>CAJGYO010000004.1:98182100-98552392 GCA_904845875.1 Miscanthus lutarioriparius | reverse complement strand
TAAGCTAGTGTAGTTGCTCTTGTAATTAGTTTTGCTTGTGTAGCATATTAGTTACCTTCTTGCTTGTGTTGCATAGAAGTAGCTCCCTTATGTGGCTAATTTGGTTTGAGTAACCTTGTTAGTCACATTGTTAGTTTGTGTAGCTAAGTATTTGCGCCTCTAATTTGACATTGGTTGCCTTGTTATTGAGCATTGCTAGTGAGCTTAGGTGGCTTTGTGCTTTTGCTTACTAGCATGTGTAGTTTCTGAGCTCTTGTCGCTTTAAAGTACTAGTGGCATAGGTTTGTGTGAGCTTGCTCCTAGAATTGCTTAGGTGAGCTCTAATTCACCCCTGTCCGGCACTTTAATTGCTTAATTAGTATATTTGAAAGGTGCTAAAGAACATAGATAGAGGGGTGTAGTCTCTGCTAGACCGATAGTTTTAATTCACACTTGTTTGATTAGTCATCGCGATTAAGTTTTAAAAAGGACTATTCAACCCCCCTCTAATCGCCATCTCGACCTTTCACCGTTGAACCGCTGGTTCGATAGTTTTAAACCGGATAAATTGGACCAATGACAAATGCTTTAAACCGATTGCAATATAATGATGTACAAGATAATTAGCAACATAAAGTTGATCACATACAAATAAGTTGATAAAGAAAACTATTATATAATCAACTTGCAACTAATCTAGCTAGAAATCCACAGAAAAATATTATATAGAGCACTTACGAATTGGTGCCAAAAGACTCAAATAGTAATTCAAATATCCACAGAGTTACTAAACAATCTCAAATTCTGGAAATTGAGTGCAACCAACATATATTTGCACAATTTGGATCCTTTTTATCTATCCTTATGATTTTCCTGAGGATTTTAGAAGCTTAAAATCATTTTCTATTTTTAAAATCCCTGTCAACTATTTACCAATTTTTTAAAAAATTAGAAAGGAGACACAAAATTTTCCCCATAATCACTTTAAACATAAGCAAAGAGGTAAAATAATTCAGAGAATTCAACAAAGGATAAAATGTCTAGTTTTGAATTTTAACAATAAAAATAAATTATGACAATATCTTAAACAGGTAAAATTGAACTTTTCCGGACGGAATCCAATATGGCAAATATCCATCCATAGGTGGAGAGGAGTCGTGAGCCTTGCAACTCTAGTGCAAGTCACAATCACAACACTTAATTTGAGAGTTCGTTTAGCATGGCCAAGCTATTTAACTTAAGAAGTTAAGAGTATCTCTGGCAGACTATTTAAATAGGGTTCAATTCTAATCTATATTTTGGATAGTGAACAAAAATCAATCCTTAATAAGTTACCCATTTGGTCCCACATATTTGTTAGCTTACTTCAATCTCTTCCCTTCCACCAACCTAACTCATTCTCACGGATCAAGTAGGGGTCTCTAAGCTTCCATTGCGCCGTTTTTTTCACCCGCTATGCCTCAGTTACTACCAACCTAGTGCTTATTCCTCACTTGGTGCCGCCTCCTCCCTACTGGAACATCCCTGCCTACCACCTCACCGCCCACCCATCATCTTCTCCGTCCGGTGCCTTCTCCCCCCTAACCCCTATTTTGCACTTGATTTCTCCCCAGGCGATGTCGCTAATGCTGCCTTCCTCCGCCACCACAATTCACCCCATGTCCCATTCAAATACACTTGGTCCCTCTCGCCAGTAACCTGCCACGTCCGTGCTCCCTCTGGCCGAGCTGTGGCTAGCCCCAGGAGGACCATGGGTGAAGAGCAACTCGTCGGCTTGCCATTTGCCACCGACGTGGTCGACACAGGCCGAATCGGCAGTTCCCCTTCGCACTGGTGTTGTGCCTACGCGAAAGAGGGTGTGGAAAAAGAAATAGAAAGAAGACATGATTCTGGGTGAGAAAACACAAGAGAGAAAGATGATTTAGAAATAGTTTGAGGTTCCAATAAAAAAAGAATACGACACTACTTTGAGTAGTACTGCTGAAGATAACAACTTAAAGCAGACCCGTAAACACGAGGCTACATAAGCAGAGAATGCTAAATTATGTTACCTTTGCCAGATCTTTGTTAAAAGTATTATTTGATTAAAAATTAAAAAAAATGTAATCACGCTGAGCCCAGGTTGAAATGCCACAGCATGTAATGAAAAAATGAAAAGACCTCTGCTAAAAGACACGGGTGAAAGTAGTAGCATTCGGAGAGAGACGAATGCAGCCTTCCGGAAATAAATTACATGGGCAATGGGCGCACCGCGCACCGAACTGGCCATGCGCCCCCTAGCCTGAATCTTTGACACGTGGTTTGGAAACAACGTCAAGAGGCTTTTTACATGTATGTCATTAAAAAAGTTTATGATTACACAGAAGCCATTAAAAAAGGTGACCACACACGGCCATCTGCTCTAAACTTCTTTTGCCTTACGTGCTATTCCGTCCTTATTCTATTTGTTTTACGCCGTTTGGTGTGGGACCCGCCGGTGAAATTGTCCATGTTACCATTGGCGATCAAGCGCCATATCCCGCCAACGGAACAAAAGAAGATCAGCCTAACTGACGAGAAAAATCTTACGCAGAAGCTTGCGCATCTTTAGTTCTATTAGTAGCATAGTCCAAATCCACAGGGGTGAAGAACACACACCAGTGGAGAGGAGGCACTTCGTCGGTGATTTGGGCAAGACAGACGGAGAAGCCGCCGTGTGTGCCGGGTGTCGGAGGCGAAAGGAGCGCCTTGTAGAAGGACCTGTTGTTGGCCTCGGCGTGACGCGGCGGACGCAGAACTCGCTTTTCTCAGCCGCCACATCGGGTTTGCTGCATGAACGAACAAACAGAGCGAGAGCAAGTGAGAATCTCCGGAGTGCCGAGGAAATTTTCCCGATACACGTGCCGTCCGAATTGGGAGGCTACCTCGGCTCTAGCATGAGCATGATCTGCGTGAGACCTCATCGGTGTTCGTCTCACTGGAAAAACCCGAAAATGCGTAAGCACCGGGCTGGAATTGCTCGCCCTTAGAAGCGGCAGCTACAGACGCTGGAATTGGCAGCGAAACCGGGGGAGGGTAAAAAAACAGCGGGAAGAGGAGGGAACCTTGAGCTCGACGTTGAGCACGCATCGAGCAACTTGAGGAGCGGATCGTAGAGGCGCATCTAGTTCCCGCGACCGGTTCATGGACGCCCACACGAGAGCCCCCAAAGACCCAAAATCAGCGCCGGAGCAAGGGAGTGAGCTAAAGCTCCAGCGAGCAGCGAGCAAGAGCGAAGATGAGGTGTACACGCCGATGTGTCCCTAGGGAAGTAGAACACGAGGTCGCTGACGCGGGGGCCGGTGATGAGCGGATCTCGGCGCAGTACGCCTGAGCTCAAAGGCCGGATCTCTGCGGAACAGATCAAGGCACCATCAAGACGAAGGCTCTGCTTGGGGAGACGGCGAACACGAACAGAGATAGAGAGAAGGCAGCCGGGCGCCGGAGCCGACCAGATGTGGCGATGCGCGTACAAAGGCATTTCCTGAGTTAGACGGGCACGGATCGGCAGCGCCATGGCTGCCTGCCAAGCATGCATCTACCTTGGATCACAAGCGGCAAGGCGTCAGGGTGGGAAACCCTAGACGGAGGAGAAGGGCGCCATGAAGAGGGGGGAGAGAGCGAAGGCAAAGCGGAAAGGGGGAGGAGGCGCGTGGCAGAGCAATGGAGGGGAGAATGTTTTGTATGGAGGAAGGAGAGGTAATGTTTTGTGCGTCCAAGGCAACATGGACAATTTCATTGGCCGGTCCCACATCAAACGCTAAAAACAAACAGAATAAGGACGAAATGACTTGTAAGGTAAAAGAAGTTTAGAACAATTAGGCACCTGCAGCGGTCACCTTTTTTTAATGGCTTTTGTAATTACAAACTTTTTAATGGCATACATGTAAAGCCTCCAACATCAAAAGCTCACGAAGGGATGGCTATATCAGGCACACGCAGCATGCCCAGCCACGCATAAAGGCGTTGCGTGCTCGTGGCTTGTCCGTGGCTCCTACTTCGCGCTCTTGATTTTCGTCCCTGTTCATTTGGGCTTGTTTACCATGATAAGCCATGACCGAATCGCTTAGCTGATTTGGTGTGAGAGAAAATACTATTTGTTAGCTGATAAACTATGACTTATAAGCTAAATATGACCGAGCGAACATGCTGTTTTTTTTCCCTGCCCACGCAGCGTTCATCGGGCTGGGGCGTATAGGCCAGTTCGGTGCGCCCGTCGCTCATGCAATTTATTTCCAGCTCTTCCAGCCCCATTTTATATCTGTACATACATTCCACCAACACCAAATGATCACTGCTCATTTACACTACCTGAGAAAATTTACTGGGCAACAACCAATCACTGAAACTGAAAAGCATACAATCTGCAACAGCAAACTATAGGATCCAAATATCCAATCCGATATAACCATCTCAATTTCATCCACAAAACATCACTTCGCGAGCATCAAAACGAACTGAATTATGCATCCGTGCAACCATCCTCAAAATTCAGGCAGCATACATGAGTATGACATCAACATATCCTCAAAATAGGAACTCTGCTTTTCAGATGCAAATACTTCATCTGGTTCTGACAACTGCCTCATCTCCTCTCCGGACCCTTCGCTACCCCTGCTGAAGCCTGCCGTTGCCAGCCAATCCATGCCTGCAGGAAATAGAGAAGGCCGTGATTAAATATAAGCAGTAGTTAACCACGCTACGATTCAGGTGAGAAATGAATTGCAAGAACTTATTCTTAAGAACTTTCCTCATCTGCTAGGTACATGTTCTGTTAGCTTGTCACTCCAGAATTTATACTAATCCAGGAGGTCAGGTTAATTCCAATGCAAATGCAGTAGAGCTAGGATCCCAATTATGCTTTTACTGCTCCTATCATCATCAGGATCGCCGTTTCATGAAGCCACCATATGACACTAACATGAATGAGAAATTCACACTGTAACTCAAAGGTCGCTCTGATGATAAAATCGCACTGAATCTCTGAATTCAGTCTGCAGTGTTTCTTGGGGTTTGATGACCAAGAAGGAGATCTCATGTAAATAATATGAAACAACCAAACACTTCCAGCAAGATTAAATTCTCTCTCATTTTCATTCAACTTGTGAGTTCAGTCAACACACCACATGAATGAACAAAGTCAATACTATATGATCTAGAATGTGCTCTCTCAAACAAGTTGCACTTCCACTCACAAAATTTCATCAAGTGATATAGCTAAAGAGTTAACATCAAAAAGCAGTGAACATGTCTTTTACTTTCTTTTAAGAACCGGATTGGCAGTAAGCATCGTTTTGAGTACAGAGAACAAGAACGTTGCAAGACAGCAAGACAATTACCACAGAGCCAAATCAAGAACTGTAAAGTGTGGGTAAGAAAGAAGAAACAAAATACCTGGACAAGGATTCATAGTGCAAGTATGCCGCCAAATCTGAGTTCAGGCCCTGGCCACCGCCATCCGTTCTTTGCTGGTGCGACGCTTGGGCATGCAGCTGGCCCAACGACGGCGGGCAGCGGCGCCAGAGATGAATCCATTTGCGCCCATTTGGCTGTGGTTGCTGGTCGACGAGGAATGACCCGTCCTTGGCAGACCCCGGCGACAGGAACGCCATTGTGGTGCCGGCGCCGCCCCTGTGCTCACCGTTCGCGTAGGCCGCGTCCTGCTGCACTAAAGTCGTGTTGTGCTGGTGCCTGCCGAATCCAACCGCGTCGGCCAGCTGCTGCTCCTGCAACATCTGCTGCACCGTCGGCAGCTGCTGCTCCTGCAACATCTGTTGCGCCGTCGGTTGGTGCCAGTACGGGTGGCCGTGGCCTTGCCCCAGCGAGATGTCGAGCTCTGTCCCGGAGTACTGCGCCACGGGGTGCTGCTGCTGCTGCGCTGCGGCGGCCTGCTGCGTGATCAGTTCCTGCTCTCTAGCGCGCCCGCCGCGGTGACCTGCCTCATGAGCATTTCCAGCTTTTGCTCTCTAGCGCGCCCCGCCGCGACGACCTGCCTCATGAGCATTTCCGCTTTCTTTTCCATCTCTGCCATGGCGGACAACTCCTGCGCCTGCAGGATCCCCTGGGCTGACCTGTCCGGGTGGCTGTTCCCAAGGGTGATGCCGAGCTCTTTCTGGGCGTGCCGAGCCTCGGCTTGCCGCGACATGATCTCCAGCCTCTTATCAAGGTCTGGCGTAGACGCTTTCTCAATCTGCTCCAGCATCTCCTGGAGCCACGCAGCGTCCGGGTCCTGCTGCGTCATCATCGTCCTCACGTCCTGCTCCCCACTGCTTCCTGATCATTGCCCGCTCGTCCGCGAGCTCTACTATAAGCGGCCAACCCTTCAGCATCGCCTGGGTTTCGCGGTCCGGGTGGCCGTTTCAGGGGGCGATGTCGAGCCCATTCTGAGCGTGCTGCTGCTGCTGCTGGTGCTGCTGCTGCGCGCCCGCGGCCAGTTGCATCATCTCCCGCCCGCGTGCACCGCCGCGGCAGCGTGCCGCGCGTTCATGTCCTGCACCCGGCAACCTGCCCCTGCGGCGACCACCTGGTGGTGCATGTCCGCGGCTGTACCCCAGCGTGAGCTCCGTGTCGTCGTATTGCGCGGCGAGGTTGTTGAACTGACGAGCGCCGCCGGCGGACAGCAACTCCGCCGCCGCGACCTGGTGCTGCTGGAGCAGCAGCAGCATGTCCTGCTCGCTCGCCACCTGCGACGCGGACGCGGCAGCCGGCTGGTGCGCCTCAGCCATCTGATGGTGCCACGGAGACGCGTGGTGCACCGCCGCAGGGTCGTGGTACTGCTGCGCCCAGGCGAATTGCTGCGACATGTTGCCCGTCGTCTCGGCAAGCTCCGCCGTGGAGGCTTCCTCCTTCTGCTGCGGCATCTCCTGGTCCTGGGGCCCGTCAGTCCGTCACGCATCCCAGCATACTGCGGGTAGGGGTCATGGTGCTGACACGTATTGCCCGGGAACTGCTGCATCATCGTCATCACGTCCTGCTCCCTCGCGCCCCCCGCCGCCGCCGCGTCCCACTGCCCCATCTCCGTCATCACGTCATTCCTCATTATCTGCTGGTTTCTGGCGAGCTCTGCCATGTCCAACAACCCTGCAGCTGCATCATCTCCTGGGTGATGTCGTGCCTGTTCTCGGCGTGTTGCGCCACAAGGTGGTGGTGCTGCTGCTGCTCGCCCGTGGTGCCGGCGAGCTGCATCATCGCTTCCAGCAGAACCGAGGTGCTGCACTGTCCCGGCGTTCTGCCCGCAGCAGCATCTCCTGCATGGCGCGGTTGCCCTGTCCCAGCGTGCTGCCCCGCAGAATCGAGGCGCTGCGGCGAGGCTGCCGGCGGGGCCTGCACCGACCTCATCGCCTCCTCCCGCGATGCCTCCGACATGTGCTGGTGCAGCTGCTCGTGCCCGCACACCTCCGGGACGCGCGGCGGCTCTGTCTCCGCGTGCTGCGCGGCGAGGTGGTGGAGGCCGTGCTGCTTTGCGGGCGCGGACTGCCGCATCAAGAGCGCCTTCTCCCTCTCGGCCTCCGCCACCGCCATCTGCTGGTGGGGAGCGCTCGTCAGGGAAGCTTCGGCGGCCTGGAGCTGCGCTGCTTTGCGGCCCGCTGCATCAGCATTGTCTGCTCGCTCAAGGAAGGCTCGCGGTGGCGCTTGATGACGTTGGGCCCCTTCCCGTTCCCGGCGTTCCTCCCCCGTCCCGTGCCCGGTTCGTGCAGCTCCCTCCACCTGGCCTCGTTGGCCTTCCGGACGCCCAGCAGCCTGGCGTCCTGCTCCCTGGCGTGCTTCAGCGCGGCCTCGACCTGCGCCCGCGCTCTCCACCCCTGACCGCCGCCCCCGGGGCCGCGACGTCGACCGGCTCGGCCGCGGCCAGGGCGCCAAACTCCCTGGCGATCTCCTCCCGCGCCTCGTCCACCTGCTCCTGGCCTTGTCGTTCACCTCCTGGAGGATGCGGAGGCAGGAGACGCGGCCGAAGGTGGGGTCCCGCTGCCGCGCCTTGGCCTCCTCGACGAGGCGTGGCTGCGGCGACCCGCCGCTGCTCGGGGAGCTCGATGCGCTCCAGCATCTTGGACACGTTGCTGGCGCCGAAGATGCCGTGCACGGCCGCGAAGTCATCTGCCATGAAGTAGGGCGCGAAGACGCAGCCCGGCACGCACCCTGCGCCGGAGCGTCCTGCACGCCCCGCACGGCGCCCCCTGCCCCCACCACCGCCTGCTCCTCGTCGTCCGGCATCTCCTCCTCCGCACAGCGCAGCGCAGGGGCGACGACTCCGATCGGCTTGCTCCTTCGCAAGGCAGGGAGGGAGGGAGGAGAAGCGTAGGCGATCAGCGTCACCGACCTCCCCAGGCGGTGCGATGATCTGGCGGAGGTGTTCGTCCTCGTTGGGAAGGGAGAAAGAAAGAAAGTAGTTGGGATCCTGCCGGTCGTGGGTAAATGTGCACTAGAGAGCATATGCTCTGTTTGTGGGTCCCACGGCCAAGAGGGAGAACTGAGATTACACGAGTGTGTCCGGGCCCAAGTTAGCTAGGGGTGCAGTTAAAAATCTGGATGACGTGGATATTCCATTAGTAAGGATAATTCAAATTACGATGAGTACAACTGTACAAGTAAACGTACGTAATCGTCACATTTTTTTTGGACAAATATTGGTAATCAATCCGTTGAAATTTAACGATTTACAGTATGTATGGAGCAATCCGCTTAAATGGCCAATTTGTATGTTTACGCACAACAAAAAGAGTCTCCACATTAATTCTCAAAATGCTTATAAATTACCACGTTAATTTAAGAAATTAAATTAAAGGGCTGATAGATATGATAAATTGCATACCACTGCATCATAAGAAAACCCAAATACACTGTTACTTGGTCATGCCATTTTCTTAATAAGAAAGACATGAAGCCAATAAGAACGAAGAAAAACATGAAGCCAACCACATATGTACGTCATACGTAATGTATTTATATTTAACATTTAACGTTCAAATTCAAGTGATATAATATATAATAAAATACGTACAAACATACTTCAATACAAGAATTAAAAAAAAACAAAAAAACATAATAATCATATTAAAAGAGATACAATCCAATACAAGAAGGATAATGCTATATCTATACTATGAAGAAAATATGACAAGCCTTCGCTTTCTTAATTAATCTACCCAGCTAAAGCTACACTATCCCCTTGGAACAGATGAATGGAGTGACTCAGACTGTCTCCGGCAAGGAACTCATATGAGCATCCAAACAAAAAATGGATAGCAAGAGATTCAAAACTAGCCTCCAACAGAGTACCTATACGGGAGACCTATTTTGGGTTGCCTGAGAGGCACAACCTAAATATGAGCATACTCTCTCCTGGAAATCCATTTGCAGAAAGGATTCTCTCTTGGGTCTTGTTGTTGAAGAAGATACCGAATAGGTATTGAACATTTTGCCTGTAGCGCTACCTAAATGACGAATGAAACTTGTATTTAACTTCAAAGTTTTAAAGGTAGAAAAAAATAAATTAGTGACACAAGTTCATGAATCATACCACTAAATTGTTCCGAGGCACTAACATACGCCGAGTTTTCATGTCTTCAAATCGTTTTCTGATTTTGTCATTCTTGATGCTTCTAAATATCTTCTTCTCAGTGTAATATATCATTAAGTCATTGAGCCATTCATCACCCATTTTGTTACGCAAATCTGTCTTTACAATAGACATAGCAAAAAATATCTCCTCAACTGAAGCTGTTGCCACCGGAAGAATTAATGTTAATTCAATGAGCCGATACACCATTCCATATGATGTGTTTATTTTAGTCTTGACTATAATTTCAGCAACCATTCCAAGCTCTGTACATCCAAGAAAGCCTTGAGTTCTTCTAGCATGACTAACAAATCCTCTCAGTTGACCAGGCAAAAGAAGGTCACCGACGTCAAAATCCGCAGCATAAATTTCAGCAAGTCTCACAAGCTTATCCACATCAAAATTAGAGAAGGAGTTCCTTAGGTTAAGACAAGTCATGCATACTAATAATTCTGAACTAACTTCACCAAATCGATGATTCATCTCGCATAAAATGGCATCTATGGCAAGAAGGAAAACCTCAACATGGTAGAAGTGCATGTTTGTTACCTTTTTGCTTTCTCGTGTAGATGTCCCTCTAGCATTTATTTCCTTATCCATATCTGGCACTTCAATCTCATTCTTATCACAGAATGTTTTCACTCTTTTGAATAAGGGATCCCATCCATTGTCCCTCATATCCTCAGAATCGCTTTTTGACATCTATGATCAATTGCATTGCCTCAACAATGTCTTGATCCTTCCTTTGCAAAAGCACGTGATAGATCGTCTGTGATGCTCAACAATTCTATCATTAAATGCATTATGAACACAAAATCAAACCTCTCCATTTTACCAATTAAACCAAATGTTCCACCATTATTTCCTGGTTTAACAGAGTCTTTCTTTACTATCTCAAGAATGTTTATGACAGCTTCCCACATCACCAAAATACGAAGTAAAGTTTTAAGATGCGAACCCCATCTAGTATCTCCAGGCCTTGCTAGGCTACATTCCTGGTTCAAACCTTTTCTAGTGATAATCTCTCCACTCTCCAAATTTTCTAACAACACATCATGATGCTTTGCAAGCAAGGCATCCTTTCTCATACATGATGCGTCGACAGTGTTGACTATTAGAGGAACATAGTTAAAGAAATCTACAATTGCTGGAGTAGAAGTTGCAACAGTAACAACCACTAATTGCAATTGATGGGCAAAACAATGCACATAGAATGCATAAGGATTTTCATCTCGAATCAATTTTTGCACACCATTAAATTCACCTCTCATATTGGAAGCTCCATCATAACCTTGCCCACAAAGCCTAGAGATTGGTAGCTTATGACCAAGTACATTTTTGACCAAAGCTTCTTTCAATGCAAAGAAATTGTATAACTCTCAACATGTCAAGTCCAAGAAGCCTCTCCATTACCTTCCCTTCATCATTCACAAACCTGCAAACCCATATTTTTTTCATGTTAGTACAAGTGTACAAGTAAAAGTCAAGGTAAAAAAATAGAGTTATCATCTACTAACCTCAAAATTACAGCCATATGTTCTTTTATTGATACATCTCGGGACTCATCAATCAATACAGAGAATTTTTTATCTCCAATCTCATCCATAATCACTGACATGACTTCTTGTGCATAAGCTTTTGTAAGGTCCTTCTGTATATGATGAGATATCATTGTGCAATTTTTTGCACCTTTATCGTATGCATCCTTAACAATCTCAACTTTATCTTTGTACCAATCAACCATCTCTCTATATGTACCCTTGTTGTTGGAAGTAGAGGACTCATCGTGTCCACGAAAAGCATCACCTTGTATTATGAGAAATCTTGCTACATCTAAAGAAGAGTTCAAGCGAATCTCATATCTTTTCTCTTCATCCTTGCTAATTACATCAATTCTTCTAGCCACATTTGTTCTTTGGTTCATAAAGTCATCACATTTTAGCCTAGCATTATTGTGAGTCTTGCAAGTACCGTGCTGATTAAGATTGTCCTTAGTTTTTTTTGTTAGTATAACCATCCTTTGTAAAGACAGAACTACCAAAATTTTCAGGCTTCCCCGGATCAAAGAAAAGATAACAATATAAGCAATAAGCTGCATCCTTCGACTCACTATACTCTAGCCAATCAAACTCGTCAAACCAAGTTTGCTGAAATGATCTCCATTGACCATTTTGCCATTTACGAGCAAAGGTAAGATTACGAGGTTGGGTCGGACATCTCAAAGCATATGCCCTTCTAACTTGGTCTCTAATTTCTGGTGGATATTCTTCAATTGGTATGCGATTTCCTGGATCACCAACTACACCGGATTGACTAAACTCCACTCTATGCCGAATTGGTTGATTTATGCTGTCATTAGTGCCCGGAGTTAATGTACTACTTGTACCAGAAAAATATGTGTGCAATGTTCTTTTGGACATTTTGAATAATCTGCAATTTAGTAAATCCTAATCAAATTTTGAACGATTACAAAGTTCAAAAGGCAAATTTAAAGAAAAAGAGTATACTACCTGTCTTTGGTCGTCGCTCATGTCTTTCTTGAGTCTTTGCCACTTACTCGACGCCCTTCGTGCGCCCCTCATCGGAGTCACCGCCACGTCGGCGTCGCCCCTAGCCGACGCCCTGCCATCATTGGCTGGTGATGCGAGCCTACGATCTTGCTGGGTCGCTGGCGAGCACGGCTGTTCTTGCCTCTACCCGCTGATCCCCGGCGCCTCCGTCAGCCGCTGGGTTGGAGCCAACCCTAGTCTGAGCCGCCGCCATGCTCGCCAGCTTGCTTTCGAGTCGAGTCGACTCCTCTGCTCCGTGACCCGCGTAATGAGAAACGAAGGAAAAAGGTCGGTCTTCTTGATGGGGTGTGAACATGCTTCATTAGTGGGCCACTGAAAGTGAAACATACACATTCCGGCCCAGGAAGCAGACCAACTCCACCACTCGTCTTCAACCTCCGTCACCAGCGACGGGAACGTCTCCAGCCCTCCTTCCTAGTGGTTAATGGCTGAAATTTTATGGAGGGGGCTGAGGGGGCTCAATGGCGCGGCTTGTAGGGGGCTTGAGCCCGCAGCCCCCCGGCAGATCCGCCGCCAGCGCCAAAATCAATGATTTAGAAACCTACCTGTGTGCTAAACCAAACAGGCCTTAAAACAGAGTTGGACATTAGCAAAGGGAAGAAATTTAGGGCCTGTTTGGCGGCCGCTCCACCGTTTCCCCTAATCTGGCTTCGACGGCCGGAGCGGGCAAAGCCACACCAAATGCCCTCGCACCAAGAAGCGCTGGCCGCAAAATTACTGAAGTCGGGGCTCTTTTCTCAGATGGATGCAAAGCCACGAAAGTGGCTTCACCCGAAGGGGCTCGCTCGGCAGCAGAGAGGGCGCGGAGAAGCCCTCCCAAAGCGTGCCCTCGAGTTGACTCACAGATCCCGAACAATAACACCACTATGAAAGAAATATTCAGGTTATGTAGATGCCTAGAATATTCTAAAACTGAACTATCAATCAAAACAATCTCCGGTTATACTCTGAGCTTGAATAAAATTTTGGAAAATAAGTTTTAGAGTACCAGATGCTAGAGTCAAACATGACATGTACATCTCGGGCCAAAACTACAGTATTTTTAGTTCTGTAAGTCAGATTAATAGATATCAACAGATTCCTAGATACTTAGTAATAAACTCAGAAATATAAAAAAAGTGTATCAGAACCAAGCCATATTAAATTAAATTATTAAATTATTTAGAAATGAAATACCCCAAAGAAAACCTGGTTGTGAAATTGATCTGTTAACGTTGGAGATTTAGGAGGCACAACCACTGGAATCCGGTTAACCGCTGATCCCTATCATTATTAAAATTGCCAACACCACAACACCAGCAGTGCTCTCCGCCAGCAGCCATTTTTGAAACATCACAAACAACAACAAAGAAAAGGGAAATGGAAGTTGCTATATGTTCTGATTCAAAGTGCTGCTCTTCAGACAAATGACCTGACCTGACCACACCATTTCCAACACGGGAGCAGCAGGATGAGCATTGATGTACACCTTCTTTCAATTATTTTAAGCTTATGATTCATGGGATCAAGAACATTTGAAACCTATAATGTACAAGAAACAATGCTCCCATCGCTGAACCAAGTGATTTGCCAGAGCTCTGCAAGCAGGCTACCAGGCCATGAGCCCATGAATATCCAACAAGAAGTCAAACAGATAAGATGGCATTGCAACATTCTGACACATGTGCCTCATGATGTTTCAAAACCTTAATATGGGGGCTACATGGACTCCAAATGCAATTTGAAGATTAACTATTAATTATATTCCCTTGTCTTATATATACTGATATATGCAAAGAATAAAAATGACACGTTCAAAAAGAGAAAATAGACATCCATGTCAACTTAAACATTAAATATATTAACTCAATAAACAAGACCATCCTGATCTTATATTAAAGAAACAGCAATTTTGAGGATGTGCCAGAAGTAAAATTAGCTAGAAGAGGGTCCAAGCTTTGCAGTATCTATTGCTAGTACAATTTCTCTTTACCGATAGAGAACTCAAGGGGTAAGACACCGATAGATAGAGCAGATAGGACACAGCCCAACTACAGACAGGCGGAAACAATTCAGATTTCCACATCCGCAAGATATCCTAAAAAATTACAAGTACATGTCGCTTTCCAAAACCCATGTTTCTGAAAATTATGCCATGGATACAAGTACAATGCCCAGGCAATGAGCCTTTTTTGCGAATATGTAAAAACAAGATTTATATTGTTATATATTTCACAAGAGATGATCTCACATCCTCCATGAAAGCAGCTAACTCATCCTGCAAAGCAGATGAACAAAATCACATAAGTAGTAAACTAGGAAATGCAGATGATCAAAGATGTGCTATTTCCTAGTCTATTCAGCACATTTGATAGTCAGCTGAGACACCGCATCCACCTGATTACTCGTCTTCGCACTTGCTATATTCTCATCAAGAAGTGTTAATATGGATATATTGAGCTCATTCCGCTCCACCATTTCCAGCAACTGGGTAAAATTAGTTAACAACAGCAACCAATTTATTAAGTGACTCAGTTTCAGAAAGAAATAAAAAAGTTGAGTTTTTTTTTATCCTTGTATGGATCTTACTGTCGATTTTCTGTCACTCGATTGCAGAATCTTCATGAGCCGTTCTTTCGCTGTAACAAGGTCGTTCTGCAACTTGTCATACGCCTCTGCAATACCAGGAACCGTTACAGTTAGACACGGTTATAATGTAGATTTCACGGTAATGCCGACCGTCAGTGCAGAGTTTAACTGACCAACTCCCTCAAGAAGAACCTTCTGCATCTCCTCCAGCTCGATCAATCTGTCTTCCATCTCCTGCATTTTTTATTTACAAAAAAGAAGAAGAAGAAGAAGAAGATTTCAGCATAGTTCAGCTGGTTCATTCTAATTTGCAGTCTACAAGGAAAGTAAGGGTACGTACCGCTGTTCTGGTGACTGCAAATTTGATCTGTGCTATTTCGCGCGAGATATGGCCGAAGAAGTCCTGGTTGAGCCTTGGCCGCAGCCTGCCGATCTCGATCTCGATCTCGCGCGCGTCGGTGTCGAGGAAGAACTCGACGAGGCCGGCGTCCGTGTCCGGGATCACCCGCGCCTATCCTAGCAGCAGGCAGCAGCATCAGGAACGCGTCAGGAAACGGAAAGCCGGCAGGGGAGGAAGGGAGGGAGGGAGGGATTAGGATCACGGGCGCACCTCGCGCTCGTTGCGGCGGCGCTCCTTCTCCTCGCGCACCTGGCGCTCGAAGGCGTCGCGCGCCTCGGAGTCCCTCTCGAGGCGGCGGCGGAACTCGAGGCGCGCGATGTGGCCGCCCTGCGGCGCGCCCAGGATGCCCTCGGGGTCCTGCCCAACCCAAAGGCGGCCATCATCATCATAGTCAAGAAACGAGAAACCACAGAGACAGAGCGAGAGAGAAGAATTAATTACCCATCCGATGCAGGAGATCTTGGCGGGCACGGCGCGGCGCTTCGTCGTGGGCGCGCGTCGGGCCGCAGGGCGGGGCGTGATGTGGGGGAGCTGGAGGATGGCGCCACGGAGGGAGACGGAGGAGGAAGCCATGAGCTGCGGAGCAGAGCTGAGTAGAAACATCAGCAGGGGCCAGGGAGGTACGTTATCCGCTACAAACAAAATTGATGATGGGTTTAAAAGACTTTTCTCTAGAGGCAAGCAAAATGAAATTTGGCTGGGCTCTCCAAGCAGATGGGCTCCAAGCGAATCGTCACAATCGGCAAGAAAAGCTTTTTTGGCTGGGTTCCAAGTAGATGGGCCTGCGGCACGTGGCCCAAGACAAAACAAATGAACGCATGCTGACATGCACAATTGTCTCTGTAAAGGTTGCTCAAAAAAATTCTCTCTCTAAAGGAAAAAAATTGTCAGATTTGTCTCTCTAGCCAAAGGAAAATTTTAAAACATGGCGTAAGGAAACTTTTGTGTTTAGTATATTTATTGAAACAGAAGTGCTACTCTCTCTCTCTCCCAAAATATTTGATCCTATAGCATTAAAATTTTGTCATGAAATAGTAGTTATTTTCACTTTCCAATACACATTTTTCTCTTCTCTTATTAATACACCTTTTTCTTCTCCCGTGCATCTTTATCTCTACTTTTTGATCGGTATTTTGGTCTTTTGTTTTTTTTTGCATTGATCTACGAAAGTCTAAAACGTCATGTATTATGGATTGGAGGGAGTATCAACTACCAAGCAGAGCTCGTCAAACCGAATAAGACATTTTTTGTTCATCATAGTACATGTAGACATAGATAATTATATGTGTACACATACCTCAACGAAGGCACGCACGTATTTTCTATCCTTATGAGCAAATTCAGAGGACTTAAGGTTCCTTTGGAACATAGGAAAAGAAAAATACGGGAATAGAAAAACCATAAGAATATTGTAGGATAGTAGATGTAAAACAGATGATCGAAAACTGTAGGAATTTTGATGGAATGGTTGTTTGGACAGGTCATGGGAAAATCATAGCAATCCTAAAGGATTTTTAGCCATAATGAAGTTGTTGTATTTACACTAGCTGATCAGACATGGCTAAAACATTTCTTCTACATACAAAAAAGCACCATTATCTAGTAGCAGCAACACTGAGTTTTCTCGTTCTTCGTGCACAGGAATTTTACCAAGAGATATGGCTGGATGCTACAAATCCTCTTGGAATCGTCATGCAAAGGAGTAACTTCCTATGGAACACTACTCATGTTTCCTGCAAACCAAATGATAGGATAGGAACAAATCCTTTATAAACAGTATTCATACAAAAACCTTCACAAAACCTGCAATCCAAAGGTGGCCTTAGACTTGAACCCAAGATCTCGAGATTGACTAATCACCACGTACATCTCATCATCAATAGGTACATCACCTAGCAAAGAAAGATTTTTATCTACGTACAAACACGTACACTCATACATGTTCACACACTCACCTCTATGAGTTCATTACACGCACCCTACTAGTGAAAGACCGAGACTTGAACCGGTTGATCTCGAGATTGACAAAATCATCATAAATGTCTCGTTGTCGATGGATGCATCGCCTACTAGTGAATGAATGTCGTTAAATACTAGAATAAATCCCGAAAAATGTGAACATTTGTGTCAAGTGGAGGACCTAACCCGGTTAACATGTTCCACTTCAAGAAATCCAATCAATGAGCTATGCTCAATTCATAAACCAAACAAGACATTAGTAAAATCTAAGTCGGTTTTTAGTTTTCAGGAACATTTTTGTGAAGTCGTTACTCCTGCGTTTGTCGCTGGGCATACATGTTCTAGTTTTGGACGAAGTTTTCTACTTGCTCTGTCATTTTGTTTGTGTACAACGAGGGAGGTCACGGGGAAGGATAGCCCATGGTGGCTGAGGTTGACAGAGGAAGAAGAAGGCCATACGGATCGTTGGATCTTTTTTTTGCATGGCTAGCGCCTCAGACGCTCTTTGCACGCCACGCCAGCAGTCCGGACGCCTCTCTCGACCCACCGACGACCGCTTTCACCTTCACTTGCAGCGCGGGACGAGCACGCCCCCTCCCCTTCGATGGTGACGGCAGCGCCGCTCCCCTTCCCCAGCTCCCAAGCCGATCTGCCATCCTAGCCCTCAACCCCTCCCCATCCAAGCCTAGATCCGCACTCTCCTGAGCCTGATCTACTCTCTCATGGGGTAGGATGAGCTGTGGATAGCTCCTCTCCTGGCTCTCCACTCCGTCCTCCCACTCCCGCACCCTAGCCTCCCGGGCGCTACTGCACCGAGAGCCCCTCACCGGCATTGTTGGGGACTCCTCTCTCTCTCCGATGTCTCCCCGTTCTTCCTCGGCCACCTCTCCGCCGGTGGGTCCAAGCGCGTGTGTTGGGAGGAGGGCTCTCTGCAAGGCAACTCCAACCTCGAGTGCTCTCCTTCCCCATCATTGTAGGGCGCGGCATGACTCGCTAGGTGTTGCTCCCTCCACAAAGTGAGCCCCACCCCCTGGCGGCTTACGGCTGCCGCCATCCCGCCGCCCAGCAGGCCAGGCAAAGATCGATGCCGTCACCGCCGCCGCCGACGGAGGGCTGCCGTGGATGCTGATGACTACGATGCATCACGCAGGGCGGTGCGGCCTGTCCCCCGAGGCTCAATGGATCCCGATTCAATCTGCGGCTCGGCCGGTGGAGCGAGGTATCTCGCCCGATATTGATGGGTGGCGAAAGATCCTGCCTCGTTCTCCAAAGCATCCTGTGGGCAGCCAGCAATGGGGGAGGAAGGCGGTGAGGCCAGCCTCACCAAGGCGCCCAGCGGGGGGTCCGACCCGGATCATCCCGGCTGATTTTCGGGGTAGGTGCTTCAACCGCCTATCTCGAACTCACTAGGTGGCCACCCGTCGGCTTCCCCTTGCTTCTTTGTTGCCGTAGTAGAGTTTCAGACACATGGCGCGTGATTGCAAGCAGCCGAGGTCCAACACTGTCGCTGCCTGCCACCTCCACATGACACTCCTCCTCGCCGTTGATGGGTGTATGTGCGCTAGGTGGCAGAGCATGGTCGTGGACTGGCTCGCTTCGCTTCGGCAGTGTAACACCCCGGTGTTATGCCTGCATTTAGGCACTGCAAATCATACCTATCATGCATCATCAAGCATCCTAATCATACATGCCTAATCATGTAAATAACAATTGAAACACTGCTTCGAAACATATGAAACATGTTGTGAAACCTGAATGTTGCATACCTTTGTTTGAATTGTTTTGCCCTGATTTTGCTTGCTAGGTTAGTAAAACATGTTTGGCTACTATTGTAAATCATCTAGGATTATTTAGTTAAATTTTTGGAGCAAGGTTTGTATTCAAATTAATTAAAATTTTTGCTTCCAAAAGTAATTTCCCAAAAATTAGGGTTTTGAGTTAAACATGGACTTTGATTTTACAATTCAAAATCTAGAAAGAATTTGGCTTTGGTCATAAAAGCAAAGTTGTAGAGAATTAAATTCTAATCAACTTTCATTTTTGGTACATTTTCAAAAGATGTCATTTTCATGCTCAAAATGATATTTGAAAGCTGGCATTTAAAAATTTTCTTGAAACTATAAATGGAAAAGGGCTTTTTCTCCTTCATGGGTCATTACGCCTGCCACAGCCCACATTCGGCCAAGCCAGCCAGCCTCGTGGCCTTCATCGCTGCCTACTTTCACCTGTTGCCTTTACCATGCTTCGCTCTGCTCACTCTTGCTGCGCCTTGACGCATGACCACACCACGACGCTCGACAGCAGAGAGCTTCGCCATTGACGATGCATATGCGCCGTCGACATCGCCTAGCGTCAGAAATTTATCGGCGCTTCTGCGCTTACGCTTCTCCTCTCTCTTGCATTTCGCTGGTCGCTTCGCTGCTGCTCGCTCACTCATGCCGCCTTTCCTCTCCGCTTCAGCGCCAAGCGCCTCCTGCTTTCGCCCATGGCCACCGCACCCGGCCGGCGAAATCACCATGCCTCCTCCTCCACCTCGTGCCGTCACGTGCACCCGTAGCTCCACCTCGCTCTCCACGCACGCGGTTTCGCGCTACCGTGCCACCGCCTGAGCTCAGTAGTGACGCTCGCACCTCGCCACCGTCGTCGGCCATGGCCACCGCTGCGTGTTTCATTGCCATGGAAGGCACCTTCCTCCTCTTCTCCAACCCTGCCTAGCTACCTTCCCGCCTTCGCCATCTTCTCATGAACCTCATGCTACTACTAACTCGCCTTTGTCTTTCGCAATGGCATGGCCTGCGTCAGCCGAGCCGAAACCCTGCATGGCCGACGTCGCACGTCGCGGTGCGTGGCCTCTCTCGCCTCACCACTGCAGCCGAAGGTCAGGGTCGACGCTCTGCCAGGCCCAGCGTGCCAAATGTGGCGATGGGCTGAGTGCTTCAATGGCCGTCTGGCCCAATGAGCGATTGAATGATTTGTTTTCCATTTTTTCTTTATTATTTGAAAATAGAAAGGGTTTGAAAAATATTTGGATACTCAAAGTTGCTCCAAATCTGTTGAAATAAATTTGTCTAGGTTCCTTATCATCAGATCTACTTGGGAAAATTATTGCATGTCATTTTTGAGATACTTTCTTTGTAGAATTTTATTTAATCATGTATATTGGTCGATAACTTGAAAAATAGGTAGAAAAATCTATAGGCTGCAGAAAATATGATTTCTAAGTTTGTTAATCTTCTTATGTAATGTACTTCCTAGGAAAAATATGTTCCATGCATGTGTTTGTGGGAAAATTTTGAGGTGTAGTTCAAGTACCTTTAATGGCTGATTTTTGTTATTTTAGCTAGAGAGCAAACTTTGTATAAAACATGCATGTGATAATTTTTGTACAGTAGTTGTATGCTATGAAGAACATAGAAAAATACTAACTCTGTTATTTGACACTTTTCACAAAGACAAAGTATTTTCATGTTCATAATCATGTCATAGCTTGTTATTTTGTGTAGGCTAATCCACTCATTCAAATACCATGAAAATCTGATAGTAAACTACTTAGGGTAGTACTATGCTGTAGTAATTTTCTAAGATTTTCTAAGCAATAAAATAGATATTGCTATTCAAACCTATTATTAATTAGGGTTTAATTAAGTGTTGCTTTTGTGGGATGAAGAAATTAGTGAAGCTTTGGTGTATCTTTGAAGCATTTAATAAAATGTGTTGACTTAACATATTAGTAGTAGAAGAGAATGCAGAGATAACATGTGCTTGTAGTATATTTTCTTGGATGATGTTGACTACCTTGCATTCAAACATATCCATTGTATTCATCCCATCCTATGCAATCGATTGCATAAGCACTTACGCACATTGCATCATACAGATCGCAAATCGAGAACCCAAATCGTCATACCCGAGGAGCCCGAGGAGCGCATTCGAGGTGCAAACCAGGAAGTGCCCGGGCCGACGAGGAAGACATTGAGGAACTTCCGAGTGCCCCGATCACCGTCCCGAGCTCTTTCGAGAGAGGCAAGCCCTTGAGCATTTTTCTCCCGGTTTGCAATTATTTAATTAAATGCTTTACTTTAATTGATGCATTACGTTCAGAGTTGTTTGCAACCGTTGCTGCATTATACCTTGTCTACCTTTGTATACTATATCCTTGTTACCCGGGTATCCGCAATGAGTCAATGCTTAGCGGCTTAGACCGGGTAGAAGACGGGTGATTTCTGTCACACCGCGAGCTATAGGTGGTTACCTGGATCTGCTTGGATGACTATGAAGTCATGGTATAACTAAGTGCTAAATGAAGTTGAGACCGGACGGAGACTTGCGTAGTTTTGGACTGTAGTGTTTCCGTCTCAGGTCGATTAAGGACCGACCGTTGTTGGGCCTCGAGTCATGTTGAACGATGCCTTTTACATTTAGCTGGCCGGATAAAGTACCTTCCGACCGCTGGCCGGGAGATTATTCGGCCGAGTAGATTGCCCAGCAGCGACCGCGTCTTGAAGGTGTGTGGTAGGACACGGGGCGAGATGATAAGACCAAAGTGCGTATGGTCGGCCCCTCGCACATGTGGTTCTGGCAAACTCGAGATACCGGATAGTTGACTCGGTGATCAATATCTCACATTAGCGGGTGAGTGAGGTTTGTGTAAGGAATAAATCACCACCGGTTAGGAATCGATTCAATCGCCATCGCCTCCCGGATAGTGAGCACTTGACTTGAGTTACTTCATCGTAGTAAATGTTTATGGAACACTTGGACAGTTATAATGAATATGACACTATGGAAGTTGTTTAATGATCATTGGTTATCATTATCAGCTTAATCATGTTTGCTCTAGTATAGGTGCAAATCTAGTCGACAGTTAATAATAATTAAATTGACAATAATGCTTTTAGGAAGGTTCTTGAAGTGCTAAAATGCTTCTTTTGCAAATGAGTCACCTACCCTACTATAAAGCCCTTCATAATCCTTGGGGTCATTTATTTTCGGTTATGTCGGGTAAGTCTAGTCCGAGTACCTTCTCGTACTCGTGGTTTTATTCCCACTTATTGCGTAGATGGGCGGATGTATTACTACCATTGTATCATCAACCGCCTTTATCCTGCGATGGTGATGCTTAGGACCATGGGCATGGTCATTCCTTACGCCTCGTCCGATGCTTTTGTTGGAGATGATCATTCACCGGCACTATATTTGAACTCCGCGTGAGTGTGTGTTTGTGGTTTGAACAAATGGCTTCCGCTACTTTTATTCGAACTTGTTTTGTAATAAATATGTTGAAACTCTGATGTATCTGAGATTGCGAACTTTTATGTAATATGTGATGGTGACCGCTAAACTTATTACGATCTTGGTCGAAGGAAGTTGGTTTGAAATCCTTCGTGATTTCACGGACTACCGGGTTATACGGGCTTAAGTTTGCTAAATCGCTCCCGCCTCGCGGACGATTTTCTTACTTAATTTCAGATAATTGGTCGGTTCTCATACACCGGCATCGAGCATGGTCTAGCGTGTTACTGTTTCACAAGTGTATTTAAAACAAAAAGGCATTTGAAAAACATGATTTCCAAACTATAAAGTGTGCCAGTGGTCATATCCTTTATGCCCAGTTAAGGACTTTAGGTGGCTTAATTAAGCATCGACCGGGTTCTTGCATCATATTTCTCTTTCGTCAGCTCATACGGCGCGGCTATTGTATGAGTGCCACTTGTTTGAGTGGTAATGTATGGATCAATTGCCTCTACGCCTTGGTAAGTGTGAGTTGTGAGAGCATGATCGGATACACACCACCGATCTAGGGTGAATGCTTATATGATATCGGGAGTAATTACATGTTCTATGCATGTTTTACAAAGGCATCTCATGTATGGGTCTTCCGTCTGTGGAGGCGATGCCGCCAATAGGACGATGGTTCGTAGTAGTTACTACCGTTATACACGATCTGGGGATTCGTGTAGAGCGTGTAGATAAAATTTTACCGCTTTTATGCATTCATTGGGAATTAAATGAAATGAATCTTCCGCAGTACATAACAACGCTTATCGTGTAGAACGATTAGCTACGATTTGAGAGATCGCTTGTATGCCACCAATTCGTCGTTAGAAATTATTTATTTCCTAAGTTTGTGAGAACGTCATCGCACGTATACATACATCATGTTACTTGTGCATTTCATTCATGTCATGCATTCCTCCCTTATAAATTGATTATCTCATTTTGATAAAAGTTGTATCACCTAAGATATGTTTCCCGAGGTAATAAAAGAACTTTTGCTACAGATGGCCCGCACGAAGGCATCACCATAAGTCCACCGGAGGAAGAGCACCTTGACGTCTGCTGGCCCCGAGGGAGCACCGCACCACGGACACCTTCTTGAGCGAGTTTGGCATGCCAACCTTGCTTTGGAGAGTGCTCCATGATGGGGTACCCAAAAGGTCAAGAACCGTGTACTCTCTGGAATGAGAGCCAGCTTAGCGAGAGGATGGACTTGCGCAGCAGTAGAAATCACGGTTCCTCGCTCCTTGATGCTCCAGATTGGGATGGTTGGCACTTGAGTTTGAGGGTCGCACTCACCGAGGGTGCAGAGGGAGCAGCCTTCCGTGTCATCGTGGATATTATGAGTAGATTTCCCGGTGAGCTTGCAAAGAGCTAGCTGGCACTTTTCCTAGGGATGATCCTCGTGATGCCATTTGGGTTTAGCCTCGTAAGTGCATTGGTCGAGGTCCAAATTGAAGGATGTGCTAGCGACAACTGTGCAATGAGTGCTATGTTCACCGCCATCGAGCATATGAGGGTCTCGAGAGTACCTACTGGACTTTGACCGGTTTATGCGTGGTGAGGATAAGCTCAAGAGGAGAAAGCGTAAGAAGAGACAGTATGTGCTATAGCTAGCTTGCAGGAGCAAAGCTATCGATATGAACTTACAATGAGATCAAAGCGCTTGAGAGAGGTGGTAGAGCTATGCAAATGGGTGTATACGCTGACTCAAGCCAACAACAATGCGCAATCGCATGATAGGACAGTTGGTTCAGGAAAGGAATGAAGCCTGGGACGAGAGGGACCTTCTGTTGTAGAGGGTCGATGAGCTAGAGGAATACAACGGCAACCTACACGAGGAGTTTCACGCTCTCTACAATGGGGTTGGCCCATATGCTCCACCCAGACGCTACCGGCATGGATATCGACGATGACAACGAGGATGAGCCCGTAGTTTCACCGGGGGCGATGGTGACGCTCTTCGATCCCGGCGATGGCCCCGAGGAGTAGGCTAGTTGCCTTGCGCTAGTATCTAGGTCCCGTCATGATGACCTTTCTATTGTTGGCATGTAACCTATTGTATGTTGCTTCGAACGTATGAGACTTGGCATGTGGTTGGAACTTGATTTTTCGAATGCGATATCTCGAACGCATAAAAGTCCAAAGGTATGTATGCCGGCAAATTGGTTGTATGGACGCTGATGTTTGCCGCTGAAGTAATTTGATTAAATGTCGTTGTTTTAATTGGGATGTGATTGTTGTGCCTCTGCTTTTATTGTATGAATTTATTCTCTCTAAGAAATTCAAGACGGCATAATTTTTCCTTCACTCACAATTATTACAAACTTCACTCAATCATTACTTGTTGCTGAAATATGTAGATGACAAACACTCGCCCAACCACGATGAGGTCACGAGACCGGTGCTAACGGTCAAAGGGGACCGGTGGTGGTGGTGGTGGAAACCACGCAAACAACAATGAACCTCCCCATGAACCACATTTGCCACCTCCTCCCCCGTTTACCCCCGAGATGTTCCTCGCACAGCTGCTCGGGAGTCAGCGCAACGCGGAACAATCCCAGAAGAACATGGAGGATTTTCTGCGCACCATCGCCAACAACATTCAACGTGGTAACAATCAAGGTGGTGGCATGGGAGTGAACCAATATAGCAGCTTCAAAGATTTCATGGACACCAGGCCGCCAGTATTCAAGGAAGCAACAGAGCCACTCGATGCTGAGGAATGGATCAACACGATGGAAGATAAATTCCGTGTGTTGAGGATGACTGAGGTGTTGAAAACGGAGTATGCTGCACTTCAGTTGCAAGGACCAGCGGGAATGTAGTGGAAGCACCATCGCACCACCTTCCCTCCAAATGCTCAGATTTCTTGGAGAGAGTTTGCTGAGGCCTTCCGTGGAGTCTATATTCCACTCGGGCTGACCGAGATGAAGTTGGGAGAGTTTCTGGCGTTGAACCAGGGCACCAAAATCGTGACGCAATACCTGCATGCCTTCAACAACTTGTGTCGCTATGCTCCCGACATGGTTGACACAGATGCTAAAAGAATAGCTAGTTTCAAGAGGGGACTCAATCCAAAAATGATGAAGCATGTTGGTACCAACAACCGCGTCAGATTCAATGACTTCATCAGCGACTATCTGAAGCAGGAGAAGAATAACAACGCCAGCACCGCAGCCAAGACACGCAAGAGAGCCCTTGAAGGTGGTCCTTCCCAAGCTAGAGCACCTATGGGAGGTCGTCCTCGTTATCGCCCATCGGCACCCGGCGCTAGGTTCAGGCCACCTCAACAGAGAAGTCAGAATTTCCGTGGACCCCAGAAGCCTTACAAGATGGCAGTACAGCCCTACAAGGCAGCCACAACTACGGTACAAGGCAGTTCCAAGGGAACTGTGGGATCTGCCGGGACGGTGAGGGGACCCTGCTATAACTGTGATCAACCCGGCCATTTCTCGAGGTTTTGTCCGTATCCGCCCAAGAAGAAGCAGCAGACTTATAATGCTAGAGTGCATAGTATGACTGTGGATGAAATTCCTGAGGGAGAGCCCGTCACTGCTGGTAAGTTTCCTGTCAATGAAAACCCTATAGTTGTTCTATTTGATTCTGGATCATCGCATTCTTTTATGAGTCAAGCATTTGCACAGAAACATGGACAACTATGCACAGAATTGGGTTATGGGTACTGTATAAGTTCAGCAGGGGCTGATGTTTTGACCAACCGGATGGTTCGAGGGGCAACCCTTGAATTAGGTAGCAGGAAGTTCCGAGTGAACTTAATAGTTATGCCTGGATTAGTTTTGGATGTCATTATACGGATGAATTGGATGAAGGATTGGGGAGCAGTCATAGATACTGGAAGTCGAGTACTTACCCTTAAGGATCCCCTGGGTGAGGGTACTTTCCAAGTACCATTGCCTCGGAGAACAGACCTTATAAGTGTTACATGTGCTACGGCAGTCATTCCTATTCATCAGATTCCGGTAGTGTGTGAATTTCCAGATGTATTCCCGGATGAGCTACCTGGTCTTCCGCCGGATAGGGAGATTGAGTTTGGAATTGAGTTAGTCCCCGAAACAGCTCTGATTTCAAGGAGACCCTATCGGATGCCTCCAGATGAACTAGCTGAGCTGAAGAAGCAGTTAGAAGATTTATCAAAAAAGGGGTTTATACGGCCAAGCAAGTCTGAATGGGGATGTCCCGCCCTGTTTGTGAAGAAGAAGAAAGAGGGCACGTTGAGAATGTGCGTAGATTATAGGCCACTCAACGCTGTAACCATAAAGAATAAGTATCCCTTGCCTCATATTGATGTTCTGTTCGACCAGTTAGCCAAGGCCAAGGTGTTCTCAAAAATAGATTTGAGATCCAATTATCATCAGATCAAGATTAGGCCACAGGATATACCAAAAACTGCATTTTCCACCAGATACGGGTTGTATGAGTATCTTGTCATGTCCTTTGGCTTGACGAATGCTCCTGCATACTTTATGTTTTTGATGAATACAGTTTTCATGCCAGAATTGGATAAGTTTGTGGTAGTGTTCATCGATGACATTCTGGTATACTCCGAGAACGAGAAAGATCATGAAGAGCATCTGAGAACTGTCTTGACAAGACTTAGGGATCATCAACTGTATGCAAAGTTTAGCAAATGCGAATTCTGGTTGAAGGAAGTTCCTTTCCTTTGTCACATTCTGTCAGAAAATGGAGTTTCAGTCGATCCAAGTAAGGTGCAAGAAGTTATGAATTGGAAAGCACCGACCACAGTTCCTGAGATTAGAAGTTTCTTAGGACTAGCCGGTTATTACCATCGCTTTATACCAGATTTCTCGAAGATTGCCAAACCGATGACGAGTCTCCTACAGAAGGATCACAAGTTTGTGTGGACAGAGGAGTGTGAAGCGCTTTCCACACTTTATGGAAACTCGCTGACCATCGCTTCCCTGCTCTAGCACAACCAGATATCGAGAAACCATTTGATGTGTTTTGCGACGCATCAAAAACTAGATTAGGCTGTGTTCTTATGCAAGAAAGGAGAATCATTGCTTATGCATCACGTCAATTGAGGAAGCACGAGGTCAACTATCCAACACATGATCTTGAACTTGCTGCAGTTGTGCACGCCCTAAAAATTTGGAGACATTATCTACTTGGTAATGTGTGCAATATTTTCACAGATCACAAGAGTCTTAAGTATATCTTTACCCAACCAGAGTTAAACATGAGACCGCGCAGATGGTTGGAATTGATCAAGGATTACAACTTGAATGTGAAATATCATCCTGGAAAAGCCAATGTAGTGGCAGATGCTTTGAGCAGAAAGTCATTACTTGAATGTGCAGCCATTACTTGAAGATGGGTTCGATCTGATGCATCCTCATTGTGTTACATAGTATTCAGATTAGTTGCTCTTTGGAGAGTAAGATAATAGAAGGCCGAAAAACCGACAAGGAATATTCCACATCAAAGAAAAATCAAAGAAAAGTCGTCTCAACACTTTAAAGTGGATGAACAGGCGTGTTGTGGTTTGACGACCGCCTTGTGGTTCCCAAGGATCGAGAGCTTAGGAATAAACTATGGATGAAGCTCACCTTTCTAAGCTATCTATCCATCCCTAAGTAGTAAGATGTATCAAGAACTAAGATCTCGTTATTGGTGGACCAAAATGAAGAAAGAAATTACAAGATATGTTGTCGATGTGACACATGTTGTCGAGTGAAAGCCATCCACATGAAACCTCGCTGCAGATATGTTGCAACCCTTATCACCCCTCGTTGGAAGTGGGACGATATAAGTATGGATTTTATCACGGGTTTGCCCCCTACTCAAAAAGGACATGATTCGATTTGGGTAATTGTGGACCGTCTTACCAAGACCGCTCATTTCTTGCCTGTCAAAATAGAATATCGACCACCTCAATATGTCGAGAAGTATATCACAGAAATTGTGAGGTTGCATGGTATACCAAAGACCATAGTATCTGATAGAGGCTCACAGTTCACGGCTCACTTTTGGGAACATTTACACAAAGGCTTAGGAACTAGTTTGATTCATAGTATCGCTTATCATCCTTAGACAGATGGTCAGACTGAATGAGTGAATGCTGTTTTGGAGGATATGTTAAGAGCATGTGTATTGTCTTCTAAGGGATCATGGGAGTCATGGTTACCATTAGCTGAGTTTTCATATAATAATAGTTATCAAGAAAGCATCAAGATGGCTCCCTTCGAAGCTTTATATGGCAGAAAATGTAGAACACCATTGAATTGGGTCGAGCCTGGAGATAGAAGGTATTATGGCATTGACTTTGTAGAAGAAGCCGAGAAGAAAGTTCATATTATTCAAAGAGAATATGAAAGCGGCCCAATCACGCCGTAAAAGTTATGCGCATGTAAGAAGGAGACCCCTTGTGTTTGAAGTTGGTGACTATGTTTATCCGAAAGTCACGCCAATGAAGAAGAAAAGGATCGGAGTTCAAGAAAGCTTGTCATGAGATTCAGAGGACCATACAAGATCCTAGAACAAAGAGGTCCCAGAGCCTACAAGTTAGAGTTACCGAGACAATGAGTACCGCTTTTCCTGCTTTTCCATGTATCACATCTCAAAAATGTTTATGTTCCGGAGGAAAGAATAGAACCTCGAGGTATCCAACTCAAATCAGATTTGGTGTATCGTGAGCAACCAAATGTGTGTTAGACACTAAGGAACGTATACTCGGAATAGTGTGGTGAAAACATACAAGATACAGTGGGATCATCATGATGAGGGAGATGCAACTTGGGAAACAGGAGAGTATCTACAAAAAGCTTATGAAGATTTTTATAACAAATGGTTCGTAACCCAAATCTCGGGACAAGATTTTTATAAGGGGGAGGGCTGTAACACCCCGGTGTTATGCCTGCATTTAGGCACTGCAAATCATACCTATCATGCATCATCAAGCATCCTAATCATACATGCCTAATCATGTAAATAACAATTGAAACACTGCTTCGAAACATATGAAACATGTTGTGAAACCTGAATGTTGCATACCTTTGTTTGAATTGTTTTGCCCTGATTTTGCTTGCTAGGTTAGTAAAACATGTTTGGCTACTATTGTAAATCATCTAGGATTATTTAGTTAAATTTTTGGAGCAAGGTTTGTATTCAAATTAATTAAAAATTTTGCTTCCAAAAGTAATTTCCCAAAAATTAGGGTTTTGAGTTAAACATGGACTTTGATTTTACAATTCAAAATCTAGAAAGAATTTGGCTTTAGTCATAAAAGTAAAGTTGTAGAGAATTAAATTCTAATCAACTTTCATTTTTGGTACATTTTCAAAATATGTCATTTTCTTGCTCAAAATGATATTTGAAAGCTGGCATTTAAAAATTTTCTTGAAACTATAAATGGAAAAGAGCTTTTTCTCCTTCGTGGGCCGCCGCCTCGCTTCTGGCCCATGGTCGGCTGGCCAGCCAGCCTCCCGCCAAGGCCATGCCTTCTCAGCCCTCAGCCAGCCCAGGCCTGCCGCTCGCACTGCCTCCGCCCGACTGTCATTGACACGCACGCCACGCCGCGACCGACCACGACAGAAGCTCGCATTGCATATGGCATACCATGTCGACGCCGCAAGCTGTCAGCAGCTTGCCCAAGCACCTGCGTGCTCACGCTACCGCCTACTCTGCTGGTTGCACTTCTCGCTCGCTCACTCCTGCACCGCTTTTCCTCTCCGCCAGCCGCTTAAGCCTCACTTACTCCTCCGCCGCCACCACGCACCCGCCGGCGAAATCCATCAAGCCTCCTCCACCTCGCCCAGCGTTCAGGCACCCAAGAGCTTTCGCCTCGCTCTCCAAGACGTCGTGGTTTGCACGCCTGTGCCGCCCGCTGAGCTCAGTAGTGACGTCGCACCTCGCCACCACCGGGCCATGGCGCCGCCGTGCTTTCGGCCGCCATGGAAGGCACCTTCCTCCTCTTCTCCAACCCCCGCTTAGCTACCTTCCCGCCTTTGCCATCTTCTCACGAACCTCATGCTATCGCTAACTTCTTCACACGGCCGGCAATGGTCGCCGGCCTGTGGCCGAGCCAAGCCACGGCCATGCCGTCAGCGCCGGTGGCGTGGCCTCCGCTTTTAGCCGGCCGTGCCGAAGGTCGTAATGATGCTCGCCGCCGGGCCGCCTCCCCCCTTCCCATTCGCTTTCGGGCACAGGTGCCAAATGTGGCAAGGGTCGAGTGCTTCAAATGGGCTGGCCCAATGAGATTGAATGATTTGTTTTCCATTTTTTTTCTTTATTATTTGAAAATAGAAAGGGTTTGAAAAATGTTTGATACTCAAAGTTGCTCTAAATCTATTGAAATAAATTTGTCTAGGTTCCTTATCATCGATCTACTTGGGAAAATTATTGTATGTCATTTTTGAAATACTTTGCTGTAGAATTTTATTTAATCATGTATATTGCTGATAACTTGAAAAATAGGTAGAAAAATCTATAGGCTGCAGAAAAATATGATTTCTAAGTTTGTTAATCTTCTTATGTAATGTACTTCCTAGGAAAAATATGTTCCTTGCATGTGCTGTGGGACAATTTTGAGGTGTAGTTCAAGTACCTTTAATGGCTGATTTTTGTTATTTTAGCTAGAGAGCAAACTTTGTATAAAACATGCATGTGATAATTTTTGTACAGTAGTTGTATGCTATGAAGAACATAGGAAAAATACTAACTCTGTTATTTGACACTTTTCACAGTACAAAGTATTTTCATGTTCATAATCATGCCATAGCTTGTTATTTTTGTGTAGGCTAATCCACTCATTCAAATACCATGAAAATCTGATAGTAAACTACTTAGGGTAGTACTATGCTGTAGTAATTTTCTAAGATTTTTCTAAGCAATAAAAATAGATATTGCTATTCAAACCTATTATTAATTAGGGTTTAATTAAGTGTTGCTTTTTGTGGGATGAAGAAATTAGTGAAGCTTTGGTGTATCTTTGAAGAATTTAATAAAATGTGTTGACTTAACATATTAGTAGTAGAAGAGAATGCAGTAGATAACATGTGCTTGTAGTATATTTTCTTGGATGATGTTGACTACCTTGCATTCAAACATATCCATTGTATTCATCCCATCCTATGCACCGATTTCATAAGCACTTACGCACATTGCATCATACAGGATCGCAAACCGAGAACCCAGTCGTCATACCCGAGGAGCCCGAGGAGCAGTTCGAGAGTGCCTGCAGAGAAGTGCCCGGCCGGACGAGGAAGACATTGAGGAACTTCCGAGTGCCCCGATCACCGTCCCGAGCTCCTTCGAGAGGGCAAGCCCCAAGCATTTTTCTCCGGTTTGCAATTATTTAATTAAATGCTTTACTTTAATTGATGCATTACGCTCAGGAGTTGTTTGCAAATCGTTGTCTGCATTATACCTTGTCTACCTTTTGTATACTATATCCTTGTTACCCGGGTATCCGCAATGAAGTCAATGCTTAGTGGGTTTTAGACCGGTAGAAAGATGGTGATTTCCGTCACACTGCGAGCTATAGGTGGTTACCGGATCTGCTTGGATGACTATGAAGTCATGGTATAACTAAGTGCTAAATGAAGTTGAGACCGACGGAGACTTACGAGTTTTGACCGTAGTGTTTCCGTCAGTAGTCGATTAAGGACCGACCGTTGTTGGGCCTCGAGTCATGTTGAACGATGCCTTACATTTAGCTGGCCGATAAAGTACCTTCCGACCGCTGGCCGGGAGATTATTCGGGCCGAGTAGATTGCCCATAGCCAAGACCGTGCGGAGAGCAGTGTGGTAGGACACGGGGCGAGATGATAAGACCAAAGTGCAATGGTCGGCCCCGGTACATGTGGTTCTGGCAAACTCGAGATACCTGGATAGTTGACTCGGTGATCAATATCTCACTTTAGCGGGTGAGTGAGGTTTGTGTAAGGAATAAATCACCAGCTGGTTAGGAATCGATTCGAATCGCCATCGCCTCCCGGATAGTGAGCACTTGACTTGAGTTACTTCATCGTAGTAAATGTTTATGGAACACTTGGGACAGTTATAATGAATATGACACTATGGAAGTTGTTTAATGATCATTGGTTATCATTATCCGCTTAATCATGTTTGCTCTAGTATAGGTGCAAATCTAGTCGATAGTGTTAATAATAATTAAATTGACAATAATGCTTTTAGGAAGGTTCTTGAAGTGCTAAAATGCTTCTTTTGCAAATGAGTCACCTACCCTACTATAAAGCCCTTCATAATCCTTGGGGTCATTTATTTTCGGTTATGTCGGGTAAGTCTAGTCGAGTACCTTCTCGTACTCGTGGTTTTATTTCCACTTGTTGCGTATGGGTAGATGTATTACTACTCATCAGATCAACCGCCTTTATCCTGCGATGGGTGATGCTTAGGACCATGGGCATGGTCATTCCTTACGCCTCGTCTCGATGCTTTTGTTGGAGATGATCATTCCCAGCACTATATTTGAACTCCAAGGTGAGAGTGTGTGTTTGTGGTTTGAACAAATGGCTTCCGCTACTTTTATTCGAACTTGTTTTGTAATAAATATGTTGAAACTCGGATGTATCTGAGATTGCGAACTTTTATGTAATATGTGATGGTGACCGCTAAACTTATAACGATCTTGGCTGGAAGGGAAGTTGGTTTGAAATCCTTCGTGATTTCACGGACTACCGGGTTATATGGGCTTAAGTTTGCTAAATCGTCTGCTCTGGCGAACGATTTTCTTACTTAATTTCGTATAATTGGTCGGTTCTGTTACAGGCAGCATCACCGTCAAGGCCACCTCTGGGTTGCCTGCTGATTCGTCGATGCCCCACGCCCCATCCGAGATTCCTGCTGCAGACGAGGTTGCCGTGCACTCCTCCCTACCTCAAGTTTTCTACGACAACTTCTTCGACCCTATCGCTTTCGAGCTGCATGCCAGAGGGTCGCTCGTGCCGGCCCATGAGCGATGGGATCCCATGCGCTCCAAGGGGTTGGTCATCATGGAGAAGCCTTTGGGTGTGGGGGTCCCAGCCAAAGGGTCGCTCCTTCTAGCGTAGTTTTTTGGATCACCTAACTTGGCCCCGAGTCGCTCCCCTAGGGTAGGAAGTGGCCGCGAACGCCTATGCTAGATTCGGAGGCTATGGAGCTTGAGTTGTTGAGGCCCAGCCGTAGGTCATCGACTGACGATGAAGGCCACAATGCTCAACCTCCATCAGTTGATGTGTCCCTGTTGACACAATTGGAGGTGTGGGTACGCATCCCGCTCGAGACCCCGTTGATCCGCAAGCCGAGGCTGAGGAGGTCCAGGACACCTTCAATGGTGATGTCGGTGCGTCGGAGTGGGAGGTTTGCTGCTAAGACCAAGGCCTCCAACCCGACTATCCAGGCACAAAATGTGCTGAAGCAAAAGCTACGGATTCCAAACGTGGCGCAGAGTCTAGAGCCTACGGCTTTGGATAGTATCAAGGCATTCTTCGCTGCGCCGTTGTCGCCCTCCAAATAGGAGGCCCTTCAGGTGCTTTTCGCTCCAAATTTCGATCCGGTGGCCATGGAGCTGAACCTCACTGGCTTCGAACACGATGCTTTTTAGCCGCTGAGGTCAGGGCCTGCTGTGTCTATCCCTATGCTTGATCCTCTTCACGATCGCTACATAGTTTCTTTTGTAATCACAACTATGTGAGCTCTATCGGTGTTTGGTTCGGTAACCACAAATTACCGTCCCAGTTTTAATTTGTAAAACTCTTCTTCGAGAAAAAAAAAATCATCGGTCTGAATTGATAGTTTAAATCCATCCATCTTTTCTTGAAATATTAGGGGTTTATTGGTTCTTCCTCCTAAAATTTAGTCTCTGTCACATCGAATGTTTGGACACTAATTTAGAGTACTAAATATAGACTATTTATAATCCATCCACACACTAATTTGATGTGACATTTGGCCCGATTTGAATTTGGCCCATATGCGAAGAGGGAATGTTCCTCATCATCATTTGCCCGTAGTGTATGTGACATTTGGGCCCAATTTAAATTTGGCGTATGTGTATATTAATGTGAGATTGTACGGGTTTGTCCTACCTTGTTTGTTAAGTGTGGGTTAAACCAGAGTATAATAGCATCTCCAACAGGTATCTTGTAACACCTCTGGTGTTACAAGCTTGTCTAGCACCGAGATTTAGACTTAAGAAAAAATTTGAAACGAGTTTCTCGGATTTTTTATTTAAAACATACTTGATGTGATGAGTGAATCCTACGTGGCCTAGTTTTGTGGACTCAAATAAATGCTCAAGTTAAATTACTCAGTGCGTAAAGATATTTAGAAATGTCAAACGACAATTCTAGCCAATAGATAGCGAACGATTTGCTCTATTAGATTAAGCATGAAAAGCAATGTTTATAAATAAAATAAAATCCTTTAATAAATAGAACGATATATATATAGCTTTTGAACCTAATTTAAATCGGAGCTTTGTTGAAAATCTCCTTGTGCCTAGATGTTGCTAATTGTCTAAATTAGTAAACCGATAGAAGTATATATATACTCACGTGTTTATTTTGGTAAGCACGCTCAGCTGAAAAGTTTTGGTCTAGTGACGTGTTTATGTTTTTACGTATATACTCATTTTAGTCCCTATGATAATTTGGTAACATACCCGCGACCCAGCTGCCCGTCTGGCCGCTTCATAAATTCACAAGATTGTTGTGAAAGCACGTAGCAGACGAAAGATAGCGTAGCAGCTCTACATACTTCATTTACTTTTCCTAGCGCGGCGTACAGCGTACTCGCCTTGCTTTGCAATTATGCACCGCCCCATCTCCTGCCTTGGCTCTGCACTTTTGCCATGTCTCGCTTTATCTGCTCCATTGTCTTTCTCTCCTCGCTAGCGTCTTGTCTGAATTTTAATGAGCACATGGCCCTGTCCTCACACCCCCGCTAAGCGTCGCTGTCCAACTCGTCGCATCACCCTGTTGCCTCGGTCTTTCCTTGCCTGCCTCTGCTATCCTTGCCTCACTACTTTCTAGCCGCTTGAATATGGTGGTGCGTCCCCTTCTCTCTCAATCCATCAACCATCCCATTCAATTGCGTCGCGCCAGCATTGTCAAATCATTGTTCCGCTTTTTGTTTTCTCTCTTGCTTGACTTTTGTTTGCCTCTGTCTATCTCTGCATTATCTTTGTGCTGCACCTGCATTCGCGCTCAAATGGAGGCCGAATCCTCGGCGCTGCCCTTCCCCACGTGTCTGCCACTTCGAGCTCATGACGCTGCTTCTTCTCGCTGCGTCAAAGCCCAAATAAGAAGAACACGATGTCGTCTCGGAGCCAGCCGTACCACCTCACTGCCCTCGCAAGAGCTTTTGGAGCGTCGCAGCCATGGCCGCTTCCTTGTCGCCCTGCTAGCCCGCTCTCCCGCGGTCCATTTCTGGCCCCCACTGCGCCCATGCCACCGCACTGGCCGCGTGCCTCCTCCGCCACCATGAACCGCTCTGGCCCGCACCCGGAAGCTGCTGGGTCGTGCATGCCCTGGTCTGACCGTACCAGCTCGGTAGCCATGCCGCGCCTTTTGCCCACCGTTGCCGGTGTTTCCCCCATCTCGTGAGGGCGCGTGTGTGCGCCGAGTCCGCGCACCTCCCGCGCAGCTCCACCTCACCGCGTAGCCCCACAGGTTGCTTGAGCGCAGCCGCTTTGGCCGGTGCCGCGCCGCAGCCGCCGGCCGTGTGCAGGCCACCCACGGCCACGCGGGCAAGCGGCTACGGGGCTGGCTTGGGTCTTGCCACGGCCAGCCCGAGGCCGTCAGGGGTCCCGTCAGGTAGCTCGCCGGAGGGCTCTCCGCCGCCAGCCGGCCTTCCCGGTCCCACAAGCGTTGTTGCCAAGGCCACGACCGGTGCTCCCTATCCGTGCTCGCTTTGAGGACAAAGGGAAGGTGAGAAATGGAAATAGAACCTTTCTTTGGGTCCAGTGCGAACCGCTACACTCAGATGAACAGTGTATGTTGGATTGCGGATCGATTTGGGAAAACTCTAGGGTTCTTTTTGCATAAGTGGCTCGCCCCCTCTGGGCCTTGGCCGCGTGGCCGCTTCTCGGCCTTGGTTGTTTCTTGCTACAGCGCACCGGTGGGCCGCCACTGGCTAGTTGGGCCACCAGCGCGTGATCCGCTCTGCTTTCGCATTGTCGGGCCTACCACCGTCCATCACGACTGGGCCATCCACACACCACCAAGGCCGCCTCGTCACTTTGGGCTGCTTTGCTGCTGGACCAGGGCAGTCAGGGGCGCTTTGGGCCCAAGGACCTTTTTCCTTTTTTTGGTGTTTTGTTAATTTCAGCAAGCGTATGAATGCTTGGAAATTGATAATAAAATATAGAAAAATCATAAAAATACCAAACTAGTTTTGTTGAGTTTCTAAAATCATGATCTATCTAATAGTGTATTTTGTTCAGATAGGTTCGGTATGTTTTAGGATTTCTCTAATTATTTTAACACGCTTAATATTGTTAAAATGAGAAATTGTAGGAATTTCCGAAAAAATCGGTGATAGTGTTGACTCTAAAAATTTTACAATGAAATTGCTAATATTATTAGTTGCTCACTATAATTTTTGTAGCTCGGAATAATTAGTTTGGTAGATAGATAATGATGCCCTATTTTGAATAATAAGTAAATCGATAGAATGAAATAAAGAAATAACTTGGGTTTGTATAACTAAAATATTTGTTGGGAAATAACGCCTTAATTCGGATTTATGTGGATATGTAGCCTAAGTACAGTCGTCGTTGGAACTAGCTCGTTAACTTCAAAGGCGTAAATCATATTTTGCGAGCCACAGTTGCAGTCGATTAATTATGTCTTTGCATTACATCGCATTGCATATCATAATAGGAACGTCGATGGATCACAGAGTCATCGGGAGTTGCTGGAGAAATGGTGCTTTTGGAGATCGTGTCACCATGATGGAAAGCTAACTTCTGATTATATTTTACCCAGTGCAAGCCCTGCATACCCCTATTATTCTCGCACTTTAAATTATACTTGTGCATTAAGTTTTAAGGAGTTGAATGAAACACGCTTGCATATATATATTTATCCTATGAGTCTTACTAGTATGATAGGATCATGTAGATTGCTATGCTACAGGACTCCGATAGAAGTCGAGTGATTGACTGTCACTCACGAAAGATAGGAAATATATTACTGTATTATTATCACTTGAAAAATATAAATGGTGGAAAGGAAAATGGTGACCGGGTAGGGATATGGTTTGGGTATTGGTGGGTGTAAGAAGTTGTGTCCTGCAGCCACAGGGCATAGCTTGGTTACACTGCTTTCTCTGTCTGTGTTAGTTAAGGACCGACCGTTGCATAAGACGCTAGGTAAGTCACAGACTTATTATCCCAAGCACATACTTGGGTATGGACGCTTGGAAGACTTGTTACTCTCTTGTCATGGATTCTGGCTCTTTCCGGACCGACTGTCATGGTGGTTTTTGGGTTAGGAGGTCCTTGCACCGCACTGAGTCTGGGACTCAGGGGCAGGGGCTTGGAGTCCCAGTTTGGACGGGGACCTGGACCCCGTGACAGAAGGGTAGTGGGTTGGTCCTGCTTGTGCCCAGGGTACAAGTGGGGCGTGTGTTTTTGGGGTACCCAGCTGAGGGCATTGATTCGCGAATCACCGGCGTTTCGGTACGACTTGTCTTAAATCTAGCACCGTAGTAAGAACTGAAAGTTAAAAGGTGAAGAAATGGAAATCTGATTGCTTACCACCTGCTTGAAAGTAGTATAGGTGCTTACCTAGAATGGTTAGTTAATGAACTAATGCATTGCTAATAAAAATCGAATATAAGGACGCACGCTTAGTAATGCTTCCTGCAGATGCAATAAACCCACAAGCCAGATAGCCTTGCATCTCCTTGGAATCTTTTCTTTCCTCCTGTTGGGTAAGTCTTGCTGAGTACAATTGAGTACTCAGGGTTTTATTTCTCCCTGTTGCAGGTGACAAGTGGAGGCTGGAGCTGACATTTGTGTGTGGATTCCTCCTGGTGGGCTCAGAGAGCATTTCCTTAACGCTGCGATCCTAGTTTTCATTTATAACTCTCACTAAATATTTTTCTAAATAAAAGTTAAATAATCTATTGTCATAGTTTACATATCAATGCTTCATCATGCCATGAATAGCTATTTATTTCCGCTGTAATTCTGATCACATGTTTATATTCCACTGTTCAATTAAATTGTTCATAACTCTGATAATATGATTACATTCCGCTGTTATAACAATAAATATTATACTCTAATGTTGTATTAAAAGTCATATAAGAAATGGTTAAGAATGATGTAAGCTTTATTCTCTCATTTGTGATCCGGATGGGAAAATGTGGATTTTCGGGTTCTCCCTTGGGGTGTGCCCGAAGCCAGGCTCACAGTAATTTAGTGTTCTCCCTTGAGTACTTAGTGTCTAATGGAAGACGAGTACTCCTAGGAGGCAATAGATTAGGCGGTTCTGCCACATATCTCAAACAGGTCCAACAAAAAAAAGTTAATCTAACAAGGTCCCAACTCAAGTCCCTAGTTTATAGAGGCCCTTAAATCTCCCTACTATACAGTTTTTCCTAGAATTTTTTTCCACACTCCAACTCCCTCCCACGTGTTTTGCTTTGTCCTCACTCTCTCCTACACCATCGCCTTATTCCTCCCGTTATGCCGCCACCAAGGCCGAGCCCCACCCTTCCCCGTCAAGGGTCCTTGTCCTTGGCGAGATTTTTTCCCTAGGTGTGTTGCCTAAGGTTGCTTCCTTTCCTTTCCTATGAGCTCCCCGTGGTAATGTAGTATATATGATTAGTATATTTCTTACAAAGACGACAGATGGATCCAATCTTCTATTTAAGAATAGGCATGCCATACACCCCGCAAGGATTTTAGTTCAATTGATCGAGCACCGCCTTGTCAAGGCGTAAGTCATGGTTCGAGCCCCATCACCCCAAACTAGGGTTCAATGAATGGACAAATTCATCTTTCCTTTTTTCATGGAATTTTCTGATGAAAAAAAGGGAAGGGGCAAGAGGCAAGATAAAATGTCTATGGGGGCACCCTTACTTCACTTTTACTTTTTTGCATTTCTCAAGAAAAACCGCCGAGGTCCTCCCAATTTCGATGTCCTTCTTTTCGTCGAATAACTAAGGCATTGTCTACACTGTGTCCATGGGTCACCAGTGGGGATGGAAGCAATGGAATAGGAGAGGAAAAGGAATAATCTATGTACCAAATTATAATTCGTTTGACTTTTTTTAACTCCAAGTTTGACCACTCGTCTTATTCAAAAATTTGAGCAAAATATCACTTCTTTCATTGTGGCATGCTTTATTAATAGAAGTTCTTCAAGTTCTTCAAGAATGACTTAAATTTGACTATGTTTGCACAAAATTTTTTGAATAAGGCGAGTGGTCAAACTTGAGGTCAAAAGAGTCAAATAAATTATAATTTGGTATGAAGGAGTAAGAGTTATGTGACCCACAAGTAGGTCCTAAAAAGTGGGGGATCTAATTTGAGGGCTACTATATTGGAGTTGAGCCCACTAACAAGGCTCTCAAAACTAGGAGAAACCCTCAAATAAGAACATCCCCGCCAGATCCCCTTTCCCTTAAATTCTCAAATAGGGGTTGCAAGTTATCGGAGAGGACTTCTATAGTATAGTGAGAAAAATCACCCATTTATTCATATGGGACCCACGTGTCAAGAGTGCACATCACATTTCTTCTTGCTCTTCTTTCTTTCCTCTCCCACCCTCTCTCGGTGCTCTTTAGGTGCCCCGACGTGCACGGGCGGCAACCAGCTGACGCACGATCGGCACAAGCACCCGGCAACAGCCGTGGTCGATAGCTTTATGGCGCAAAGCCCGGCGCTTGCTTGTTGTTGTGGCGATGGTGTGATAGCCCGCTGCAGCGCACGGCGGTGGCAAAGGCAGCTCCATCCTATGGACCCGCAATGCCGCTTCAGGAGAAGGGAGAAAGAAGATTAAGATAAAATGGGGCCATATCCCTTCATTTGAGGGATTGAGGTGGATTTTGAGGATCAAGAAAAAATCATGGAAAGGGAATCTACTATAGCATGTATTTTTTGCTTCAACGCCCTTTATTGTTGGTTATAGGAGGCCCTGTTCTAGTGACCATTTGCTAGAGTTGCTCTAAGGCCAGACAATCGCACAGAGGAGTGGGGGGGAGTGAGCCTTGCATACGATTCCTTATTTTTTCCTAATTTGGTCCCCGTTAGGGCGTTTTGGTTAATCTCCTGCTACCAGGATTAGACTAGAATTGAAGGAAATTAAAAAGGATTGATGGGATTAAAATGTCTTACAAGTTCCCTCCCCCACAAGGCTTATAATAAAAGGGGAATTGAAGGAGGGGGGGGGGGGCTAAAATAGAATGATGGGGATTAAATTAAATTTCTTACAAGTCAAAATCCTCTTAAGTCCGTCTTAGTGAGGAGTTTCATGACATTGTTTTAAAGACTGTCATGTCATAGAATGAAATAAAACAACCACTCTTAATGGGAAGTTACATTTTATGGTTTCATAGACATTTAATTTTATGATTAGTAGAGAGCTGATAATCGTGCCAAAAGAGTTTCATCCCCATAAAACTCACTTCTTCTCTCTCTTCCGGCACCACTATTTAGCGAACGATCACTCCTCACTACACCAGCGATAAAAAATCAGACAACTCCATCATTTTTTGTTTTAGGAAAAAAATCATTCCCGCAGCAGTCCGCGAGCTCTGCATGCGCAGTTTCCACTTTCCATTTTAGGAAAAAAAAATCATTCTCGTAGCAGTCCGCGTGCTCTGCATGCGCAGTTTCTGTTTCCCACTCCCTCGGTTCCTTTTCTCTGGTGATGTTAGCCTGACGCAAGATAAAGCAAAACATTTATTTCAAATTGCTATAACTTCTAAATGACATATCTATTTTTAATTTCGTCTACACCGGTGTGTTCTACGTGATGAGATAAACAAAACTAGATCTCACTTGTATATGTTTCGAAGAATTTTATTCTTGTAGCAACTTATATATACTAACTTATAACATATAACTTATAGTATATAACTTATGCCAAAAACTTAGAAAACTCAAGAGTTATGCAGCACAGCTTATGTACACAAGTTAGTAAACAGAAAGAAATGAATTACCTTATAACTTATACTAAAACTTAAAAACACAAAAAGTTATGTAACACAACTTATCTACATAAAAGTTATCAAACACAACTTGTATACATAAGTATTCTATACAACATGTGCACATAAATTATGCTATACAACTTAAATGTATAAATTAATATCATAACATATTAGCAGATATATTGGTAGCATGCATAAAAGAAAAATTGATAGACTACTATAAAAACTAAATAGAGAAAAAAGGTAAAATATAAAAAAGTTATGTTTCGTAATTTTTATGTTTCTAAGTTTTGACATAAGTTATAAGTTATATGCTCTAAGTTATATGTCATAAGTTATATGCTATAAGTTACACGTCATAAGTTATATGGTATAAGTTACATGCCATAAGTCATAAGACACATAATTTGCTACTAAAATAAAGTTCTACAAAACATATGCAAGTGAGGTTTAGTTTTGTTCGTCTCGTCACTTAGAAGACACTGGTGCAGACGGAATTGAAAATGAATACACCGTTCGAAAGTAATAATATTTTAAAGTAAATGTTTTCCCTAATTGACAGTGACGTCAAACCAAAGAAAACGAGTCCACCTGGTCCGTTGTTTGCTGGTTCCCAATCGGGTGATCGATCGTGAGAATGGAATTCGGTCTCTCTTCATCAAAACATTGCCACAACATCAAAAGCACTTATGTGGCAGCTTATTAAATATAAATGAAATGCTGATGAAACTTTCACTGAGACTGGCCTTAGTCTTCTCTAATCTCCACCAAGCTAGACAAACACTTAATTATTACAAGCCAGGATGTGGTGGTTGGGGGTTGTCCCTGTTACATGAAAAGGAAAAAACCGGAGGGTGCAGGGGGGAGAAAACTGAGAGCCCCGAGAGAGCCCTCTAGTTGCGATAGAAGCGCTTGGTTCTGGCGGTTGCAGGATAATCTTAAAAGCACTTTTTTTGTTATGAGTAAATGTACTTGTGCGTTGCATGAAACTCAATACATATTAAAATTGGACTTTGTATCATTATTGAATTAGATGCAAGTTGTTCTAACTTGTAAGAGCTAAGATCATGAATACGGGTTACATAGAGGATATAGTGGGAGCGAGGGTAGTTTGGGAAGTAAGAAAGCGGGTAGAAAAAAAGCAAGTTAGAAGAAATGTTTCTCTCTTTAATAGTAGTAGAAAATATACCCGTGCGTTGCAACGGGATATATTACTTGTTGTACGGACACTTGAATGGTCTAGGGATTTATTTAATGATCTTGTCATCTATTGTGACACGTCTTAGAAATGAACTTCGTATCATCTTTGAGCATATCTTGACATCGGACTCCTCATTGTCAACAGACGTGTACTGTTCTAACTTGTTTGAGGACAAATTGTGAATCTTGATTATATACACAAGTACGAGGGTATATTGCAAAAAATAGAAAAAAAATTGGTTCATCTTTATACTTTATATATTGGTGCGATACACCTAAACGTACAACCTATACAACCTATTATACGGTAACCTGATAGCTTTCCAGTTTGAAGGAAAAAGAAAATCAAAAATCGAAAAGCACCAAAAGAAAAGACACGACAAAAAAATTAAAATAAAAAGGGAAACATAAACGGAAAAAACAATGGAACGTAAATTGAAAAGAGAAGAAAAGAAAAAAGATATGGAAAAAATTAAAACGAAAAGGAAAACCAAAAAAATTCGAAAAAAACAGAAAAACTAATAAACGGAGTCCCCGGACGGGAGTTGTGCCAGGTATATGGAACACAAGAAAGATTAAAAAAGAATAGAAATAGGATGAAAACCCTTCATGTATAATATTAGGGATAGATTGCAAATATGTCCTTGTATTGTATTGGAATCCAATACATATGGAAATAGGACTACGTATCATAAGTTTTTCTAACTCGTATTGGCATGGCTTATGAGTCTAGGTCACACACATAGGGTACCGAGGATAAGTCTTGGAATCGGACTTTATATCCATCATCGCTAATACGAGTTGTTGTTACTCATATCCGTATAGGTCCGGATCATATGAGTAAAAAAAATCACAGTAAGAGATGCCAAATTGGAAAAAGTGGAAACAACAAGCGCAGAGCTAATGAAAACAAATAAGGACGGAGTAATTTAGTAGAAATAAAAAAAGCGGGTTGGAAAAAACACACTCTGCTCTTTAATATTAAGGTAGGATTCTATTTGGATTAGGATATGATTCTTATTCAGCTTACTCATGGTTGGAGAGTTATATTCGGATTAGAATTTCTACCTATTCTAACTCATATGAGCACGAGTTATTATATATATAAGTCCGGACGGAATAAACTCCTCATTGTCCGGTACTTAGAGGGAGACGAACCAAAAAAATGGATGGACAAAAAAAATAGGCTAAAATTTTACCTCTTTATTAGTAGGTATAGGTATAAATATAGATATAGATATAGATTAGGTAGAGATAGAGAAGAGAGAGATTTCACATAACTTTTCCTGAAGAAATGAGAAAAAAGAGTGTTTGGCATATATCATCTCTCTCTGAGAAACTAAAATTTACCCTTGAAGGTATATAAAAGGGCACATACTTTTTTTTTTGTGCACCGTTCAAATATTTACTAAGATACGTGCACAAGAGCCTTTCTCCTATTTCACTTTACCTCGCTCTTTCGCTCAATATCGGAATGCATCACATGGGAAAGTAAAATCTGCTCTTAAGGACATGTGCTCCTCTGTTGACACCATTAGATATGTATGAAGATGTGTGTCTCTCTTTTGCTCTCTGCGTATTTCTGTGCATATCCAGCGGTTCGTGAGAGCCATTAGATATGTATGAAGATGTGTGTCTCTCTTTTGCTCTGCGCGTATTTCTGTGCATACCCAGCGGTCAGAGCACGTGCCCATAGGGGTAGAAAAAAGAACCGTGTATTCTGCATCACACATGTATGAGTCCACGATGCAATTTCTGAGCTCAACAAGCAAGATCCATGATATGTGATGTCCTATTTCAACGCGTAAGCCAGCTGAGCTGATTAGTCGATGGCGGCGTAGAGGTGCGCCGGCAGCCTAGGTTCCGCAACGGCGACGAGCGGAACCTTCCGGCGCGTGGACAGCCCAAACTGCTCCTCCATGCTCACGTCCTCCGGTGCCATCCCGTCCGGCAGCCGCCACGTGAACCCGTGCACCAGGTTGGCCACGCCGGCGGCCACCAACTTCATCGCGAGGCCGTACGCCGGGCACATCCGCCGCCCGGCGCCGAACGGCAGCAGCTCGAAGTGCGCGCCGCGCACGTCGACGCCGGCGCCGGAGCCGCCGCTCAAGAACCGCTCGGGCCGGAACGGGGCAGGCGCGTCGGGCCACGACGCGGGGTCGCGAGCGATGGCCCACACGTTCACCAGCACGCGCGCACCGGCGGGGACGTCGTAGCCGGCCACCACCGTGTCCTCGCGGGCGTGGTGCGGGACGAGGAGTGGGCCGACGGGGTGCAGCCGCATCGTCTCCTTCACGACGGCGTCGATGTAGGGGAGGTCCGGGAGGTCGCTCTCATTGACCCAGCGGCCGTGGCCAATCACGCGGTCGAGCTCGGAGGTGGCAGCCTCCAAGGCGTCCGGGTGGCGGAGGAGCTCCGACATGGCCCACTCAATCGTCACCGCCGAGCTCTCCGTGCCACCAGCGACGATGTCCTGGACGAACGCTTTCACGCCGTCGCGCGTGAGCTTGCTGCTCGCCTCCGACTCCGGCCTGTCCTCGTCCTCCTCGGCCAGCTGCAGCAGCACGTCGACCAGGTCATCACCCGCCGCAGAGTAGTCGCCGGCGCCGGGTCGGCCTCCCCGCCGCCGCGTCTTCTCGTGGTCGGCAAGGATCTGCTCGAAGAACCGGTCGTACTGCGCGCGCAGGCGCTTCATCCGGCGGACGCAGCCCTGCAGGTCAAGCCAGCCCAGCCACGGGACCCACTCGCCGACGTTGCTGACCGCGCCGGTGACCGCGAACGCCTCGTCCAGCGTGCGCCGGAACGCCTCGCCCTCGGGGCTGCCGTAGCAGCCCGCCCACTTCTCCCCGACCGCCATGCGGAGGATGTTCCGCAGCGTGGCGCCCGCCACGTGCTCCCTGACGGCGACGGCGACGGCGCCGCACTCGGCCAGCAGGCCGCGCGCGAGCGCGCGCATCTCCTGGGCGCGGACGCGCTCAAACGAGTCGACGCGGCGCGCGGAGAAGAGCTCGGTGGCGCAGAGCTTGCGCGCCATGCGCCAGTACGCGCCGTACGGGTGTGCACGATGCCGAGGTAGCCGTAGGACGCGACTCGCCGGCGGCCGTGCGCGGCCGGTCGGCGAAGGCGAGGTCGTGGGTCTTGAGGACGAGACGGGCGGCGTCCGCCGACGAGGCCACCACCGTGTGGTAGGAGCCGAGGCGCAGGTGCATGAGCGGGCCGTGGCGCGCCGCCAGCGCGGCCAGCGCGCGGTGCGGCGGGAGCGCGCCTGCCAGTGCGCCGAGGCTGCCGATCACCGGCCAGCCCCGCGGGCCAGGTGGAAGGTTCAGAGGCTTGAGCCTGCCACTCGGAGAGAGTATATACCTGAGGACGTAGACGGCGGCCAAGATGGCCGCCAATGCCATGGCCACAGACATCGGTGGTGGCGTGAGCGAGCTCCTTTAGCCGTTGTTGCCTTGGGACGTGTAGGGTGTAGTGTACAACGGAGGTGTTTCGTGGTGCCATATAAAGAGAGTTTTGAGGTACGCATGCATTTAGTCGTGCTGGTCATTGGTCAATCATGAAACAGACTGATGCAACACAACAGTTTACGGTTGGCTGCTTGTGTAAAGAAAATATGTGTCGCGGGCGCCGGTGGCTCCTGTAAAGCTTGACCATTATTAGGTTCGAGTGTTTGACAGGTCCTGGCTAACATCCTCTTCCGAGACGTCTTCCACCGCCGCCGGCTGTAGCCGCCACCGCTAGGGCTTCTCCATTGTCACCGCTGCGGTCCTCTCTGTGTCACCAGCTTGTTGGATTTCGATCTCGCAATGGTCAGGAAGTCATTTGGGTTTCTAGTTCAAGCATGGCTGGTATTGGTGGTGTCAGATTGATGGTTTATTGATCATCTTTGATGATGAGACAGTCAATGCTCTTTTAAGGTGTCATCAGATACGTCCTGAGAAGTTCTCTTACTGCTGGATTATGCGGTGTTTCCAAGATTTAGAGAACATGCCGTTGTGGAGGACTAAGGGTGATGTTCCGATGATGGCCATTGCGGTGAAGAGATTGGCTCGGTGATTCTCCTCCTTATTTTGCTTCTTCTTCTTCTCTTCTTCTGGTGTGTTCCCCCAAGAACTAGATAGAGAGGAAGGGTAGAGATTGGCGAGAGAGGGGAGAGGAGGCTAGCGCTGTTGCTTGTAGTCGTGGCTGCCTCAACTTGCTCCCTGCCGTACAGACCTGCCTCCCCAATCAGAAACAGACCTTCCAATCACAAGAAACATGCATGTGCAGTGATGATCAGACATAGTACAGTGTTTTTCTCTCATAACAAAATTAGTGAACAGTACTTTTCAGCCTAGCTTTTCAGCGAAGCGAAGAGAGCATGCTGTGATGAAATCACAATTCACATGGTTAATTAGTCAGTGAACATTGAGCTAATTAATCAGCTGGTAATAACTTTGAAACTAGTAGAGGCCAGTTTGGTCCGAGAACTGTAACTTACTCTGGCTCTGAATTATCCATGTAAACTGTTCATTATGTACTCTTGAAGCTGGAAAAAAACTATCAAACATGCGGTACAGGACACATGCTGAGTGGCAGGAAAGCGAAGTCTCACCGGTGACAATGACACTGTTCAGTCCGTGCTCCTTCTATGATTCTACTGCTATATATTACTCCCTACATTTTAAATTATAACTCACTTTGACAATTTTGGTTTATCCATTTTGCTACGTATCTAAACATATTATTTATCTATATGTATTGTAAAATAAACGGTACTAAAAAAAAAGTCAAAGCGACTTATCAAGTATTATTAGTAGCCACATGGGAACATGTTTTCATGTACTGTGTTTGTCTGACCAGTGACATGTACACTGTTCGTTTGAATTTGTTTGGCTTATAAGCCGCACTTTTTCAGCTAATGAACAGTTTTTTTCTCTCACACCAAATCAACCAATAGTAATTTCAACCATAACTTATTAGCCAAACAAGCCCAAGCGAAAATGTCTCCATGGTACACACTAGGCAAATAAAATATGCATGTCGTTGGCACTGCACGCAGATTCTACAGAAGCAAACGAGGTGTATGTGTGGCATGTACCGCACTGCCATATATGATATATATGACCATCTGTACGTAGACGGTAGATTGTTCAACCTGTTCGTCACATCCATGTGAATATGAACAGGTTGCACGTCATGCTGGGAAAAGGACTGTGGCTCTTTCATATGGTCACGGAAGCTTGGTTGAGAACTGTGGAAACGGCCGGCCATACTGATGAAGGTGACACTTTTGAAGCAACAGACAGGCTCATCAGGACCTGAAAAAAATAGAAGACACTTTTCTATTATATAGATGCTTGGAATTAATTATTTCGAGATTTTCCAGGGGGACATGCTGTGAGCAGGAGTGGACAGTAAAGTCCGGTGGTCAATGGAGAGATAGGCTAGGGAACGAGCTTTTCTCATGCCTGAATTAATTATTTTTTCTCGAATAATGCCTGAATTAATTGTTACCTTACGAGAAATGAAGCGGTGATGGATTAACCAATTCTATTTTAGAGACATTGAGAAAAAGAGAAGACTGATGGAAAGATGGTAGAGCATATTGTTTCTTAAAACACATATTTTTCACGCTCTCTCCATATGTGTGGTGTACTCCCTTTGTCTCATAAAAAGTATCATTCTCATTTTCTGAAAAGTAAAACACTTTGAACTTTGACCAAATATATATTAAAAAATATTAATATTTATAATACTAATTAGCATTAGGTATGTCATTGAATATATCTTCATAATAGACTTTTTGGGGATATAAATATTGCTAATATATTTTACAAACTTAGTTAAACATAAGAAAGCTTGAAACATGAGTCTCATAGCAACTCTTTTTATGGCAGTATGTGTGTAGGTGGGTGGGAGTGGGCGATTATAAAGGATGATGGGTCTTGGAACCACGGAGGATGGATCTATATCGTCCGCTACAAAGGGTGCGGGTGCACTCAGACCAAACAAAAATCAATTATTGTAACACCCTAAAATTTGCAAGATTTTAAAATAAGAGAAAATAATTTAATTATGTATTTTATGAGCATTTAAATTTAGAAAAATGATAACTTTGTTAAAAATAAAATCAAATATAAGGTTTACATACATGTATGTGCATACATGCTACTGCATATTTTATTTGTGATGTTTTGGTTTGATCAAAATTTACAAAAGGATTTAAATTGTATTTAAAATTATGTTGAGAAAATTAGAAAATGAATTTTATTTTCTTTCTTCTCCCTCTCTTGGATCTGGCCCAGCTCGACCTAGTTCTCCCCGCGTGGCCCAGTCGCACGCGTGGCCTAGTTTCCTCCCTCTTCCCCGTTACAGCCCAAGTCTCGGCAGACGGCCCATTCCCTCCGCAGCAAGCTGGCCCAACAGCATCACCCACGCCGCGCCGTTCTCTTCCCCGCGTGAGTCACTGACCAACTGGCCCCACGCGTCAGCGACGCACTGTTCTTCTTCCTCGCGCGTGACAGAGCCGGATTCTCCTCCGCCGCCGACTCCGACTCCGCCGGTGTTACGCCTCGCCTTGCCGTGCCACCTAAGACTCCTCGGCCTTAAATAGCAACCGACCCCGCCGCCTCTCTATTCCATCTTAGAACTAGCAGCAGCCCTTGCCGAATCGCCGAGACTCAGCACCGCCAAACCCTAGCCGCCCGCTACGTCGTGCACTGCGCCGTCCTCCGTCGCTCCGCGCCTCGGTAAGCTACCTAGCTGAGCTCTCCGTTCCTTCTTCTATCTTCCGGTGCCTTTGGTTCATCCCGCCATAGTTCGTCGGCTAAGTTCCATGCGCACCGCCGTGCCCGGCCATGGCGCTGTCGCCGCTCTGCTCGTCGCCGGCGGCCATCCCCTACCGATCTGTTTTGGGCCGTCCAATCTTAATCCTATGGTCCAGATTTTATGATACCGATTCGGTCGGCAAAATTGCAAAAGAACCCCCGCAAGATTCTAAGTTCAAACATGCAGTCCTTGACGTATTCCCTAGAATACGTTTTATGTTTTTAAAAACGTATTTTCTTTCGGATTGGTTTCAAAATACGCTTTCTTCTTCTGAAAACGTAGTTTTATCGGTTAGATCTAAAATACGTTTTCACCTATTCACAGTTTTGCCACTAATCTTGTTTTAGCCCTAAAATCTTCGTTTTAACTCTGATTTGATCCGTTCAAGTTGCGTTAGGTTCATAATTGCGTAATCTACATGTTCATACTACTGTTATGTATGTTTTCAACTTTTAAAATTTGAGGTTAGATTTAATCTATTATTTTAATAAAAGAAAATCTTGTTTAATTCATAACTTCTTCGTTTTAGCTCTGATTTTTGTGATCTTCGCGTCTGAGTGTTCGTAGCGAGATGTAGATTCGTTTTACAAACTTTTCATCTTGATTTTATGTTGTTGGCGTACTATTCTAATCTATAGTCTTTGTTTGCTATGCATGATTGCTCTGGATGCTTGTATGTTGCTATGATTATAGAGTATAGACGGTGAGCAATTCGTGGGTGATCAAGAGTACTACTTTGACGAGTAGGATTAGCAGGAACATTTTGATCAAGGCAAGTATAGCATGGGATCATCCTTGTTACCTATTCACTTAAATAATCAATCCATATTTACATGTGCCACCTTGATAAGGATTTTCTAGAATTGTACTTATGCATTGACTCCTATGGGATATGCATTGGGTAGCTTTGCTAGTGCTCAACTAAACCATGATCATGTAACTTGACTAATGGTATATGCAATAAACATTAAAATATGACTTTTTAGCAACTTGGAAAAAGGAGGCTAGAGTGTTTAGCTACTTTTTAAATGCTTCAGATTTCTCTCCCTAAGGACTTATCTGTAAATGATCATCCGGGACTTACAGTACAGCTGTGAGGCCCACATGGCTCTGGCTTTAGTCAAGTATGAGGAACTTTTCTAGCTTGTTAGTAGTTACCTTTATGGCTCAAGAGGGGTTTGCCGAGACGGGTATAGGACAGCCTCTACTCTTATGTGTATAGCCGTGAAGGAATTGTACCATTCGAAAGGGGTTTCATATATCTGCTTGCCAATTGAAAACATAGCGGCCCTAACTTATTAGACGAACCTTTGAAAGGCTTCATAGTGTACCCTGCCTGCTCACCTTGGAAGTGTTTTAGGAGTTATAAACCCGGGCATATGGGTATCACGACTTACAGTGAAAGTGTACAACCTCTGCAGAGTGTAAAACGGGTATATCAACCGTGCCCATGGTCACGAGCGGCCTTGGAACCCTTATGGAATAGATGATCACTATTAAGTAATTATTTTTGCTATATATTACTCATGTTTACGTGGATCATGTGTTTTACTTTGGGATTAAAACAACTTGTTGCTACTCTTATGCTAAAACTATGACAACTAAAAGCTAAATGCTGTTAAACCTGTGTCGAGCCTTTTGAGCCTCATGAACCCCATGTTACACTTGTTGAGTATGACATGTACTTACGCTTGTTTATTTTCATTATTTGGATAAAAATCCCGGATGGGTAACAGATTGCAATGGTAATGACGACTTTCCTAATGATTACTAGACTTGTGATCAACCAGTTGATGTCACTGTGCTATGGAACTTCCGCGAGAAAGTTATGTTTATATTTCCGCTGTATTTATGTGAAAACTATGTCATATTATTCATGATGTAATAAACACTTGTGATGATACTATATATAATTTGTCGGCTTATATGTGCGACTGATCTCTGAGCGCATATAAGATTATGCATCCCATTTTATCTTAAAATCGGGTCTGACAATTATCACCCTCTAATTGTCAGCATATATATTTCTGCTAGCAGCTATACGGCTATACCACTATATAGTGTCAGAGTGTTGTATCCTGCTCCGTTTTGCTCTTGCTTCGCAGCTGCGTCGAATCCTAGATTTGCCGTATAAAACTAAGTGCCTGACACCCTATTTGTTTCCGATTGAAAGTCGATTCTAGACTGGTCTACCGCAAAGCGTTTGGCGGACGGTGGAAAAAATCACGCAGTGGCTGCAGGAGACGTAGTTCATTTCTGCGATGAGCAAGCTGGTGATCATTGGCCACGGCTGCGTAAACGCAGCTCGATTATCTGAACAGCATATCCAAACACAGTGTTGGCCTAAACGTTTAAATGGACTAAACAGTCACCTACCGTTTAGCTATTTATTCAGATTAAATAGCCATTTAAACAGACTAAATGGTGATTAAATGGGATAAATGGCTGATTAAATGGATACGGTAATCCAAGGTGTAGCGTTTACACGGTATGTACACCGATTAAACGACCGTGTATGCGAACAGTGTCCAAACAGGGCCCAAGCTGTTGTTGTTCAGGCCGAAAGACGCTGTGGGATCGGCTTATTACTGCATCAAGGTGGGTGATGGGGGTCTTCCCACCCTCCTTCTGGGCCGGGGCACTGGATTGGGCCCAGCATCTCTTGACCAGATGTTCCCGGCGTTCTTCTCTCGAGACAGCAGACCAATCATCTCCATTATTTTTCCTAAAAAAAAGCATCTCCATTATTAGTCGCTAGCGCTGTAGCGCATGGCAGGGTAGCGGATGGACGAATGTGTGTGTGTTGTCTTGACGATTGCACCAAGCTTCTCAACTGCTTCGCTGTTCAGGGCGTCCAGGACCAGCGTGTGTGGATCACCAGTCAGCAGTCACCACTCACCACACACACACGCACACACACCCCTCCGTATGAACACTCTTGACGTCGTCATGCGGTGCCTACAGGACAGGTCCTTAACTGTATTGCCGCTGATCTTGGCCTTTGGCCTTTGTTGATATTCATTTGAGATTTTCTTCAAATCCGAGTGGTATTCGCTGAAAAGTCAGGCTGAAAAGTAGGACGAATGTGTAAAGGATTCGCTGAAATATACAACTAGGACGAATGTGTAAAGGATTCGCTGAAAAGTCAGGTTGAAAAGTATTGTTCGCTAATTGGTTGTGTGAAAAAAACATTGTTCCATGACTGATAAGTTCAAAGCGAATAGGGCCGGTCTGCTTATCAAGTTCGAAGTCTGTGTGGTTGGATTTTCAGAAACACTGAAGGTGCTGCAGCATAAATAATTGGTGTTCCACCGCGCCGCAAATCATCTTAGCATAATTGACAGCTAAGATGTGAGTACTGTATCGATTGCTGTTTTCCCACTCTATCACCATACACACTAATGCAGTACACTATACAACGCCTGACATATGATAGGAATATAGGCCTATCAAAACATTATCATGTTCTCCCAGTTATGCGCTTACAACTTTATTCTGAAGCATTCACTGAACAGTAACTTGGCATGTAACATCTGCTTCGCTGACTAATGAGCAAGTGACAAACCAATTATACACGCGACACGCTGTGAAGTACATCTTCTGTAGCGCAAGCATACATTGCACAAACCGCACTTCAAAACCACAATCTATTGTAAACTCACTGAGAACATGATCTTGGCATTCAAGCTGTTGAAGACGAGGAGTTATGTAAAGCAGTTGCAGCTGTAGGGGGAACAACAGCTCCTTGACTATCTCTATCTGCATCTGAACCAGGATGGAGATCAGCTGGAGAAGCAGTAGCAGACGACGGCCCTGTTCCATCCCGTGTTTCCAGTTTCTCAATCATGCGAGACACGGCAGCGATCCCAGCATTGACCTCCTCCTCATCTCTGAACCAAGATTTGATATGGTGCTGTCCTGTGTGAACCACCTTTCCTTCCACCCACGCGTACTTTTCGTTATGGAATCCTTGTACCTGGTATCGTTGAGAATAATGAGAAGAGTTTATGGTTATATATGTAAGTCAGGTAATGGTTTAGAATTACACAGTGTATCTGATTCTGATGTTCACAGGAGTAACAATGTAGGAGTACATACTTTGTAGAAACTGACTGCAGCCGAGATTTGATCATGTCTGAGAATGACTGTGCATCAGATGGTCTAGCTTCATCTTGGTTGACAGGCGAAGATTGGTTCCTAGAAACACTGATGCAGATCATTACATAGCAAGTGTTTATTAACCCCATGTAAATGACAAGCAAACAGATTACAGATAAATATAGACAGTACTATTCTGCAGGAAGTACCTATCATGTGACCCAACAGGGCCATTAACCGAGGCAGTGTGATTCACAGACGTGTCTTCAGCTGTTTCTTCTGCGGAGTCCATGGTAGGCAATGGCCGAGAAGAAATCACAGCAGAAGCATGTTCATGGTCCCCTTCTTGCGGTGGATGTGAAGACAGAGAACCACAAGCGGTGGCCTCAGCAGTTGGAAGAACATGACTTGTGGGTGCCCATGACCATGACCATGACCATGAGCTACCGATCTACTACGACAGCCTTCTCTTCTAGCATGACGGTGCGACCTACGAATGGCAGCAACAGTAGCCAAGTGTTGTAGGATACACTCCTCAATCTCGGCATCATCTCCATCCACCGGTACCTAGAATAGAATAGAAGAAACAGTGGCATCAGTAGTGTGCAGGAATTGAGCACACGGGCATGCCATCACTAGAAGCACACTCTGGATGTAAACATCAGATATGTCAGCACCTCAAAGTCACCGAGCAGTGGATGACGGAAAATGGTTGTCGTGCGCGCGTGATTTTCTTGCGCGTTCCGCTCTTCCTCAACAGCCTCAAGGAGCTCTTGGCTGCAGTAGGAGGCAAGGAATGCGTGTGAGAGTGAGACCAACAAGGAAATGAGATTTATTAGTGGAATGCATTGGTGGTATAGTGGAGTTTGTACCTCATGGGGTCCTTCATGCTGATTGCCTGCCAACACATGGGACACTGGGAGCTTCTCTGGCACCTGTAGGATCAATCAGAATGCTCATAAGTTTCACTTAAGGATAAACATGAGTAACGCAATTAGCCAATTACAATACACATGTGACACACTGTAACACCAATGCTGGCAACTGACAACCAAACGGTTATTCAGAGCAGAACTTCGTTTCCGAAAACGAAAAACAACAGAGATCGCGACTCGTCCAAATTGCATTCAGAAAAGGAAAAACAACAGAGCTTGCGACATGTCCAAATTGCATTCAGAGTGCGTCGGGCAGAGATTCAGATTAGCGCGGCGCACACATTCGGCACTCATTGGAATTACTGAGGAGAGCCGAGAATAGAGTCATAGACGGCAACACAACCGAACAACTGTGCAGTGCACCGTAATGCGCTGGACACTACCAGCTCTGATCCTTAGCAATACACAGATATATGGAAACAAACACAGAGAAACAGCAGGAAGCAATCACAGACACAGACAGACAGGAGCGAGTGCTCACCACTCGAGGATGCACTGGAGGTGGAACTCGTGCCTGCAGCTGGTCACCTGCGCAGCGCAGACAAGAAGAAGAGGGTCAAGAACCCGGACGCCAAGGCAGGTGACGAATCCTCTCAGCACGGGAGTGGTGCAGCAAGTACCCTACCGCGGAGGGGTCGCTGTCGGAGAAGGCCTCGAGGCAGATGCTGCAGGCGTCGTCGCAGGCGTCCTGGACGCCGCCCTCCACGAAGGCCGCCGCCGACGAGTGCTTCTCCATCCCCACCTCCCTCCCTCCCCGTCTCTCTCCGATCAAAAGCCGGGAGCCGCTTCCACGAACGATCCCTGCAACACGAACGCCGGCAGCGGCAGTGGGAGGGAAATCGGGGCGAGTAGTGTGGGTGTGGCTACCCCCAAACCTACTCCAAGCAAGCAATAGCACAGCGATCGCTCCCCCAAATGATACGCTGCAGCTGCTAGAGATAGAGATTAAGAGATTAGTAGACCAGGTCCGCCGCGTGGAAATGTGGAATCGATCTCCTCCCCGCGGCCGGCGACGACCGGGGGCACAGCAGGCACACCGCACACGTCCACGGAAAGGGAAGGAAAAGGCCAGGAAACGGCCGCCCCCGCCTTGTCGCTCGCGCGGCTGACGGGTGGGCCCGTTGGTATCTTGCTCTTGTCGACGGAGCGGGTGGTGGTCCCCTGTCGGTACGCGGTCAGTGTCGCTGACATGGTGGGGTAGGCCTGGCCGCTGGTGTCAGGACAGGAGGGAGGACTCGAGGACGGCGACACGGGCTGTCAGCCGTGCAGGAGCCGGTGGTAAAAAACGGATCGGTCCGGGCACAATTTTTCAACGGACCGAACCGTGGAGCACGTGATGTGACCCGTGAGATTAACAATGCGATTATACACATACAGTACCAAGTCTGGTTATGAGTGACAAAATTCCTCGTTATTTTGATTATATATATATATATATATATATATATATATATATATATATATTAACTTCTTACTAAATGGTTTACTATAACGTTATGGTAAATATTCTCATATGTTATACTAATCCAACTATCGTAAATATATATTAACATTATCGTAAATTATTATATAAAATTATTGTAAATGGAGGTGGCTACAGAATAACTTATTTTGTAGCTGGCTCCTAAATATACTCTTATATATATATAGTTTTTTTAAACCATGACTTTAGAGGAGATGTGCTGGCTCAGTTGAACCCTGGGAGAGAAGGATGAACGATTTATTTGCATGAGACTGTTGGCACTACTACTTGATTTTCTTGAACGAACAGCCGAGTAAAGAGTAACATGGCCTATGAAAGCTTGCTTTAAGTAGGCAACTATTCATTCTCCCTAGTTATCATTTTTTATGAATTCATTCCAATATCGAAGAAAGCGGTCCATAGGGCAGTGAGCGGGATAAAATGAAACAATGGAAGAAAGAAGAGGCTTAGTAGCCAGCTACAAAATAAGTTATTCTGTAGCCACCTCCATTTACGATAATTTTATATACTAATTTATGATAATGTCAATACATATTTACGATAGTTGGGTTAGTATAACATATGGAGATATTTACCATAACGTTATAGTAAACCACTTAGTAAGGAAGTACTATAATCTCGTAAATTAATATAGTAATTAGCGTAACTCAAAGTGGCTACCGAATAAATTATTTTATAGCTAGCTACAGCCTACAGGGTATATATATATATTGAGAATTTTTCCAACAACGCACTAGTCCTAGTGGCAAAATTTTCTTGTTCCAAGCTTACTTTGATAAAACTTTTATTTTAGATCCTTTCTAGCAGTGTCAATCTGTCGATCCATTGACTGAGAAGGACCATAAATTTTTTTTAATAATTGTCGACAAAAAAAAACTATTGTGCAAGTCTTTTCGAGGGACACACACATACTAGCTCTGGTTCTAGGCGACTTTGTACCAGTGAGGTCGGAGACATGCCGCAGGTTGGAGAATATGACTGCATCTAGATAGCATTTTATTTCTATAATAGATTTTTAGTCGAATTTGTCACGTAAGCTCAGTCCAATAGTTGCGGCGTGATATTCGTAATAAGGTGGTACGATTCCTCTACTTAGAGTATGAAGCCCGGATAAAATCTTCTATTATCTTAAAGAAAGTTTACTTTGGATTAGTGTGCTCTCGCTTTCTATCTTGTGTCTCGTCTAGGAAGATCAGTCTGGTCAGCACGAACCAGCCACTGTCTGGCTGACCACCATAGCTTCACCATTACAGCAACGACTTCTTTTTTCTTGGTGTTTGAATTCAAGAGTGAGGGTTTCCGGCCTCAAGTGGTGGCATAACAACCTCGTAGGGGCTCCTACTACAACAACAAGCAGCACAACATAGATGTGAATCTGTGATCCCAAATCTCAGAGGGTATGTAATATGTGTGAAGACCAAGATAGCTTCTGCTATGGGTTATGTGTGATGCAAAGCTTTGGAGATCTCGGTTACCAAAGAAGGATAGGGAGGTAGCTGATGTTTGGTGCCAACTCTTGTTACCTTTATGTAATCAGTAAATTGTAAATGACGACGATGTAACTCTTCGAACAGATGGGCTCCTTGAGCCTAGATCAGTGATAAGAAAAAACAGGTGGGGAGCCTTTCCCCCCTCATTAACAGTAAAAAAAAATGCGTTATGTGTGATGCCTAATCATTGTATCTACTAATATCATTTTGTAGTTTGAGCATATGTCCAAGGGTCCATAGCTCAGTGGTAGAGCAATTGACTGCAGATCAATAGGTCACCGGTTCGAACCCGGTTGGGCCCTTGATGCACTATCCCTTTTTAATTAAATATTAAATAAATTGTTCTAAAAACATTTTTTGAATCCATAATGGTTTTCTTTCCTTTTTTCTCTCAAACAAAAGGAGACTAACTTAGTAAATGCCAGGTCGTGCACCCATCCCATCAAAGTAGTTTTACTTTATATTTATTGTATTTGATTTGATACTACATTTCAACTTACGCTTGAGCAACGGCATCATCTCAGTACTTGGGATAAAAAGTACTCCCTGTACTCAAGTATAGCTGAGTTTTTTTTTTTACATAAAAGTGTAGGTACACCTGAGGTTTTAGACGTGAAAAAGGAGGTTGTAGTTAGCGCATTTCTTTGTCTGAAACATCAAGAAAACCATGGTGGTGGTAATATATATATAACGTAGGAAATCATGGTGTCTCAGTATGCACGTCAGTATGCACGTGGATGTGACCCAACTATGGCTAAACTAGTGATCTATTTATCATCCAAAAGAGTTTTGCGACATAATATAGCTAAATTTTATAAGGTATCCTACGAACTACTCTAGGTAACAGTAAAAGCACTCAAAACAAGCAATTTGGCATAAAATGTGTTAAATAGAGGAGGTGAGTTTGAAGGCAAATTCCCTACATGGGATGCGCCAAGTATCCCTTTTCATCGATTGGCAAATGACACCCCTAGTCCACGTTAACGCTCCAAAGGTCGTCATTCGGTCATAAAGGGCGTGTTTATTTCCCTGGCCCACGGTGGCCCGTTCATCCCAACCTAGCCAGGCCAGGGTGAGGCAGCCCCTAGTGGTTCAACTCCAGGTGTTTGTTTTGGTGGCCCAAGAAGAGGCCGGTTGGGGGTGGGATGCTGTTTGTTTGCCTGGCCCAAGTGGCAGATATCCCCAACTAACATCAACTTCCCAAATAGGAAGGTGTTTGTTTGCCTGAACAGCTGGTGGCGCGACAACAACTGCCAGGAACCATCAACAGCGCCAGCAACAGCCACTGCAGCAAGGAAATAGCAAGGAAAATTGACAAGTCTTAACACAACCTTAACTAAACAATTAACTGAGAGTTCCAACAATACAAACACAACATATTTGAGGCCTAAACTTGACACTTACAACGAGTACATAATCTCAGCTTGATCCACAAGTAGAACACATAAATGAGCAGTCCAACAACTAAAACAGTCTTCAGTGACAAGGATGGAGGAGGAGGGGTTGGTTTAGGAGAGGACAAGTCATCAGCAGCACACAAGAGGAAGTTTGAGTTGTTTCTTGAGTTGAATGCAGCCTGAGCATCATCATAGGACTTGTACTTGTAGGAATTCCCACGGTACCCATTCACCTGGTCATGGCACTCAGCCCAACTGGCGTAAACTCCAGGCTTATGGCCATTGAAAACCACATACCATGGACACATCTGAGTTCTGCAGAAAGTAACAAGCTGCCTCAGTTTATGTTATAGATCGAACCAAATGAGCAAATGAGCGTAAACATCATTGGCAGCAGAGTAGCATAGGCCTTAGTCATGTGGTTGATGGCCATAGACCACCAGTTCACTTCTTGTGGATTCTATAGGTGAGTAACCAAACAAGAATTTGGTTTAGGCACCAGGAGAAGACGCAAGAAGCAAAGTACATGGCCTGCATCCTAATCCATCCAACATGTAAGACATCACTGGCATAAAAAAATGTTGGCCTCAGATTTCTTTAAATTTATATAACATTGGTATAGAATCATTGGTGACACTAATTAAGTCACATAAAAGATCAAGGCAAAAAAGAATCAAGCACTGGGCAATAAGACTCAAGCACTGGACAATATAAACTCAAGCACTAGACAATACCAAAAGGGTGTGTTTGTTTGCCTGGACATAGTAGTTAGCAGCCATCAAACACCCTAGGTTGCAGCATAGAAAGGAAAAGCAAAAACAACAGAATCAAAAGAAGACAGTGCCACCTCATCATAGTATATCATCATCATAGGCCTTACCCAAATCCTCACCTTCACAACCCAATTAACAAGTCCAAAAACCTGGTTAGTCCTACTCAATGGTTGCAAAGCATGTGACACGCCCATCCTCAGCTACCAACATGATGAAAGATGAGCATATCATGATGCTAATTGGGAATGGACGTGTCACATGGTGTTTCAAACCATGAAACAGAAGCAAAACAGCAAAGGATGACAGAAAGTGATTAGTAGTGGTGAATGGTTGCACATCATGAGATGCACCCATCCCTAGCTAGCCACATGATGAAACATCACCACATCAGGTAGTTAGTTGGGTATGGATGTATCCCATGCTATGGCAAACCAGCCACCCAAAAGCAAACTACAAACAGAATAAATAGGCAACTCATGCATAAATAGTTCCAACCATTCATGTCCATCACAAGCCTTACCAGATCAAGTACCAGCAGCCTCAGCTGCCATCACCACAAGCAAATATTACATAAATATGGTTGGCCACCCCCCAAATGAGCAACCAAAATACCCCAAAAGATCAGGTGCTGTCAGTCAAGCTACCTTGCTGCACAAAAGGATCTATGTCACTGCACAAAAGATGAGGGAAGGAGAGTGGTTAAGGAGGGTGGAGAACATATAAGGGTTCTCAATTGATTCCCTCCTCTAGCTTGTTGTATAGGTAGAGTGCAAGCATCCTAGATGTAGTAGTGCTTGGCTACGAATTTTCTAAGCCAGATAACCCTATGGCTGTCCACCATATCCACAAAACCCTTATGATGTGCCTTGTTGTCTAGAAATTGGCTGAATGCCACAATCAAGGCCTCCTTTGTGAATCCAGGCATCAACATGAGCAGGCCCTGTCTCCCTCAAAGCATTGGCCACATTGTTGACTGCATCAGTCATGTTGGTCATGAGCAGCATCTCATCCTCACTAAAGCAAGCCCTCTTCCTCTTCCCACCACTATAGAGTTGTTAGGCTCAGTGGCCTTGCTGCTCTCCCCATGGTCAGCCTTCTCATCCCCCAACTACTGGTGCCCAAATGTGCCCTCCATCTTGCCTGCTGTAGTGTCAGTGATGTTGCTGCTCACCCCCAGGGGCTCATTTGAGCCAACAACAAACCTCCTAGTTGCACAGGTGCTGCCAAAGATGGTCTCCATCTCATCATAGAACCTGATAGGGGTGTTTAGGTACTCAGCATCCTTGGGCTGGTCCTGCATCAACACATAAAACACAGCAACATGTTAGTGATCAAGGTAAATAAACAATAGGACAAAAAACAAATAATTAACTACACCCTAGCATTTACCTTCACATGACCAGTGTAGTGGTCCTGATCCAACATGATGGCCTTGGTGTCATCATCCCAAAGTGCCCCACTAAGGTCCTTGAGCTTGCAAACCCTCCCCCATCTCTGCCTCCACTTCCTCAGGTGGTTATACACCTGAGTAGTAGTCACCTCCTCACCAGAATACTCTAAAAGTGCAATCAAACCCTAATTATGGGTTTTAGTGATAATGACCACACAATTAGAGAACTAATGAGATTTATCGAGATGACAAGCAGAGAGTTTATATTCGAGGATGCTATACGAAATAGAGGAGCCTCTAATTGCAAATGTTGATGGCTTCAAACTCAAAGGAGGTTTCAATTCTTTTATATTTTGAATTTGAGTATAAGAAAAGCCATACTATAAAGGGGGACACAATGCTTAAGCTAATATGTGCTACCAAGTGCTCAAACATACATATGCATCCGCAGATTCATAGCCAAGATAGTCTACACTTCACTCTTACCCTTGTTGTCTTGCGTAGTGCGGCACTGTCGCACTTAAAGAGAGGCACTGCCGCACTTGAGCCGTGGCACTGCCACGACTTAAGTGACCGTTGGGGGCTGGGAGGTATTTATACCCTTCCCCTTCCTCCCCGACGGCTCTCTGCCTCTTCTTCCTCACTTCAGCTGATCCAAAACAGAAAGGAGCCTCTCTCTCTCCCTCCATTGTTGACCTTGAGCCCTCAAGCAAATCCATTGATTTTCCCATCAATCCTTGAGAGAAAAGGGTCCAAAATTCGATTAGAGAGCAGCGCCATTGATTCCTCAGCTCAAAAGAGCACTTGGTTCATATTTTGGCCGGTGGTTGTGTTTGTTACTCTTGGAGCTTGGCTCCTAGCCGGCTAGAGCGTCGCCCGTGGAGCTTGCCAAATTGTGTGGCAGCCCTGGAAAGTTTGTAACCATCTCTTGAAGCTAGTAAACTCACCCCTCATCTCAAGAGTTAAGTCTCTTGACTTAAGAACGAGGAAGGGTTGGAAAGCCCTAAGCCTTAGTGGCTAACCTCAACAACATGAACATAGGCAAGCCTTGGTGGTGAGCCGAACCACGAAATAAATCATTGTGTCTCTTGTTCTTGATTTATATTACTTGCATGACATGTTGTTGTTGAGGTGATTTCTAGGGTCTCTAGTCGATCTACTTGTGTATAGTGTTCCTACAACTTCTAGCTTTTGATCTGTGACTATCATACCTACAGTAGGCTGAGAAATTTCTCCGATCTAAGTTTCATTTCACTGATTTTGAACTGTGACTTAAAGTTGTCTGCAGGCGCGACAGTGCTGCTGTTCTAGTTCGATAGTGCCGCATGGTGAATTTGATAAAAGTTTGAGTGTTTGTTTTGACAGGCCTATTCACCCCCTCTAGGTCAACCAGAGATCCTACATACTCCCTCAATGCCTTAGCAACCTAGTTGATGTCCTTTTCCTTGAACCCCTTGTCTGCCCTAGCACCAGAAAGGATGAGCTGCCTCATCCTACACAGCACAAACCCACTGGTGTTGTTAGTCCACCTCATGGGTGGCCTAACACTAGCACCAGCACCAGCACTAGCCCCACCAGCACCACCCCCACCAGCATTGATAGCACCAGCAGCCCCATTAGCCCCAGCAGCAGGTAGAGGTTACACATTGGCAATAGCAATAGTAGGAGGAGCCCCACCAGCAGGGGCAGTATAAGCAGAGATCCCAACCCCAAGAACTAGTGAGGTAGCATTGACAAACCCCTCACCAGCATTGGCATTGACAGAAGACATCCTGGGTAGTGCAGCAAGATAGCATTTAACTAACACATACACCATCATCATCATCACATAAGCAGCATTGAATCATAAGAACCAAGAAGATAGGCAATACCAAAGCATTAGTCTCAGCATAGTCCATGAAATAAATAATAAGTCATACACATAGTTCAATAGTACCATACAGTGGCAGCTTGAGTTATATTACAAAGTTATTACAAAAATGTGGTTCAAGTCCTAGAAGTGCCCCTATTGGCCCACATGCTAGCAGAGATAGCATCTCTCCTAGCTGCCATCCCACTGCTCTCTTGGGACTGCAAGTGATTCACAGGTTGGTTGTCTATAACAACATGGGGGTTGGCTACCCAAGCCTCTTCAGTTGGCACCACTTCATCAATGCCAAAGGATAGGATCCAGTTATGCAGTATACAACATGCTAGGACAAGCTTCACTTGGGTCTTGTAGGTGTGGAAGGGCTTATTGTCTAGAATACGAAACATATTCTTTAAAGCACCAAAAGCACGCTCTATTGTCACTCTTAAGGAAGAGTGCCTCAGGTTGTACAGCTCCCTGTCATTACTAGGATATGTTCTGCTATAAAACTCAGACAAATGGTAGCGCACACCTCTGTAAGGTGGCATGAACCCAGGGCGACATGCATAGCCTGCATCAACTAGGTAGAACTTGCCTACAACATCAACAGGGATTGTAATCAGTTTGTGATTGCTCTAATAACACAACAATAACTCATGCTATTAACAATTCAGTTACCTTATGGTACACTCAACCTATCCTGTCTCTCAATAGCATCAGCCAGGATCAAAGCATCATGTGCTAATCCCTCCCAACCAGCCAAGACATAGGTGAATTTTAGGTCAAAGTCCACAACAGCCATTACATTTTGAGTTGGGTTACTCTTCCTACCCCTGAAGGCAGCCTGCATGTGTCTAGTCACCCTAGCAACACATGGATGCCATTAATAGCCCTAATGCAGTCCCAAAGAACATTTCATTAGAACAAATTAGGTGTATGTGACTTAGATTGTCTACATTGACTAAAGGCCAAAAAGGTTTAGTACCTTGAAATATGGGTTCCATCTGTGGCTCCCAAAAATCTTAGGGAGGGTCTCAAGGCCAGGTGGCTTGATCATCTCACCCCTAAGCTCCCCAACAGCATACAACACTTGGTGGAAATGGCGGTGGACAGTCTCCATGGACCTTCTAAAACTCAGGTGGACCACCCTAAACCTTTGGTTGTGTCCAACTATATGGAGGAACGTTGAAACTTGTTCCTCAACACTTGCATTTATACTGTCAAGCACAAGACCCCTCTGCCTGAACAGATTACAGAGAGCAAAGAAAGGGGCCCTACTCATCCTTAACATGGCAATGCACTCCTTATCAGTGGAGTTGTAAATCAAGTCCAAGTTCTTCCTCCTATGCTCATCTGCTATAGCCCTAGGACCATACACTATGGGTTCATCCTCACCCCTCAATCTCTTAACTCTAGAAAATAGAAAAGCCACCATGACCACAACCATTGTTGTAGCCTGACTGGCCATGGCAGAGCATTGGCTAGCTGGATCCATCTACATTTAGTTATTAGAGACAGGTTTTAGTCATCAGGCATGCCATTGCTGGCCTCAAATTGAATTGCCTTCATATATACATGGATATAAACTAGCAGGAACGGCTGCTTCTATCAAAAGAAGCCACCCAGAACCTACTAATAGCATCAACTAGTATAAACACTACAAAACATCACATGTACACTGTATCAACATGAACGAATGAATAGTAAACCCTAGCCGACCAAGAACTGCATAAATCATAGCAAATCGACCACAAAAGTACCAGCATACTACTTCAAATCACTAGATCCACAACATTCGCACCTCGGTGGCCAGGGATTTGCATACAGCCACCTCAAATCTCAAGATTTGGATCATCCAGCTCCACAGTAAACGAGATCCACGCGAGGTAAGGTCCGAGAAGGGATATCACCTTGCTACGAGCGACGAGGAGGGACGGGAAGAAGAGGCGAGGCGGAGAGGTCCAGGCAAACAAACACCACCACACCCGAGCTGAAGAGGAGGAAGAAGAACCAGAGATGTGGAAGAAAAGGGGTCCCGCGCGACATCGGCCACCACCACCACCAGGCGAAGAATAAGGAGGCGGCGGACCGGAGCCGGAGACGTAGCAGCCATACCACCAGCACCACCTCCACCACAACGACAGCGGCAGGAGAACTCCCAAACCCTAAGGCCCAGGAGCGTCTACGATTGCACCGACACCACCAGGCGGAGCGAGGAAGGAGAGCGGAGAGAGCGAGGACGAAGAGCGGAGAGAGCGAGTGAGAGCGACGCGGGAAGGGAGGGAGGGGTAAATGGAGGTCGAAACCCTAGCGGCGCCGCGCGCAGAGATTTCACCACTCCCGTGCGAGCCCGCAGGGTCCAACCGGTGGGAGGCCGAAATGGCCAACGCCGCACCCGAGCAAGCCGAGCACGGGAGGAACGAAAAAATCCCCGGGGCCTGGGCGGGGGCTGCTTTGATGGCCGTGCGGGTTGGGCTGGAGAGGGAGGCCAGGCAAACAAACACTCCAGGTTGCAGCCCACGGGCGCACTAGCCCAGCTGGTCCAGGCAAACAAACGCACCCAAAGATCTTCTTTAGAGTACCACTATATCATTCGGTTAGTGCAACTTCTCCACTAGCTGTTTTTTATAACACTCCACTAGTTGTTGGAAACAATGTTACATACTCTGGTCCTCAGCACCGGTCCTAGAATTTTGAGGGCCCTCTAGCGAACTCATCGTGACGGCCTCTCTTGACCATATATAAAATCTTATAATATATGCGCTAATTTTTCTTAGAAAGAGAAAGCAAATCCAATAATATATTTTTAATTTAACATGTATGGTAATTGTCGAGGAACAATGTAGACTAAAAAAGCAATATATCTGTACTTCTAGAACTAATATAATTACCTTAAGGAAGAATAGAACTTCATCATATCCATTGCTTCTCATAAAAAGATACTTCTTAGGCACGGCTCCTCGTCTCCTCTCTGCTCGAGGGTCGTGGTAAAAACTAGGAAAGAAAGCTAGAAAGGCCGACGATCTTTTTGGACCGACTGGCCAGTTCTTTGTCTCTTTTCTCATTAGTTTGCTGATGTCTAATGGACTATAGGGCATGGGGGTTTGTATACATGGGCTTACGCCCCCTCCCCCGCTTGGGCCCTCGGCCGTCGCACCCCGTGCCCTCCCCCTAGGGCCGGCACTGCTGGTCCTCAGAGCAGATCTTCAGGTCTTCGTATTTTTTACAAGTCCATTTTTTTTTCTTGAATACGTAAAATATTTGCGCATCATTGTATTAAGATAGAAGAGTTTAACTTGCAGGTCCAATTTTAACACCACTATGTTGGATCCTCCCATTAAATCATTTTCAAACAATCAGATCATCGGTTGGTTTTTTCTTCTCTAACTCAGCCAAGTACTATGCATACTCCAGTCAGCTTATTTTACTTATCTTCTTTCACTAACACATCGAATACTCCGATAAGTTAAAATTCACCCCATTGGACTATCCGCTCAAGTCATTGTTCGGTGTTCCATACTTCAGTCAAGCCAGTTCGAATTTCTAGTCTTTATTATTTTTCCTCTAAGTGTTTGCCATCTCCTCTCGCTTCTCTGGCATTTCTTCATGCTATCCTTTTATATTGCGTCCATAGAACCTATATACATGTATTAATATCTTAATAAGTAATATTACTTTGGCCGTAAAAATTCCCTCCTTTCCCCGAATTGTTCATCTCCCTCTTGCCCCAGTATGCCAGGTGTATTATGTATTTGCCTGTACTTTGACTGCTCATTCAATGAAAAGTATGTGGGACTAAGTTCCACCGAATTGATGGAAAAAAATAAGTTATATTATTTTGTTGCCACCTCAATTACCAAAATCACGTGTGCACCAATACATATATCTCTTGAATGATGTATACCAACTCATAAACTATTGTACTCATTGCAAAAAAAAAAAACTATTATACATTACTCTATAATCCTTAAAGGCAACTAGTGATTTTGAGAAACGACAGCGACTTCGTTGCCACACGCGAAGTCTCAGAGGACCCGATGCCAGAGGAGGTTGCACCCTCGTTCGCAGCCACCAGTGCGAGCACCTGCGCGGCTGCGCCAATTCGACGATGGTCTCCCACCCCGCTCAGTTGGTAGCGGAGTCGGTTCCACTGCCACTTCAGGATGGTCAGTCTCAGGTCACGCCGACTCAGGCCGCGCAGACCACCTCAGGAGCTGACGTGCCTACGCAGGATGAGGTGGGCGGTCCGCCTGGCTACGGTCCGGCCGAGCCCACGGCGGTTGCAGACATGTTCAGTACGCCGCCTCGGGAGGACCGCATAGTAGACGTTAGCGACAGCTCTGCTGCACGCCGCCTCAAGAGCTTCACCAGGCGCGTGCTGAAGAAGGTCGACTCTTCGCTTATTCGCGAGCCTCCCAAGCAGCCTCCTGCTAAGTCGGTGATGCCGCTGCGGAGCAGGCTGTTGGCGGCTCAGAGCCTCTCTCAAGTACCTGCTTCTAAGAGAGGTGAGGTGCTGATCATACAGCGTATGGGCTATACCAAGGGTCCATCAATGCCATTCGCGTTAGAACTGGAGTCATTTGACAAGATCTTCGATGGCAACCTGACTGCGTCCAACGTCGAAACGTTGGAAGCGCTCTTCCTGAACGCTGGAAAGGGCTCGTCCAGACAGCCGCGAAGACGCAAGGCCACCTCCTAGGTCGCACCGCTGCGTTGGTTTTGGTTGTTTTCCATTTATGTAATATCGAAACCAGATGTCTTTTGCTAGGATGGTCCAGCTACGACGGTTTTAGATCGACCTCCTTCGGTGCTCGATAGAGACGCGTCGTCTGTATGTTTAAACTCTTCTTCTTAATACAATGATACACAAATCTTTTGTGTATTCGAGAAAAAAATTGAGAAAGGTTTGTTCTTCCACAATTTACGCAATTTGATATCACAACGATTGTAGTTTTGAGAGTAAGGTAACGTTACATGGTTTCTACAAGCCTGCCATAATTCCAATGCAACAGCACTACTTCCAAAATGGCCTTCGCCATTATTTTAGTGCACATCGACAAATAAATTTTATAACAAATTTTAGAAAATCAGGGTTCATAGCTCAGTGGTAGAGCAATTGACTGCAGATCAATAGGTCCCCGGTTGGGCCCTCTTTATAATTTTTTTCCACTTGCAAAACCTTTAATAATATGGAACATTTTTTTCACTTGCAAAACCTTTAATATGGAAAATAACAATTAGCACATCCTCTTTATTGCAACTAGAAGAACTCCGCGCATTGTTGCGGGTATCAAGATAAAATATGGATGGATTTGCATGTTAATCACACGACAACACTTGCAAAACCTTTAATAATATGGAACATTTTTTCACTTGCAAAACCTTTAATATGGAAAATTACAATTAGCGCATCCTCTTTATTGTAACTAGAAGAGCTCCCCGCGCATTGCTGGGGGTATCTAGGATAAAATATGGATGGATTTGCATGTTAATCACACGACAACTATAGGAACAACACAGATTGACAGATTGATATATGTTTTTGAGAGAAACTTAATTTCTGGTTGCAACATATATATATATATATATATATATATATATATATATATATATATATATATATATATATATAGAACTACTATCCTGTAGCTGGCTAAAAAATAACTTATTCTGTAGCCACTTTGAGTTATGATAATTACTATGTTAATTTACGAGATTATAGTAACTCCTTACTAAGTGGTTTACTATAACGTTATGGCAAATATCCCCATGTGTTATAGTAACCCAACTATCGTAAATATATATTGACATTATCGTAAATTAGTATATAAAATTATCGTAAATGAAGATGGCTACAAAATAACTTATTTTGTAGCTGGCTACTGAATATACTCTCCATATATATATATATATAGACGGCGAAAGTTTTATCGTAGTTTTTGTTAGAAGGGAAAAAATAAAAGGGATTTACAACCCCAACTCAAAAATCAAGAAGCAACATATAGAAGTCAAATAAATTACTACTTTGTTTAATCTAGTTCGGCCGCCAAGCCCGCCATGCTGAAGCACATAGCGGATTTCTTGACCAATTCCCATGTATGCGAGATGCATGCATTCGCGGAGAGACGAACTGGAACGGAAGCTTGGTGCAGCCTTCAGGCCAACCGCATTTTATCCGCTCCTCTGCCTTGTCCGCTCGCCGCCTCTCGGCTGAGGCGCTGACGCCGCGAAGCCATGCGTGTTGTCTGCTAATCTGCCGCGTGTCCGCTCAGCTCCGCACGTCGTCCGCTCCTCTGCGTTGTCCGCTCGTCTCCTCTCTGTCGGCGACGGCATCGGCTTCTTGGCCTGCGCGAAGCCGCGCATGTTGGCTTCGGCGGCGGCCCGGTGTGGACGGACCGGAGTGCGTAGTTTCGCTGTGAAGTTGTGGGATGTTGGGTTGTCATGAGCTTGAAGGCGGCGAGCCCGGGTGGATTATTTAATAAAGACGAGCAGGTGGAGGCGTGGAGGGAGGAGACCTGGGACTCCAATTGTTATTGAATTTACACAGCAGTATTGGAGATGGAGGGCGTCTCCTGAGGTACTAATGTGGAGACGCTTCGGTTCTTTAGCTGCACTTGATTGACAGGAAGAGATGTACTTGGAGAACAATTGGCGGCGAATGCAATTTAGTGTTCGAAGTTACTCCTGATGGGATTCACGAATGCAATTTCGTGTTTGTATTTAGTGACTTGGTGGGGGTAATGATGTGGCATCATGAAATCTCAGAGAAATATGGTAGTGGGATTTTACTTTGTAAGAATATAAGATAAGATTAGCAACTCGTCTACTCAGCAGCACCCAGTTCATCATGCACTGCGTGTGCGCGCGGTGTTCGGTAATGTTTATAACAAAGACTGGGCAAAGAGTGGTCAGTTGGTATTATTTGGTTGAGGGGCGACTGGAGACAGAAGAATCCCTGGGATATCCCCTCAATACGAGATGTCCATGTCCCCAAAATCGAGTGAACAGCATCCCTCTCAATCAAACATGACACTCCATCCTAAAGATAAAGGACAAAATTATCCATACACATGCTAAAGACATGACACTCTCCCCTAAACTAAACGCTGTCTGCGCATGTACTTGTTCCACTTCACTTTGCGTATATGCTTTAAACAAAACTGCAACTCAAAACTGAAAACACCACAAGGATATATCATATGACATGTCAGCTGGTTATCACAACAGTTTCGGCTCGATTCCTTTCTACTCCTTTGCTTGTAAAAATAGGATGAATGTTGTGGCTTATGAACAGAGTTACAAACAGATACAGATACAAAGAATTCTCGTATTTCAGCCTTTCCCCCCGAAGTGATTTCAAGCAGTTGTTAGCAGGGGGGAAACTCTGTATCGCTATTCGAACAATTATTTCCATGCTGATGCAGCCCCCCCAGGTCACTCCATCACCTGCCGATAAACCCAAGCTTGTGAAGGATGAAGGCTAGGATCAGCATGACAATAGCAAGGATCAAGCCTCGCCGGCCTAAGAGCCAGTTCTTTGTCTTCTTCGCGACTTCTACCCCTTTCTGTGCTCGCTCCATCCATCTCATCTGAATGCAAAGGAAATCACACAGTTAATGATTGAAGCAGTAAGATTAATATCATGACCAGGCTTCGGTTGAGAATAGGTTCTTACCATTCTATCCAAATCCTCTGGAGATAATGACGACATGGCTTGTTGAGCTTTTGCAGCATCCTCCTTTGACAGCTTCATTCCAAACTGCTCACTCATATTTGCCATCATCTCAGGGCTCATGTTCTTCATCATGGATGTAAGCATCTGTTAAATAAAAAAAAAAGAGCCCAAAAGATGTTAGAACTTCAAGGATCAATTTTCCTGGCATAATGTTACAGAAAGCAATAATTTTAAATACAATTTCCTTTGGCTGAGCATTTCTTACCTGCCGCATTGCAGGGTCTTTCATAGAATTCCTCATGGTTTCTTGCATATCAGCTGTAGAAGGTGGAAGACTAGAAGATGATTGGCCCATCCTTTGGTCATTTGATAGCTCATCAGGGGTCTCCAAAATAGGTTGAGATGATGATCCACGGGCTGAATTACTCGTTGTAGCTCTGGATGAAGGTCCAAAGTTATTATTCTCTGATATCCTGGGGGCACCACCAGGCCCACCCATCTGAGAAGCAAAACTCATCATTTTCTGTAGCTCGTCAGGAGACATATTACCAATCATGTCAGATGCCATCTTAAGCATATCAGGAGACATTTCTGGCATATTGGGTCCCAGATTTGGACCAGCAGAGCTAGTGCCATTCAATGAAGAAGCAACTTCGAACATTTTCTGAAGCTCCTCTGGTTTCATTGTGCCAATCATATCAGTGGCAGTTTTAACAAGTTCAGGTGACATTCCTTCAATTCCAAACTTTGATAAGCCTTCAGGATTGCTCTTGGACACATAATTTTGGGATGACCTAATATAATTCACAAGGATGAGAACATTATCAATCAGCATATCTAACAATATTCAATCAATACACTATAAACATCTGTGAGAAAATATTAAAAGTATTCATGGATAGAGGACATGAACAAGATTTATGTTTAAGAATATAGTAACATGAACATATTTAAAGAGCTTAAGCTTTTTAAATCAGATGTGAAATTATTGTGTTCAGTGTAAATAGATTGCATAGATAGGTTATAGGCCCATCCAGAAAGCTGACAATAGAGAAAGTAATGGACAACCATTTTACCACTTTGCGGCAAAGAATGAGAACTAATTGTAAACCACATCCAACAATGCATGATTGTTGATATAGTTATAACAAAAACGTTGGCACACTATGTTTGTCATAACAGAATATGTAAACACGTCTAATCAAAACAACAAAAGATGAAGGCATTTAAAGTGTAGCTAGCATAAAATGGCACGCATCAACAATTTAATGCTCCAATTCAGATATTAACATGCAGAGAGAAAGGCTGAAAGTAGCATAAATTAAAAGAAAAGGGTCATGTTACCTGATAGAAGCAGGATCGCCCCTTGACCTTTCTGAAGACCCTGACAGCCCAATATTTCCTGCTCCTTCAGGTGGTTGTGAAACAGTATACCCAGGAGAACTTCTTTGACTGCTTGATGGCTGTGAAGCGTCATCTTCTACAACTTCTTCAATAACAACACCTTTCCGCGTGCTCACTCCTCCTTCCCGTGCAAGTTTTTCTTCAGCATCTCTGCATCAGGAATCGAACGTATTACAGTGGTGTCAACTAAAGTTGCTAAGCACATTTGTTTTCGTCAGAAATAAGGTACAGACTGTGATAGAACGTGAAACCTACCTTAGAACCTCAGCAATAGTTTCATCCTCTGGGGAAATTTCATGGGCTTTACTCAAGTCAGCAACAGCCGCCTGAATGCATTTTCAGGATTATTTCATGTATAGTCAAGGGAATTGTAATAAAAGTTTAAAAAATGCCAAAAAAAAAGGATCAAAGCATTACCTCCAACTTCCCCAGTTCTTTATACGCCTGACCCCTCCGATAATAAGCTTTGACATTGTTTGAATCGTATGTTAGCACCTGTAATAATCCATTTGACATGGATCAGTCAGTATGCCATGTAATAGAAGAACTGCAATGCTCTGGGTGATTCAATAGGCAACATAATTTTTCTCTAAATATTCAGCAAAGAATAATAAATTTCTAGTCAAAAGTATGCAATTTTGTCAATGATTAGTAAGATATGTAGTGGTATGACGTTTGGTCACACATATTACCAGGTCAAAAACATTGAACTAGATTTATTTTGCCTTCAGTTAGTAATCTTAGGAAAAAAGACCTTATTTTACAGAATTCACACATTTTACCGCATATAGTTTGCTAAAGCAGTAAATTTGTACCAGAGTCATGAAATTCGAATGTCACCATGATATGATGGACAACATTTTATTACTAAACAGTAGGCTATGACAGAAAAAAAGACTTCATCAAGAATGCCAATCTATCTTGTACTAGGAAATAAAATGGTATCAGATCCTAGAATTTGTTCAAATGAAAAGGCAGTAAGATACTACAACCGAAGCATACCTCTGAACCTTCACTTATGCATTCGTCAAACTGACCTGTCTTCAAGTAACAAGCCATTAAATTAAGGGTGCATTGCAACTGCAGAGTATGCGCCGTGGATGATGGTATGCTTTTTAAGTTATCCTTGGCCTGATCAAGAACAGTACATATAGTTCAACTGTCAGATCATCTGAAAAGCATATCAACATTATTTTAATAGAATATTGATCTTCAAAACTCACAAGCTTGTATTTGCTAGCAGCATCTGAGTACTGTCCCTGGTTATGAAGTTCATTTCCCTAAAGTCAAGAAAAATCAGGAGGGTGAGACAATGGCAATTGGCAACAAACATAGAAACCTGGAAAACTCTATATCAAATTAACTCCATTAATTGTTTGATGCAGGCTCCTGATAGCGACAAGAACACTGATATAAACTCCATAGTAGGTGCAAAAATGCAATAAGTCAGCAAAAAATAAACAAATAAAGATACATTCATCTAGTGTACAAGAGCTAGTCAGCACAAAAATTATAAGTATATCAAGATTAACATAAGGAAAAGGTCAATCCCTATCCTTTGCGTGGTTTAATTTCTTAAGTTATACAGGAACATGTGGTTCAGTTTTCATCATTAATGTCCAAATCCAGGAAAAACACATCCCACAACAATCAAGCAAGTGAACAACAAATAGTTTAAAACTTGTCCCTCCAACTAGCAATAGACATGACCATGTCTAGCCCATGGCATGACAATTTGGATCCAAACAATGTGGGGCCTACCTTCTTTTTTATATTATAAAAACTGAAGATAAATATTGCTTCAAAGACAGGTGTATCCAGTCCAAATAACACTCACAGATTCAGTTAACATAGTGCATTTTTTATGTGAATTTTTCTTCTTTTAATTTTTTTTGGAGGTCTGTTCAGAGCAATGAAAGATTGTTCTGTGTGAGCCAAAATGAAAGCACCGACAGCAACAGAAGTACTAGCATATTCTACAAATACATATACTATGAATCATGGAGGTTCATCACAACAGATCAGCTTGCTAATCATAACAAACAAATGACAGTAACAAAACAATATGCACATTTCTTTCACTAACCTGCTTCTTTAGCATCTTGGCACCAGATATTGCATATGACATTTGAGCGTCTGCTTGCGCCTTCATAGCAGCAAACTCCTCGGGAGTAGTGTTGGCGATTTTCTCGGTCATATCACGCATATCCTCTGGTCTTGTTTGATTCAGTTGCTCCGCAGCTCGCCTTAAGTCCTCAGGTTTCATGTCCTTCATACTCTCGGACGCCATCCTCATGAGGTTAGGGTTAGACATCAGCTGCAGTTATCCAAGTAGCAACAAGGACTTTGTCAATCTCTTGCCATCTATGCACACTTCCTCAGCACATAAACAGACAACATGTAAGTGAAGAAGCGCAAGGGGAAAACATGCTGGGCGCCTCAAAAATGAGAGTTGACAGGCAATCTGAAATGCTCCCTGAATCATTACATGCACTAGACCTGTGTACTAAAGGGTGCTGACCTAGCCTATACTGATGAAAGAGCATTGAAACACTGCACAAACTGAAGTGTAATGCGCAATCTGAACAGGAAGCACACACTAAGCATTTGCGAAGCCCAACCACTGAACCACCCATAAGACTGAAGTAGTTAGCGCACAGCACATAAGCCTGAACTAGTGAGCAGAAGGCCCAGCAGCGGCAATCCTACTGCACTTAATCTAGGAACCAGCACGCGGCTGTCTATGACAGCAGGAATAAACATTCCGTTGGCGTCACCAGTCAATCAAGCCAAACCAATTCAAACCCAGCTAAGCCCATCGATTACAGCCACACTCTCCGATTAACCTCAGTTCAACGTGCATGCAACCTAGCCAGCATACTACGCGCATCCGGCACCATCCACATAATGGATGCGTTTTCGGCGCAACCTGTACACTAATAAACCAGAAACAGGAAAACCCAATCCAACCTAACCGGGCGTTGGATTTCCACGATCCACATCCACCTAGACCCCCCGAAACAGAAACAGCTGGACCGCCCGCCGCGTCGAATCGGGGACGCGCGGGACGGGGATCGGGCGGGCGGGCGGGCGACAATACCTGCTGTTGCATCCGGGCCATGTCGTCCGGGGACATGCGGCGCATCTGCTCCTGCGCCAGCCGCAGCATCTCTGGATCCATCATCGCGGCGTCGGAGGCGCCGCCGGTGAGATCGAGATCGGAGCGGGAGGTTGGGAGTTGGTTCTTCTGGCTTCTGCGCCTCGTTTTTTTTTTTGGGGGGTTTTTCCTTTTTCTCTCTCTTCCTCTCTTTAACGCTGGTCAAGTATCAAACCTTTATTTATTGGCGAACAAAAAAGGGGCATCATCAAGAAGAAAACGGATTCGAACTCCCGTCTCCGTCTGAAGGGCGAGGCAGGCCGGATTGGACACTTGGGCTCGGCTCAGACGGCAGAACGAGCCAATGCTACAGTCAAATGGGCCTTTACATGGTGTAGTGGACCGGGTCGTCGGTCCACTTTAGTCGACTGGGCAGGCGTGTGGGAACCACGCGCTGGGTCGTTGGGAAACTCGTCTCCGCCATCAGCATCAGGTCTGCCGTGCAGAAATTGTAACAGGTTAGCTCATGAACGTGCTCGTCTAGTATCCAATGAACACCAGGTGGTGGAGTGGCTTGTAACCCTACGTGGATTAAGGGATATAGTCGACGCTGATTGTAATCGTGTTCATGGCTAATATATGAAGCTCTGGTGTTCCCAAAAAAAAAAAGGTCTCCCGTGCAGAAACAAGTTGCATTTTTTTTTTCTGGTCGCGCAACTGCATTTCTGCTACTGTTGTAAAATTCGTTTGTAATAATTTTATTGCATTTGTATTTCATGTATTGATTTTTATTTTTTAACTAGATAAATGCCCGTGCGTTGCACGAAAATATAACAATGATATGGTAATTTAAGTATGAGCGTGTGTTGTATTTATTTTTTTAAAAAAAATAGTATCAACGTGTTAAAAAAGCAATTTTATGTAGCAATTAGGAGACTGGAGGAGAGGCACCGGACGTTGTAATGATCCCGTACACCAGTACGCGTCTTTTTAATAATTAAATTGATAAGCTCAGTCCGTACATGTCTTTGAAATCTACCTACCCTTTAATACATCAGTTAGAATAAATCTACAGCCACACAATAAATATCTGCTCCACAGTTATGACATATGCTACATCTACACCCATGAATGCACCCAGAAAATATAACACCATCAAAATGGGCGTACTAGATTATCTCTTAGCTATTCTCTCTCATTACTCATCCAAATCCGACGACTCATGTTTAGTGTGTCTGCCGCTGTGCCTCCTCTCCCCAGTCGACGCATGCGGCGCCCTTCACCCCCGCCGCGCGTGCATCTCTCTCTCTCTTCCTCTCTCCTGGTGCGGATCTCCGCCTCCCTTTCAACGTCGTGCCCTTGCCGGTATCTCAACCTCTCATTCGTCGGCAGCGCTTGGACCCCTCCCGGTCTCGGTGGCGTGCTCGGTCCCCTCTCAGCCTCACGCCCTCACTCACCCGGGTAATCAGCGGGAGGCATGGGCGGATCCAGCAGTGGGGAGGGGGGGGCTCAAGCCCCCCCTACCCATCCCGAAACAGTGCAAATTACTGTAGAGCCCCTATGAATTTTTAGGCAAAGTTCTATAGTGTAGGGGGGCTGAGACTTAAGATCGAGCAGCAATGTTGTTCAGCCCCCCTAAAATATTTCCTGCATCCGCCGTTGGCGGGAGGTGCAGCGCACATAGCTAGGAGCCTAGGACCAGGAGGCGAACGGGCGCGCGCACGTAGCAGGCCACAGAGACTCCACGCCTCATAGTCGGGGCGGCGTCGTTGGCCCCGCCACCAACTCCTCGGTTCCGGGGGCGGTGCCTCCTGCGTCCGTGCGATGGGGTTATCAACCGGGACTAAAGGCCTTCCAAGCGAGCAAACGTGGCCGCAACCTTTAGTCTCGGTTGGTAACCCCAACCGGGACTAAAGGTTCCTTTTCTTTTTCTTTTTTTTTGTTTAATTTGTTTTCAGTTCAGTTACACGTATTTGTTTAATATATAATATGTTTTTATGTACGTATTCTACGCTGCTAATATAAATACACGCACGCATATAATTACATCTAATTCTCATCTCGAGCATTATTACATTCGAATAAAGTATGAACCTATATATATTATAGATATATATATATATATATATGTATATATACAACACTTTCATAATCTTGTTCTCGAAAATAACGATATCAATAAACATTTATTTTACACCATTTATTTCTTAGGATCAAAGTAGAACTCGCCGTTGGGATTTAGCACTTTTTTTAGAAGAAATCCTATTATTGACTCTTGAACTGCTTTCAGATGGTCTTTTTGCATGACCCTTTGTTTCAACCATTCAGTCTTGCATTTGAAATAAAAGGAAAAGTATTAATACATACATATATATATTCATTTAAAAATAAATAAAAAATTGATATATACGTACTCGAGGACATCTTTAGGAGTTCTTCTTATGTGCTTGTGATGATAAATTCATAAACGTAGTATCCACACAAGTTATTACACGAGTTCTCGCCAAAAACACCAGCTATAAGAAGAAGAAGATTATTCTCATCATCTCACACGTAAATTGAAATACGATATAGTAATTAAACACGTGGGGAAGTATATATAGTACAACTTACTGGTATTTCAACTACATTAAGTGGTGCCTTGCAATACTTAAGTGTTGCCGAATAAACTCTTTCCAAACCTCAATATGACCAATAATAATGTACGATCGTTAATAAATTATGACAAAGTCTATTCAATAATAGTTGTGCGCGCGAGAGATCGAAATTACCCCTAGATAATGTCTATCATATCTTGGTATAGTGCCCGCTCTTTTCTCTTCGAGTCCAAGATTACTAACCGACTTGAGTTTAACTCAATGACAATGAGTATCCAGTGAAACCTACATTGGTTTATACACACACGTATATGCATATAAGTTGTATTGATATTACATAAAATGTGTAGACTATATTATTATTAACACTTACTCAAAGTCATGCACGGAAAAGTATGGTTGTCTTGTCATCTTTGCTTCACGAAGAACCTCATGATATTCTTACGTAGCGATACCCACTGCTCCTTTGGGAATAATATCGGTTTTGAATACGATATAAGGATCAATGAAGCCAACACTGGTGTCTTGTATTCTTTGGAGCTCTGACATCTAGAATCTGTATATAAATATATGTTACATGTGAGGATAATTATATACACGTACGCATGGAAGTGAGTTTATTAAATAAAAGTAAGAATCACTTACAAACAAAAGAAGCTAATGATTGATTTGTCCAGAGCGTCCATGTGGCATAGTTGATACAATTCTTCGAAACTAATATGTAAGATGTCATCGCCACGAAAGTAATGATGGTCTCTAAATATGACAAAGATCCACTCCTCACCTCTGCCACACGCCTGCATGTACCACTTATTGAGCAAGTACATTTGCGTACCCAATTCATTCAGAGCCGCAGGGTTGTACAGACTTTTGCCATATTTATAAGTCTTCCAGGTATCAACTTCCAGGTTTTGGATTGGAGCTTTGCCCGTCAATTGATCCAAGGTTAAACCAGTATCTTCAAAAAAAGCATTAAGGGCTTGAACCGACACTTCTCCAGAGTTGTCTGGTCGATAGACTTCTATGTTGGAACCATATTCATTAGCAACAACAAGATTTTGTATTGGTTGCTACATTGTCCGAGTGTGGGACATCCTTCCCGATGCTCTTTTCCTTTTCTTATCTGCATCATGTGACTTCACGAGGAGCGGTCATAGTCGATAGTGGCGAAGGCTTCACGAAGTTCAATCATCTTTTTCTTGTGAGCATCGACCTTCCGCCTCAAAGACATCTCGTGGTATGTAAAAATCGTACGGCTTCTCCTTAAGCTTCGCTTGACTCTTGTTTTGATATCTATAAAAAATCTTTCACTTTTTTTTGTCTTCTTCACCGCTATTTGCTCATCGGTCTTTTCATGAAGTATTTCTTGAGAAATAACTCTTTTTCTCGGGGTCTTCTTTGTCACGGGATCTTAGACATCTTTGTAGTGCGTCATTTGGGAGGGGGGGGGGCGGTGTTGGAGACCGGCGTGGAGGCGATGAGGCCGGTGTTGGTGGAGACCGGCGTGGAGGCGTTGGAGATCGTTGTGGAGGCGGTGGGGCCGGTGTAGGAGTTGGAGATCGTTGTGGAGGTGATGGGGCTGGTGTAGGAGTTGGCGATCGCCGTGGGGATGAAGTCGTCTCGCCCCCCGCGACGCTGTGATGAGATGGGGAATGAATGATTAGGCTAGGCTGGGGGGAGACCCTACTACAAAAATAAGTTGTGTGTCAATTATTTTTTAAGCCAATAGAAAATTAATGGAAAATAATATTTCATTCACTTTCATTCGTACCTAGGGTGAGGTAGGGGAAGCGGTGGCGCCCCAGGAATGATGATGAAGCGTTTGCGCCATTGAATAAATGTTTTCTCTGCTTCTCCTAGTGTCTTCTCCCCATCACCGCCTTTAATGTCAAGAGGAACATTGATGTAACCTTTGAGCACTCTATCGACCGAGACGCTAGCATATCCAGGTTGAATAACTGACCCATGGATTCTTGGTGTTTTCGTTCGGTCTATTTGATGAGTACAGGCCCGATCTTCCGAGAGGTAGCCGGTAAGTTTGATTTGTGGAGATCTCGACGTTGGCGATCCGGCTTCAAATTAGCCGCGATTCGAACCCTACAACCGTTACACCACTGCTCTGTTGGTTATCAACCAAGCATAACTTGATTGACCTCGCTAAGAAGGCTTTTCCTGCAAGCGAATCGAAGAGCATAAGCAAGAAGGTAAAACACGCAATCTGAAATTGCAAATATGAATGACGCGAATATCAATAGAGGATTCAAGAACTCGGTTCCAAAGGACTAATCGACACAGTAGAGGAGATCAAGAATGAGGCCCTGGATCACTGTAAAAGGATTTGTCACCACAGTTACAATGAACGATTCAGTTTCTCGATGGAAAACTAAACTCTAAACAAAACCCAATTGTGTAGCAGCAGCGGCGGCTGTGTTTATAGTCTAAGACTCGACCTAGGGTTGGGGACGGCCAGGGGTTGGACGCCCACAACTTAGGCTTAAGGCCCGACAAGATACATGGCCAAGTTGGCCCAAATAGGTGACGTAGCACCTTGTCGTGGTCACACAGAATGATCCAAGAACCTTCTGGAGCTGGGACCAGATCCAAAACGACGGCGTCGTCGTCCCCTTTCCAACGCATCCAAGAACGGCCCGTTTCGATGTGGTATGAGAAAGTTATGACCGAAACAGTGATGACGTGTCTGCTGAATCCGAGGGCGACGTGGCAGCTGAGTTGGGAAGGAATTGCAACTTGGGGAAGACCATGGCGTCGGTGTGTCCAGCGTGGCGATGTCCTCATCATCCTCCCCTTCTCGAATTGGAGTCGTCCTCGACTCCATCTTGGCGATGTCCTCATCATCCCCTTCTTCTAGAATTGGAGTCGTCCTCGACTCCATCCCATCATCAATGAACTCCTGCAAAAGGTTAGTGACAAAGAGGCAATGCACCGGATATAAAAGGTTGACAAAATATAGTATAACATGGTGCATCATGATTATCACATAACTCAAAGATGTAGCGAAGTTGTAGCAAGAAAAGCACCTCCTTTTAACTTAATCCCATTATTTTTAGCAATGTCTGTTGGAGGTTTATTTTAATCTCATTAGCATGTTTAATAATATCCGTAGGAGACAAAGGCAGCAATGTAATTTTCTTGTCCTCATGTATGGTAGTGTATGTATTAGTTCTACCATGGTGTAAAGCATCATTATCAAATTTCCATGGGCGACCTAACAAAATGGAACAAGCTTGCATAGGGACAACATCAAAATCAGCAGTATCATGATAAGAGCACGTGAAAAAAGCTAATGCGTCTTTGATTTAGTTACCTTAGTCTTACCACTAGTATTGAACCATTGAAGTTTATATGGATACGAATGTTGTCGTGTGGTCAAGCCAAGCTTGTCAACCAAATCTGAACTCACCAAGTTGTTGCAACTCCTGCTATCAATGATAGTGAGAACATGACAACCCTGCACAATGAGATACATGTGGAACAAATTGTGGCGTTGGATCTTCATCTGTTCTTCATGTCCCACACGTGTACTCAACACACGCTGCACAAGAAGGCTAGGGTAGTCCATGGCGGCAGTCACTTGAGTCAATGGTGATGGCCTCCTTGTCTTGATCGCCGTCGGTGGGATCTGCATCAATGTTAGCAGCAAGGGCTAAATCATATTCAACATCACTAGCACTTACATATCCATCCTCGGTAGTAATGAAAGTGCGACAACTGGGGCAATCCTTCATGACATGTCCCATGCCTTTGCATCGGTGGCAAATGATTTTAGAGCTGGACGAGGAGGAGCTAGTAGAAGCACCCAGTGGCACCTTTCTTCAAATTGTGGAAACTGCACATTAGACAATTTACTTACCCCGAAGAAAATGGAGGTGTAGATGGTCGTGGTGCAACAGAAGCTTGGGCGTCTCCGGCTCGGAACGCTGCTGAAAATTCCTCCCATTGTTAGACCTAAAAGGCTGGTGTTGTTTGTGTCCCTATACTTCTCGTTCTGCCTTAATAGCAAGATGATACAATTGGGAAAAATTGCGCCATTCTTTGTAATCAAGTATGTTCTGTATATCATGGTTTAAACCACCAAAAAATCTAGCACTAGCATCATGATCATCTTCATTTATACCACAACGTGCTAAACCAATAAGCAATTCTTGATAGTATGCTTCTACTCCTTTATCACCTTGTTTTAAAGTTTGTAGTTTCAAACGTAAATCATGTTGGTAATAAGGAGGAACAAAACGAGATTTCATATGTTGCTTTAAAACATTCCAAGTTTGAGGCACAGCAGCAACATTATTAGCATTGCAAAGATCACTCCACCAGAACAAAGCAAAATTAGTAAACTCACTAGTAGCAAGTCTAACTCTATGCTCAGCAGGAACATTATGAGAATCAAATTTTTGTTGAACAGCAAGCTCCCAATCTAAATATGCCTCTGGATCAACATTACCAATAAAAGGAGGTATTGAGGCACAGCAGCAACATTATTAGCATTGCAAAGATCACTCCACCAGAACAAAGCAAAATTAGTAAACTCACTAGTAGCAAGTCTAACTCTATGCTCAGCAGGAACATTATGAGAATCAAATTTTTGTTGAACAGCAAGCTCCCAATCTAAATATGCCTCTGGATCAACATTACCAATAAAAGGAGGTAGACTAAATTTAATTTTAGCAAAAGGATCATTATTACCATGATTATTACCTTCCATACCGACGATTGATTGAGTTGAGGCGGCGACGGCACCACCGTCGCAAGATACGCATCTTCATCACCAAAAACATCTGTATCTTCATCATCAGCACGATAAGGTGGAGGGCGTTGCTCAAGCTGTTCAATGTGGGTGACCAGATTGTTCACGTTGCGCGTCAGCTCGGTCATAAGATTGCGTTGTTTAGTCATGAACGTTGTAAGCTCGCCCTTGGACACGCACTCATTGAAGTCCGTCGGAGTTCCTGCCATGGTTAGAAGATAGAAAAAGACAACACCAAAGTATTATCCCTATCAAGTAAAAGGAAACAAGTGGTGGTGGTGGTGAAAGTGGAATGCAAAATCACAAGCGGCTTACCACCGTCTTGCTTGTATTCTTACCAACGCCAAACAGGAGCAAAACCAAAGTGGCGAAGCAATCTGTTGTTGAGCGTGGGTAACAGTTGCAAGATGAACCTGTGCTGATAGAAGAATATGTGGAGCTATGGGTAGGCACACAATATGACAACAAGGATTAGCAATTAACGAGTGTAGAGTAACGATTGTTCAATCCGGATCTAAAGTACAAATCACAGGTGCTGGCTAAGACGTGTCGAGACGTAGCGCAATAAGGTAAAAACAAAGGACCATCGAAAGAACTCACAGAACAAGCAAATAGTCCGGAATTCTTCTTTTTTCCCGAATTTTTTCTCGGATTTTTCCAAAAGGTACTAGTAGGAAACAAATTTTTTTTTATTTTTTCACTATTTTTTATATACTTTTCTCTGAACAAGGATCACAAAAGATGCAACCACAAAATTGGCACCTACAACTGAGGTGGGATGTGGTCTACAGAAATTCAGCACGTTCTCTGAAAAGCGTGCAAAAACTTTGACAATTTTTTTTATATTTTCCTGAATTTTTTTTGGCAATTCTGATGAAACCAAATAGGACGGAGCCGAGTTTGGGTCGGCTCCAAATGGTGTCAAGAAGCTACTGTAAAAATTTCAGATTTTTCAGATAAACGAGCGAAAAGTTATGCTTGTTTTACCGAAGGTATCTCAAGGTATGTTTTCCAGGAGGCACAACACGGCGGCGGTAGTTAGGGCAAAGCGTCCCTAAACTCTAACACCGATCACATGATCGTCACTGTGACTAACAGCAGTAGGTATTCGCCTGATGATGTAAGGAGGGCTGCAATGCAGGCAAAATAAGAGCGGCTGGCAACCTATCTAGGGTTTGCGCGGCGGCGAGAAGTTACACAAGGCGGCTAGCGGGGCAAGTCGAGTAATGTGGTGGCTGCGACTTGTTGTTTGGGAACGGTGGATGGGATAGCGGCGGAAAACAAAAATCACAGCAACGGGCGATTGAACTACGACCACGAACACAATCCTAAACCAACAACAAGACTCGACCACGGACACAAACTCAACAACACGGATCTGAAACGAAATTGCAAAGGCACAAAGGGCGATAGGACAGCGGAAATTGAAATATTTTTGGGCTTTTTGTGGACTCTAGATAATGAACAAATATGAATCTAAGGCAAACGAGATTATACCTCGCGGGAAACCTGAAATCTCTGATACCAATTGATGAGTACAGGCCCGATCTTCCGAGAGGTAGCCGGTAAGTTCAATTTGTGGAGATCTCGGCGTTGGCGATCCAGCTTCAAATCAGACATGATTCGAACCCTGCAACCATTACACCACTGCTCCGTTGGTTATCAACCAAGCACAACTTGATTGACCTTGCCAAGAAGGCTTTTCCTGCAAGCGAATCAAAGAGCACAAGTAAGAAGGTAAAACACGCAATCTGAAATTGCAAATATGAATGACGCGAATATCAATAGAGGATTCAAGAACTCAGTTTCAAAGGACTAATCGACACAGTGGAGGAGATCAAGAACGGGGGCCCTGGATCACTGTAAAAGGATTTGTCACCACAGTTACAATGAACGATTCAGTTTCTCGATGGAAAACTAAACTCTAAACAAAACCCAATTGTTTAGCAGCAGCGGTGGCTGTGTTTATAGTCTAAGACTCGACCTAGGGTTGAGGACGGCCAGGGGTTGGGCGCCCACAACTTGGGCTTAAGGCCCGACAAGATACATGGCCAAGTTGGCCCAAATAGGTGACGCAGCACCTTGCCGTGGTCACACAGAATGATCCACGGACCTTCTGGAGCTGGGACCAGATCCAAAACGACGGCGTCGTCGTCCCCTTTCCAACGCATCCAAGAACGGCCCGTTTCGATGTGGTATGAGAAAGTTATGACCGAAACAGTGACGACATGTCTGCTGAATCCGAGGGCGACGTGGCAGCTGAGTTGGGAACGAATTGCAACTTGGGGAAGACCATGGCGTCGGTGTGTCCAGCGTGGCGATGTCCTCATCACTATTGGAGATACAACCCCGACAGCCACCATGATTGATGCATTATTACCATCTGGAATGTGCAGCTCACATGTTGTTAGAGGCTCGGTAATGTCATCAACAGGGAAGCGCAACCCAGCGTCGTCTTGAATAACTGGCAGCTCCGTAGAAGCACAACTGCTTTTCATCTGACCAACAGGGCTAACGGTGACTCCTGGCGTTGATTGCGATTGCATTTGACTCATTGCTAGCTGCACTTGCCTCTTGATCTCCTCCTGCAATCTTGCCTCAAGAGATTTTTCTCCTTCACGTGATTCAAGCAATGCTTGTCGTGACTTATCAACAAATTGCTCCAATGCACGGATTCGTTCTGCCTCCTCATCCTTCTTTCTCTGGCGGCTTCTATAGGTATCCTTGTCTGCTGGGAATACGTGTAGCCACGGAACCGCCCCATAGCCTCTTGTTCGACCACCGTGTTTGGGATTCTCTAGGGCATATGTCAATTCATCCTTCTCTCTATTGGGCTTGAAAACACCACTATCAGCTTCTTTCCTAGCACGAGCTAGTCTCTGTGTTGCTCTCTCAATTTTTTGGCTGAAAATTAGCTTGCCAGTGTCTGGGTCTAGGCTTCCCCCATGAGCGTAGAACCAATTCTTCGCGCGTTGAGGTCAGTTCTTCTCTATTGTTTCAGGTATGATTCCCTTGGCAGTAATCTCTGCTTCTAGGTTCTGCCACTTGGGAATAGCACTCCTATAACCACTTGATCCCATGCGATGATGGTATTGCTTCTGTCGGGCATTCTGCCGATTCCTCATCACACGTTCCTCACTGTCTTGAGATGTCTTGTATTCTACGAAGGCATCCCAATGGGACTCCAACTTGACAAACGCCTTAGCATTGAAATCCGGCGTAGCATTCTTCAAGATAAACTTTTTATACAATGTCTTCTTCCAACTCTGGAACAATGTTGCCATCTTCTTCATTGTCCAATCCCTCACTAGCTCCTTCAAAGCATCATCTGCTTGTAATGTGAAATGCTGAGTGATATCTCTCCAAGCTAGGTTCTTGTCACTATCAGATACAAAACTAACATTAGGAGCGGATATCTTCTGCTTCCATTCACGAGCACTAACTGGGATCCTATCCCTTACAATAAACCCACATTGATTGACATATGTCTGAGCATGTGGTCCTAATGGTTTGCCGGTGTCGGTGTCGAATTCTGATATTATGAAACGGCCCTCTAATGGCTTTTTTGGCCCTCGGAGTTTCCTACTTTTGTCGATGGTTGATGTAGATCCAGAGACCGGCTACATGAGTAGAAACACAACGATTAACAATAAATATACGTACGCATGTATCTATAAGAGATGATAGATAATCGAATATACCTCGCCAGTATTTTCTTGCGCGATAATTTATTGATCTTCAACCATCGGCATATTCAGGATATCCTCATAATCAGCAAAGTACTGACTCGTGTCATCTACATCCACATTGGTGCCGGCGTTGATAATATCCGCCATTATGTCATCATCCGGAGCAGCCATTTGTATCTTCAAGATAACACATATATAGAATTACTATGGTACATAACATAAGTACATGTGATAACACATATAGAATTACTAAATCCAATTAAATATAATAACACATAATATTTCATAAGGATAAACAATAATAAGGTATAGGCTTTGGAATCGAATCAAAAACACTTTCGATCCAAAAACATGGAAATAAGTACATGTATATATATACACACAGAATGATACAATATATTTTCTCTCTCTCTCAATACATAGAAATAAGTGCATATGTCTATATCTCTAGATATGCATGTGATAACACATAGAATGTCTCTCTAGATACAATTTTCTCTCTCTCTCAACACATGAAAATACGTACATGTATATATACATATAGAAATAATTAAGTACATATGTATACATATAGAATCTCTCTCTAGATATATATAGAGAGATAGAATATATAATTACTAAATCCAATTAAATAAATCTAACATAAAATTAGATAAACTAGTAATAGATAATACATTTTAATCTAACATATATAAAAAACTATAATAAAAAACTATCTAAAAACTATCTAAATAAAGTACTAATTAAATTTTAATACATTTAAATCTAACATATATCAAAAACTATATAAAAAACTAACTAAAAAACTAACAATAAACTACTAATTAAATTTTAATACATTTTAATCTAACATATATATCAAAAACTATCTAACATTTTAATACTGGCGAGGGCAGCTAACATTAAACTACTAATTAAATCTAACATTTTAATCTAACATATATATGGCCGAGAGCTAGCTAGCAGGGCTACGGCGGATGGCGCGGGCCGGGCGCAAGGCGTGCTGGCCGGCCACGGGGCCGAGCTGAGCACCTCGCGCGAGGACAACGTACGGCGGAGAGGGCGGGGCTCGACGACGAGGCCGGGCGGGAAGCGGTCGGCGACGGAGGGTGGGCTCGATCGGGTGCGGCGGCGGAGAGACAACGCGCGATGCGGGCCGGGCGGATGGCGCGGCCGGGCAGGGGTAGAAGACGATGGCGGCGCGGCAGAGACGAGCTCGACGGCCGGGCGGGGCTGGGCGACGGAGGCAAGATTGAAGATGGGTGGCGGCGGCGATGATCAACGTGTAGATCGAAAAGTAGAAGATGAAACCGTTCGATATATATAGGTCGGGACCCTTTAGTCCGGGCTGGTAACACCAGCCGGGACTAAAGGACATTTAGTCCCGGCTGGTAAGACTAATCGGGACTAAAGGTCCAACCCTTTAGTTCCGGCTCGCCTTATAAGCCGGGACTAAAGGCTTTTTAGTCCCGGTTGGTGTTACCTGTCGGGACTAAAAGTATTTTTGGGCGGGCACCGAAATTGCCGCCCACCCTTTAGTCCCGGTTCTTGGCCTGGGCCGGGACTGAAGGGCTGAAAATTTTGGCAACCCGCCAGCGTAATTGGAAAGGCCTGGGATTTTGATTTTGTTTAATACTAGGTTAATCAATTAATTCCATAGCAACTTCAATACTTTGTAATATTTATTTTAAAAAATACTATTGATTAACTAATTATTTATTGTAAATAGGAAAATTTTGTAACCTAAAGTTTTTAATTTCTTTTATGAATATAGAATATAAATGTTACTAATACTAAGTATTTTGTTAATGCAAAAATATATTTGTAACTTAAAATTAATAAAACTAATATTATTCGATAGGAAATTTATTATCACATTATTGTAACGTCAATGTTTCAATTTTTTCTCGGTTTTTGACCAAAATTGACAGGAAATTTTTGTTGAACCTATAAAAATAAAGAAAATATAGTATTTTTTGTTCTACAACTTTTTCAAATGAAAAAATGGCCTATATAAGGATTGTAGATATTGATGAGATGAACAAACTTGGTATTCAAAACTTTTTAATTTGAGACAATCTAGGGTTCCGAAAACTAGTTTGTAGGCGTTGAAATTTAAAAATCACAATTTTGAACCGTCCAAACTTTCTCAAATAGAAAGTTGACCAAAACAACAATTGTAGATCTTTTTGAGTTTAACAAACTTGGTATTCAAAACTTTTCAATTTAAAGTCATTTAGAGTTCATAATACTAGAGTCAAAGTGTTGTTTTTTCATTTGACCAAATTTGACTTGGTCAAACTTGCTCAAATGAGACACTAAATGACCACAGATGAAAAAACTCTGAATACCAAGTTTGATCATCTCAGCAAGATATACAATTGTTACATAGCTCATTTTCTCATTTGAGAAATTTTTATCAAACACTAGTCACAACTTCTTGAATCTCATATAGACTTTCTAAAACTATATCACACACTTGTGAAATTTGAACTACATTTTGTTCAAGCTTTCTCAAATGAAAAAATGGTCTATATAAGGATTGTATATATTGATGAGATGAACAAACTTGGTATTCAAAACTTTTCAATTTGAGACAATCTAGGGTTCCGAAAACTAGTTTGTAGGCATCGAAATTTAAAAATTACAAATTTGAACCGTCCAAACTTTCTCAAATGGAAAGTTGACCAAAACAACAATTGTAGATATTGATGATTTTAACAAACTTGGTATTCAAAACTTTTCAATTTGAAGTCATTTAGAGTTCATAATACTAGAGTCAAAGTATTGTTTTTTCATTTGACTAAATTTGACTTGGTCAAACTTGCTCAAATGAGACACTAAATGAGCTCAGATGAAAAAACTCTGAATACCAAGTTTGATCATCTCAGCAAGATCTACAATTGTTACATAGCTCATTTTCCTATTTGAGAATTTTTTATCAAACACTAGTCACAACTTCTTGAATCTCATATAGACTTTCTAAAACTATGTCACACACTTGTGAAATTTGAACTATATTTTGTTCAAGCTTTCTCAAATGAAAAAATGGCCTATATAAGGATTGTAGATATTGATGAGATGAACAAACTTGGTATTCAAAACTTTTCAATTTGAGACAATCTAGGGTTCCGAAAACTAGTTTGTAGGCGTCGAAATTTAAAAATCACAAATTTGAACCGTCCAAACTTTCTCAAATGGAAAGTTGACCAAAACAACAATTGTAGATCTTTTTGAGTTTAACAAACTTGGTATTCAAAACTTTTCAATTTGAAGTCATTTAGAGTTCATAATACTAGAGTCAAAGTGTTGTTTTTTCATTTGGCCAAATTTGACTTGGTCAAACTTGCATAACATATTACATAATATCCGTCTCTAAAACATAATATATTAAACATGCATCGTTGTATCATGCGGGCACAACAGTGAATTTCTTCTTGACGTATGACCCTTGGTTATGATCTTGTCGTAACCATAGAGTGTCTTCATCATTTAACATGATGCTTGGATCTTTCTTCACTATGAAGGGTGGAATTCGGACATTTTTTTCGTAATCTTCTGACATGTCTGACTTGTCTTCAATTCCCACTATATTTATTTTCCCAGAAAGAATTATGTGGCGCTTTGGCTCATTGATCATTGAGTTGATGTCTTTGTTTTTTCCTCTCTTTGATTTTGTAGACATGTCTTTCACATAGAACACCTGACTCACATCGGCAGCAAGGACGAATGGTTCCTCTTTATACCCAATATTGTTGAGGTCCACTGTTGTCATTCCATACTCTTTGTCGACTGTTACCCCTCCTCCGGTCAGCTTCACCCATTGGCACCGGAACAAAGGGACTTTAAAATTAGGTGCGTAGTCTAGTTCCCATATCTCTTCTATGCGGCCATAATATGTTTGTATATTCCCATTTGGATCTGTGCCATCTATGCGAACACCATTATTTTGATTGGTGCTCCTTTTATCTTGGGCAACTGTGTAAAATGTATTCCCATTTATCTCGTACCCTTGGTACGTGAGGATATGCCACGATGGCTGCCTAGCCAACAAATACAGTTGCTCATCAATATTGTCATCGCCTTGACATTCTTTTCGCAACCAACCACTGAAACTTTTCATGTGCTGACGCCTAATCCAAGCTTCAGTCTTTCCTAGAAACTTGGATCGTAAGAACTCCTTATGTATCTCGATGTACGGATGCACCAATGACGAGTTCTGAAGAACTGTGTAGTGTGCTTTATTGAAATAATCGTCTTCCATGCCAATATATGTTTTCTTCCCTAAAGTTCCTTTACCACTGAGTCTCCCCTCGTGTTGTGATTCAGGAACGCCAATCGGGGCAAGGTCAGGAATAAAGTCAACACATAACTCAATGACCTCCTCTGTTCCATAGCCCTGGGCGATGCTTCCTTCAGGCTTAGAACGGACTTTCACATATTTCTTCAAGACTCCCATAAACCTCTCGAAGGGGAACATGTTATGTAAGAACACAGGTTCAAGAATACTAATCTCCTTCACCAAATGAACTAGGAGGTGTGTCATGATATTAAAGAAGGATGGAGGAACACCAACTCAAAGCTAACAAAACATTGAACCACATCATTACAGAGAGTAGCTAGTTCCACTCGGATTGATTGCCTTCGAGAAATTGCATTGAGGAATGCACATAGCTTCACGGTGGCTAGACGTACATGTGGAGGTAGAATTCCTCTTAAAGCAACTGGAAGCAATTGCGTCATAAGCATGTGGCGCCGTGGGACTTTAAGTTTAGGAATTTCTTATCCGCACATTTATTGTACCCTTTATATTGGAGGAGAATCCCGATGGGACCTTGATGTTTGTAGACATTCAACATGATGTCCCTCTCTTCTTTGCTAATCGTGTAGCTAGCAGGACTTAAGTAATGATGTCCATCATCCGCCTCTTCTCTGGATGAAGGTTGTCTCGTTCTTTCATGCCCCGCAAGTCTGGCGTGCTTCAAGTGAATCCTTTGGCTTCCCGTACACACCCATGAATCCTAACGAGTTCACACAAAGATTCTTTGTCGGTGCATCACGTCGATTGCGTTATGGACCTCTAGGACTTGCCAATAGGGTAGCTCCCAAAAGATGGACTTCTTCTTCCACATGGGTGCGTGTCCCTTAGCATCTTTGGGAATGTATTCACCGCTTGTCCCTTTCCAAATACTACTTTCACATCCTTGACCATTGCGAGTACATCTTCCCGGTTCGGTTATGAGGCTTCTTCCGGTGGTCCGCTTACCTTTAAAATGCTTCCCTTTCTTTCTTACTTGGTGATTCAAAGGAAGGAATCGACGATGGCCAAGGTACACGACCTTTCGATATCTTTTCAAATATATACTGTCAAGGTCATCAAAACAATGTGTGCATGCATTATATCCTTTGTTTGTCTGACCTGAAAGATTACTTAAAGCAGGCCAATCATTGATTGTTACGAACAACATTGCTCGTAGGTCAAAGTGTTCTTGTTTGTACTCATCCCAGACACGTACACCTGGTTTGTTCCATAAAACTAGAAGTTCTTCAACTAATGGCTTCAGATAGACATCAATATCGTTGCTAGATTGCCTCGGACCTTGGATGAGGATCGACATCATAATGAACTTCCGCTTCATCCATAACCATGGAGGAAGGTTGTAGATACATAGAGTAACTGGCCAAGTGCTATGACTAGTGCTCTGCTCTCCAAAAGGATTCATACCATCTGTACTTAAGGCGAACCTTAAGTTTCTAGCCTCATTTGCAAACTCTGGAAATTCCCTGTCTATCGCTCTCCCACTTGGGACCCATCAAATTTGGGTGTCTCAAAGATATTGTCTACCTTACGGTCTTCTTTATACCACCGCAACAACTTTGCATGGTCTTTATTTCTGAACAAACGTTTTAAGCGTGGTATTATACGAGCATACCACATAACCTTGGCAGGGATTTTCTTTCTAGGACGTTGTTCACCCTCGACGTCACCAGGATCATCGCGCCTGATCTTATACCGCGATGCTTTACATACCGGGCATTCATCCAAATTCTCGTATTCATTGCCATGGTAGAGGATGCAGTCATTAGGACATGCATGTATCTTCTGGATTTTTAATCCCAAAGGATAGACAACCTTTTTTGCTTTGTACGTAGTGGTGGGCAATTCATTTGGCTTCGGAAGCATCTTCTTTATGAGGTTCAATAAATTCCCAAATGCCTTGTCGAATACACCATTCTTTGCCTTCCACTGTAGCAATTCCAGTGTTGTACCTAGCTTTTTTTGCCCCTCTTCGGCCGTCGGGTATAGCAACTTCCTATGATCCTCAAACATGTGCTCGAACTTAACTTTCTCTTTTTCACTTTCCCATTCTTGTTGTGCATCACGAATGGCATCGCCAAGAGCATCACCGAGATCATCTTCTACCGCTACCTCTTCTTCATCTCCCCTCATTGTAGTATCATCAAAGGCACCATACTAAGCAATAATGTCATCAATGTCTAAATCTTCTCCTTCACCTTCTACCATCATGACCCCGCTTTCTCCATGCTTAGTCCAACATATATAGTTTGACATGAAACCTGACTTAAGCAAATGTGAATGAAGACTCATTGAGCTTGAATATTCTTTTAAATTCTTACATAGGGCACATGGACAGCACATGAAACCATCCCGCTTATTTGTCTCGGCCACACCTAAGAAATAGTGCAAGCCCTCAATAAAAGTCTTGGGAGCGGCGATCGGCATTGTACATCCAATGGCGTTACATAATCTGTATTACACGACAAATTATGAAAACCTTGAACATAATTAAGTATTTTATTACACAACATAGATGACACACACACGGTTGATTAATTAACTAAGCCTGGCTACAACATAAGCAATCCCAACTATCACTAAACAAACTAAAACTACAATGCACTTCAGTAACATAATTATTTCGTGATCGTACGCAACTAAAATAGACAAATCATTCTTCTGTTGAATATCAATAAGCTTCTCCTGCTGGCTCACTGCCTCATTAGCAGCAGCCGAATTCTGCACGTATGTAGCATAATCTTCCTCCCAGTACCAACCATCGCATCCATTGCCCTCCGACTGAAATTAAAGCCAAAAAATATTTAGTCAAAAATATTCAAGAAAAGCAGGTCAATTAGCCATAATAATCAAATGCGTAAGAAACTCACATCGCGATCCGGGCACTTGTAGAAAACATGACCCTTGTTGGGTCCCTATCTCTTGACTCGGTACTCCATCACAATATTCTGCTTACACTTGCCACAGATAATGAGAGGGAGTTCTGGCCTCAGTCGTTTCGCAACCGAACGAGAGGCCGAGGATCTGGTACCAGTTGTCATCTACTTTCTATACTTATTTTTGCAAACTACTGTAAATTTCATATTTTCTAAAATAATATATTTAAACAAAACTAAAATTATTTATTTATCTAACTAAACCATGAAATATGTACTATGTATAATAGTAAAATACCAAACTATCAAGTGATTTTACTGTTGTAAATCATCATGTGATTTTGAGCTAAAATGACATAGAAATCACATAGCTCAAAAACATGTTTCAATAAATAACCATCCGTACTAGTTGACCTTGCTTACGTGATCATCTCGGCGAGCATTTCTCCACCGGACGGCACCGTATTTGGCCAAGGAAGAGCTCCGATTCTACGAGGAAGGGAACACGGTCTTCCACGACCGTCGCCGCTCTCCCTCGTAGAATCAAAGCTCCTCATTGACGTCCGTTACCGTTCGGCAGAGAAAATGCTCGCCGAGATGATCACGGTCCGCAAGTTCAACTAGTACGGATTTTGTACAATTTTCTAACTATTTTCTAAGTTTTTCATTTCATGGAAAAATTAATTCTAAGATCACGTAAGCCTCCGGGGACGAGGATGGCGCGTGCTCCAGTGAGGACGAGCGAGGCGTGATTTTGATGAACTAATTTAACTTTTGTTTATCCAAACATATATGCAAATCATCATGTGATTTTGAGCTAAAAATGACATATAAAATCATAATAAAGTCCAACATATAAAGTTACACATGCATCTATATCGCAAAATGAGATAAGCTACTGATAAAACATAAGAGGATTAAGTTTGTTACCTCCAAAATCGAAGAGCAACACCAATGGAGGGGGAGAGAGCAAGAACAACAGCAAGCTGAAGAACAGAGGCAGTGAGTTTGAATGGAATGGCTCGGGCTCGGGGAGGAAGAAATGAGCCGGTGTATAGGCCGGCATAATTAGTCCTGGTTAGGTGGCCAAACCGGGACTAAAGATTAATATTTATTCCCGGGGTATCACCCAAATCGGGACTAAAACCTTTAGTCCCGGCTGGTATTACCAACCGGGACTAAAGGTTTACCTTTAGTCCCGGCTGGTAATACCAGCCGGGACTAAAGATCCCTGCCACGCGGACGACCGTTGGGCAGGGACATTTAGTCTCGACGGCAAAAAATGCCGAGGCTAATGCCAAATTAGGACATCGTTCTAAAGTCTGTTCTCTAGTAGTGATAGGTCTTAACATTTGTCTGTTACAGACATCCTGTACATTAATAAGCAGTGGCTTATGGCCATGGAGGAGCTGAAGAAACTGCAGCATGAAAATAATTTGCTTCTCGAGGAAATACAAGTACTAGAAACAGAAATGCAAGGTGCGGTCTCGGTTACCAACGTTTTTAGGATTAGGATCTATATGGATGATAATGTGAAATTTCATCTTCAGCAATCCTATGCTGCTTGTTGAAATGATTGTTTTACTTTCCATTTCTCATTCTTAATCTTAACTATAGAGGTAAACTGTACGCATCAAATATTAGAAATGTTTTCATATACCTTTCACTATACTTAGTACATATTCCATTTTCTCATGGGACTCCTTTCAGGTATTCCCTTAGAAGCAGCACAATCGTCAAGTTTCAGTGAGTTACTAGTGCGGATAGATGATTTAAGAGAGAAAGTTGTCACTAATAGAAGCATCTGGTATTCCCCTCGATGCCGCCGTACGCGCATTGCGCTCGCTAAACCCTAGATCGAGGATGGGGACAAGGCAGGGGGCGTGGCTGGCTGCGTGGACTCCAGCCAGGCCAGGGGCGCGGCCGGCACCGCCGCCTCCAGCTGGGGGTGCAGCCAGGCTCGCGCGGCTCCTCTAACCAAGGATAAGAAGAGAGATAAATAGTTTTGGCATATTTCCTATTTAATTGCTGCACAAAGAGCATTCTTCTTCTTCTTTTAATACAGTTGTTTGTTTGTTCCCTATGTGCTACAGAGCCTGATAGTTGGAAGGATGGGTGTCAGCAAATTTAGGGCTGTGGGATACAGGATTCCATTCATGATGATGGTCACGCTAAAACTAATATGGTCAGTTCTGAATTGCTAACTACTAAAACCAAAAAGAAGATGGAGGAATCCTTTAGTGTGTTTTTTTCAATAAGGAGAAGGTAGTTACCGCCCTACGGAACCAGGGTGAGTATTGTTTTGTTATCTGTTCAAGTACCATCTTTAATTTCCGTTATATTTAACAGGTTCATATTTCTGATAGTTCATCACCTTGTGCAGTGCTGGCACACTTCTACACTTCTGTGAGATATGCTTCTATAACATCGACAAGCAAAGTTGGATGGTTTGTTCAGTTGATAGAAACAAAGGCAATTAATTCACTTCTACTACATGGAACAGGAAATAACCTTTCTGGAGGAGCAGTGGCAGGAAAGCCTGTATTGTTTTCTTTATTGTTGGCAACCGGCTGTCTGCCATGTATTATAGGCAGCAAAAAATGAGAAAAGCTGTACCAGTCTCATCTCCAGAGGATTCGGTCCAACTTAGTAAGGAACATAGTATCTTTTTGCTCATATAATTGTGTCATGTTAGCAAACACAATAGTATGTTTTTGTCAACTTGTTATGCGCTTTTTAATTAGATGTCTTTCCAGGCGTGATCTTAGATACAAAGGCAAAGTTAACTTTGGACGTAACGTGGTCCGTAGCGTTAGCACAGGCAATATACCAGTAAGATAAAGCAGTTAGTCATTTCTATAACACCTGAAAATAACTCATTGGCGGAATAGTTAAATGAAACATGCATTTCCTTTTGTGGTGACAACAATTATTTTTTCTAAGGGGGTACAACAGGACACTTTCAACATTAACTCAGTTTGGACGAGATCCGCGATGTCGTGGCAAACTAGACCACAAGAAACTGGCAAAAGTGCTCGAGTGCTGGCCTGACATGGAATACAAAATTAAAGATTGCAGCAATGTAAGATATGTTCAGTGTACTCCTTTATATTTTCTTTATATATATTATACTTTTTTAAACACTTATATTCTATGTCTATATTTTTAGATTCTACTGCCATATTATCGAGATGGACTATATACTTTATTCATAATGGACATGCAAAAGAAAAATGTGCACATTATGGATCCACTCCCAGATGATGTATGTTACAAGGGTTATGCTCAAATCATGCCATATATAGCTATATTTCACACTATTGCTAAAATGTTCAGTCTCGCTATAAAACTGATAAATTCTAAGTGGGACGGCAATATTTATTACTGGAAACGAATATTCCCTGCATGTGTTACAAAAGTTCCAAAATATAAAGACTGATAATCACCTATAATATGTTTCATTTTTCTTATTATCACAAAATAGTTATTTGATTTATGTACAATAAATCAAACAAATGCTCATCTCCAGAAAATTAGGAGGCTTCCTTGTATACGATTTCATGAAGCCATGGGATAGTGTAAGATTGCCACCGATCAACACTGTAAGCATATATTCTCTAACTATATTCCGTACACTACATACAAAATTAATAACTTAACTTTTTATATCTACCATGCACAGTTATCAAATTCACTGAGGATGAAATTTTTAGAGGACATTCTTAAGAGCCATGCAAACGAATTTTTTGACAACTTTCCTGAAGATCTTCAAGTCATGATTAAGGACTTAGATAGAATGTAACTTAAATGGTTATATGAGAAAAAACTTTACTATGACTTCTTAGTTTCCCGGATTATATACATGCTCAAAGATATTGTGTAAAAGTTGAACTATGAAAAAAAAAACATTGGTTATTTTCATGTGTGTCTCTGCATTATACTGGTTATAAATAATATGAGGCTGCGGACCGTTCCGAGACGGCCGCCGTCCAGAGCGTGCAAAGGGGGCGGCAACATCTGGATCAACCTTTCCGCCGCCGGCTGGCGGACACGTTCATGATCAGCAGTGTCCCGCGGTGGATGTAGATATATATTGAGCCTTCGAACGTGTGCATGCAGTGGCTGCCCGCGTCGTGCACGCGGAGATTGCCACCGGCCAGGACATGCATAGCGGCATCAACATGTGGAGGACCAACCTTTCCACCGCACGCCGACAAGATGTATGTGTGCATGTGCTATGATATATGTGTTCCGGCTATTTGGTTGCTGTAGCTGCATATATATCAGACTCGGACGGTACGTACTCGTTTGTGACTCCGAGTTTTGTCGATCTGGCGGATCTTCGTACTCGTATCAAAGTACCAGATTGTTTAAATTAACCAGGTCGCATTAGATGTTAAATAGATCAATAAGTTTGCCGAGTGTTTTCTTTTAAGCACTCGGCAAAGTTGGGTTTGGTCGAGTGCTATTTGTTTGCCGAGTGTTTCATTTAAAACACTCGGTAAATAGGATCTTTGTCGAGTGTCCGATGAAATATACTCGGCAAACCCTCAGGCACTCGGCAATTCTACTGTTTCGGGTAGTGGCGTGCGTGAGTTTTTTTTCTTTCTTTTGCTTTTTTTTCCTTTAACACACACTTTGTAATCCGTATAATATATGTATATATTGCCTTTCTTCTACTTTTTCTTTCTTTTAACATAATGGTAATAATATATGTATAAACTGCACAACGAGTCTGCGTCGGTATTGGCGGGCGTGCGCACGATGGTAGCTGTGGACGAAACCACATGAGGCTTTTTAGGTGGTATAATATACGGAGTGGTTTCGTCCACCGTAACTTTGCGTACATACGCGCCCGCTGTAAAAAAAAAAACGGAGTCGGAGTCTCGAGACAGCCCTCACGCCTATTAAGGTTGGAAACGGCGCGGCTGCGGGCAACCCGTCCCGCGTCCGCATACGCCGCTTGCCTGTACGCGGGCATGCGCGGCGGCCCTTTTTCTGCCGCGTAGCCTTGCGGCGGCCCGCAGTCCCGCCGCGTAAGTCTGGCGTTAGCGTGCGCGGCAATCGCGAGCGAGTACATGATTAAATAATTTATCAATATGAGAGCCTGCTAGGTTTGGACAGACGTCGTTGATGGCCTTTTGGTTCAGCATGCACGTACTCCGGCTCGCCGGCGGGATCCAAGCCATATCCTGCTTGTGCGTTGTCCGATGCTTGGCCGCCGGTTGAAGCGGAAGCAGCCTCACCGCCTGACACCGGGGTAGGCCGGCGTACGTACGTGCATGTCGCTGACTCGATCGAGGTCGAGTAGTAGCCTCCATCAGTGCTCGTCACCGGTGGCGGCGTGGCGAGCATCCTCCTGCTCTTCGTCTCGTCGCCTTGTGCTGTTCTGCATCGACTCGACGACTCCGATACCTCTGCTACTCCTTCAACAATTGGACAGGGAAAGCCAGTAGAGCGCAGAAAAATGCAAGGCAGCGCCATAGTCCGCGGAAGGCCGGTGGTAGAAGTCGACACCGTAAAAGTTCAGACCAGGAGCAGTGGAGTGCGCCTTTACGAGCTCCAGGATGCCGTCAGGATTATGCGGCTCGTTGCGGCGCCGCCGGGATAACATCGATCCGTTCCAATCTTATGGGCTTGTGGCGTGGGACTGCGTGGGTTTGCAGCGCGATCAGCCCATAGGGTTAGCGGCTTGGGCCACGCCACTTGCAACCCTATCTCCTATACGGCAACAATAATCAATCGCTGATGCCATCCTCGCATGCGAGACGCACGTCCCAGCTCCCTGGTAGCCGCACGAAGCCGATCGTCGGACGCCTGGCTACTCCGCTGGACAGAGAACGCGGTGGCAGCAGGCGGCGTACGTCTCGGCTCTAATCGTCGTTGCCAACGACAATATTCTTTAAAAAAAGTATCGTATCGCCATGTACCTAGAAGTGCATTAGCATTTCACTACCGCTTACTGATACAGGAAAATACAACCAATGAAGATCACCAATCAGAGGTTAGCACATGCAGCGAACGAGATGATGTGCAATTGTGCATCAAGGAGTTGCAAACCCTGTCAGCCCCGGAGTTGCTACGTAGACTAGAGACACACAAGCTGCTTCTAATGCTCCTGTGATCCCGAGACGCAAAAAGGCTATATTTATAAGAGGGCTACTCAGATTGGTCGATCCCTGATCGCTCAAGCGGAAAAAAGAGAAGAAACATGTGGGGAGTAAATAGAAAGAAAATATGGTCCCACTTGATAAATAAGGACCGAATGGATTTCAAATAATTTTGGATTCTCAATGCAGAAAGTATTAAATTTTTATTATTTTGTGAAAATGATCAAATCCGTCTCTATCAGAGGAAGAAAAATTCATAAACCCTGCAACGTACAGACATATATCTAGTAAATATATAAATAAAGAGTAAAGTACACCAGCGGTCCCTAAACTTGCACTGCTATGTCATCCTAGTCCCTAAAGTTACAAAATGATCGTTTGGGTGCCTAATCACTGTTCGGGTCTCAGTTGGGTCCAACCAGGTGTGAGGCACGTTGCACTAATCCAAATACCCCCCCTGAGCGCTTTCTTGCGTTGAACTAATGCTCCTCTGCCGACCACAACGCTGCCTCGCCGAGGAAGTCCACGAGTCAAGCCCTGACCCACGAGCCTCGTCGCCAACTCCAAGCTCGCCACGATGGCCCGCTTGCCGGCCGGCTGCTCCGCGAGCCTCGGCGAGGTCATTGTCTCCGGCGGACGAGACTAGCAAGATGGCGAGCGCGTCCATGGGATGCGGCTAATCTCGTCGTAGTACTTTGGGAGTCTGGGTGCGACGAGAGGTAGAACAGGACGGCCACCGCGTTCTGCCGCGCCTCAACCTTGGCGGCCACGTTCACGGCGTCGATGATGAGGCCCAACCCGCTGGCTTCCACCAGCACCCGCCGCATGGCCTCCACGTTCACGGCGTTGTTCTGCACGGACACGTATGTGGAGGAGAGCAGGTGGAGCTGCCACAGCATGGCATCCACCTCCACGAGGCACGTCCGGTAGAAGATGTTCCACTTTGAGAGCTTGTGGGCCTCGTACGTCATCATCTTCTGCTCCTCGGGCGCGCTGCTGGAAAGCCTCAACATTAGGAATGCTGCGGAGAGGCGCACGACGCCGGCCGCGGCCATGCCAGCGCACCGGTGGCTGGTGCTTGCTACTGGACTCGTGGAGCAAGACGCCCCCGCTGAGGAGCTGCTCGAGATGACCCCGCGCGCCACGACGTTCGTCACGAGATCGGCGCTGCAAAGCCTCTCGCCGGTGACGGGGCACGTCCAGCACCCGCTCTTGATCCACTTCTTGATGGACGCGCTGTCTGTTGCATACCACCATATGCGCGTCACTTGAACTGAACCTGAACTGAATGTTCAGTTTCAGACTGTTTTTCAGATTAGTACAGTGTTTTTCTGTTTTTAGTTTCGTCAGTGTAAGCCGATGGCCACCGTCATCAACTCCAACACGGTCGTATGTCTGGGCGATGGCCACCATCACAGCTCCAGCGTGATCGGGCACTGCAGCGCCTCTTGGTTCACTCGTGCCGCGCACCTTGGTAGGAGCTCGTTATTATCGCGGCCTTGCACGCCTTTGCTGGAATCATCAATGCGGTCGAACAAGACGACGCGGCGAGAGAAACAAGAACTCCACGAGCCCACCGATGAGCATGAGCCACGAGGTCGTTGTCATTGTCCCTGTCGGTCTCCAGGTGCTCCAGCAGCTCGGCCTGCAGGAACGCGGCATCCTCGGGGCAGTCCAACCAGGTGACGACGCCGACGCGGGCGAGCACGAGCCTAGCGTCCTCGGCGTCGGGCGTCACGTCCGCCGGGACACCAACCCCGTCAGCTCCTCGGCATCTGCGGACGTCCTGACAACGGGCAGCACGTCCATTGCCGTGGCGACGGAGCTCAGCGGCACCCGAAGACATGGCTGGATCTACAATTCTTCGTTTCTGAAGAACATCATTACTATTCACCTATTTGGAAATATGCCATTACAATTCTTCGTTTCCCACAAAAATACCACTGAATACGTATGGACACAGCCTGGGCCCAGCTGCAGACGTATACAAAGACGTATACTTTATCTCCCCTGTCACTGACACGTGGGCCCCACATGTCATCTTCTTCCTCCTATTCTCCGGTTCTCTCTCCATCCCGAGCGCCAGGCCGCCGCGTCACCATTGCCGGGCCTAGCCCGAGCTCCCTGACCTCCCACCACAGACCACCTCCGGTTCCATACGCTCCACCGTTGGCACCACAGCGACACCACGAGACCGCCTCGCTGCTTCTTGTCATTGATCCGTGCCCACAACGCCATTGTCGCGCTCTCCCAAGCGCCGCCACCGCCATGGCCGCTTGGGGTCGAGCTCTTCGATCAGCCCCGAGACACCACCGTTCACTTCACCGCTTCCTCCGTTGGCATCGCAAGGAGACAACGCATCCAAGCAACAACTCTTTGGCATCAATCCGCGCCTAGAGCACCTCCTTCCATCCTCACCGAATCTCGCCGCCGTCGTCAAGTTCCGCTCTACGCAGCAACATCCGCGACCAGTACCTTTCCCGGCGTCATGGGCCCCACCAGCGAGTTCGCCGTGGACCGCTCCTCCTCCTCCGCCACTCGCCGGCCTTCCTCGATGACCGGAACATCAAGTTCGGCGAGCGCCCGCCGGCCGCCGACCACCTCCTCGCTATATCGTCTTCTTCTTCTTTCGCGGGCTGGCCGCCACGTCTTCTTCTTTATATGCGTCATTTCTTTATTCTTTCTGTCATGGGCGTGGCGTCTTCTTCTTCTTTGCTTTCTCGTAGTGGCCGTGGCCGCGTCGGGATGGAGAGAGATGAGGAGAGGGGGAAGAAGATGACATGTGGGGCCCACGTGTCAGTGACAGGGGAGATGAAGTATACGTCTTCGTATACATCTGCAGCTGGGCCCAGGTTGTGCCCATACGTATTCAGTGGAATTTTTGTGGGAAACGAATAATTGTAATGGCATGTTTCCAAATAGACGAATAGTAATGGCGTTCTTCAGAAACGAAGAAATTATAATGGCATAGATCCAATTAACCCTTGGTTCAATGTGTGTCACACCCGATTGGGCCTAACTGCGACCTAAACAATGATTAGGTACTCAAACGACCGTTTTGGACCGGGATGACACAGTAGCCCAAGTTTAGGGACTGCTGCTGCACTTTACTCATAAATAAATAACTTTTTTCTTCCGATACTGATAGGATGACACATCTGGACGGATGGACCTTGACCCGCGCCATGCCTATGCCCGTACCCCACCACGCCTGTACCTGGCCCCGACCTCCCTGCACCTTTACCCTAACCCTGACTCACCTGCGCCCGCATGCATGTCTTATCAGCCACCGCTCCTCTCTCTCGTGCCTCTAGCGCTACTCTCTCCCTCCTTCTCTCTCTACGGTGCGGGCGAGCGTCTCGGCACGGTGGCGCAGCGGCCTTGCGCGTGAGCAGGCCATGATGCGGAGGCCCGAGTAGCCCTCGACACGGCGGTGCAACGATGCCGGTGGCCCTAGTCATGGGCAAACCAGCGGCAGGGCTGGCACGAGTGGCTTGCTAACGAATCTGGCTCCCTCCCCTAGTCGTGCGGGTGCTACCTCCTTGCCGTGTCCTCCTTTCCGCGTCGCGTAGCCGTCGCTGTGGGACCACTGCCTCTGGTGAACTCAACACTCCGACGAGCCTCGATTCTCCCAAGCAGCATGGAGATGCTGCGCTGCACTAAAAGCACATGTTGCAAGTGTATGTTTCAAGTGCTTCAGATGTTTCAGAGGTATGTTGGAGGTGCTTCGTATGGATGTTGCAAAAGTAGATGGGGATGTTGCACATGTTGCAAGTGTTTTCGTCTGTTTCAGACGTGTGTTTGCAAGCGTTGTGATGTAGATGTTGCATATGTTTTACACATATGTTGCAAGATTATGTTTCAAATATTTCAGTCTTATGTTGCAGCAAGTGTTTTCATGTTGCAAGTTGTAACTGTTTATCTGGAAGTTACATATGTTTCAATGGCTATACACGTATGTTGCAAGTGTATGTTTCAAATGTTTTAGAGAAATATGTTGCAAGTATTTTATCTGAATGTTGCATATGTTGCGGTGGCTATACACATATATTGCAAGCGTATGTTTCATCTGTTTTAGATGTATGTTCCAGCAATTGCTTTTATGTTGTAGGTGTTTTCATTAGCAGGCACGGGAAACGAGCACAGAAAGAGGCGGTCCCCATGTGCATGCCTAGCAGCATGGCATGCATGTGCAGCAGCAGGCGCATGCGGGCGCGTGTAACAGGAGCATGTAGGCTCGTGTAACAGGAGCTAGCAGTATCATGCGGGGCGCATGCAGCAGGCGGGGGCAGGTAGCAGCAGCATGTGCAGCAGCCAGGCAGCATGCATAAGTGCGCAGCAGCAGGCGCATGCTTGGCGCGTGCAGCAGATAGGGCAGCCAGTAGCATCATGCGCATCAGGCAGGCCGGGCGTCCGGATGAGGGCTAGCATCCGGACGTCCAGACACTAGCCACGCCTTTTTTTCTTCTCCTAATAAAATTGAAAAGCTTATATGAAATTCTTCGCCCTAAGTACTAGTGCTCCACGGAGATGACTTCTACTGGCATCGACTTCTATAGTACTCTTTCTATTTGAAACCCCTTTATTCTATTTTTTATTCTTTTCTTTCTAAATTTATTCTAAGTCCGTCATTATTTGGTTTGTCTGAACACTAAGTTTATGTTATTTGATAAACCATAAATTATATTTTTATTTTGTTTGATGTTACACATGTTAGTGTTCTTTTATATAAAGTTAATTAAATTTAAAATAATTTGACTTAAAATAACTCTAGAAATTGATTTATTGGCACAGAGGACGTAGATGCATTATCATGCTCGCATAATCTTCCTTTGAACTTGACTATTCATCCAAACAGGACCTAATTCATGTAGGAGAATTGCTAGGCTAGGTCTTTTTTTATTAGCAGGACCCTTCTGTCTCACAAAGCGTAAGTCCATTCTTCACAGTATATACCAATAGGCTGCACTTCGCAAGTTCTTTTTTTTTTTAAAAAAAGTCGCACTTCTCAAGTACTGAGATGTACACACAAAAAATCATTTAATTGATATAGCTTCGCACAATACAGCCTATTCTTACAATATATATACGACAAGGCTCCGCCTGCACGTCTATCTAAGAAAAAAAAACACAACAGTACAACATACACATTGTCTGATATTGCAACATGTTAATCTTCGCTATACAGTAAGCACACGCGATGTGACTAATATTTCTCTCTATATAGGAGCATCCTGCAGCTGTCAGCTAAGCTTCAGAACGTGCAAAGAACGGTCATAGAAAACACAATCGCCATTCCTTCCCCGCCTAAAAAAAGGCCTATACATGGTGGAGGGTTAAGGACGCTACGGTTTTGAAGTCGAACACTGAAAAAAAAAGATCACAATGTCTGCATGCAACATGCTCATTGCTCAGTTGGTATCCCGAAGCTAATTGTGTCGCACATTCGCTCCACCTTTGGTACTGGAGTCCCAAATTCTCGAAGTTAGTTTTCTCAGCTACAGTTGGCATATAAAGCTGAATGGCACTTTACACAGGATTGATCATGCCTGCGAAAAGCAAACAAAACAGTAAGCATATGATGTAGGTTCTGTGGAGTGAGGCATGCCACAGAGCATAATCCATGGAACAGGAATCAGCCACACAAGAATTCATGTGAATATTGGATTGCTAAGCGAACAAAAAGGAAAGAAGTGCAAAGGGAAAACACCAGTTACCACTAGCCAAGCTTCAATGCTTCTCTAAGACCAAAGCTCATCTGGCAATGCCCTTTTTTCCCTAGTGGGTTATTTCCCTTCTGCATCATTGTTACAAACTCGTTGTAGTCGATCCGGCCATCCTGAATTGATAATAATAAAGTGAGATGCAACTCTTGGCCTTTAGATTTTAACACACAACATAATGAGATGCAAATCTACTTACATTGTCTTGATCAATGTCACGAATGATATCTTCTAGGTGTGCATCTTCTATACCAAATTCTTCACATGCTTTTTGTAGCTCATCATGAGTAATGTAACCGCTACCGTCTTTATCAAAGTATGAGAATGCTGCGAAGAGGTTATCTTCTCGCTCAACTTTGTTCAGATGCAAAGTTGCAGCTAGGAACTCTCCATAATCGATGGAACCACTGTTATCAATATCTGCCTGAAAGTTGCAGAGCATACATCTTCATTGAAGCAAGGCCCGAAACTATTACTCCCTCCATTCTAAATTATAAGAATGTTTTGGCTTGTCTAGATACATAGTTTTTGCTATGCACTTAGATATACACTATGTCTAGATACATAATAAAAGCAATGTATCTAGAAAAGTCAAAACATCCTATAATTTGGAATGGAGGGAGTACATGTGTAAGCACAGTTAAATCTCCTATCAAAAAGTCCTTTGCAAGAACATAGAAGGGCCATTATCACAATTTTAGATCAATATTTCAATAACTACATATGAGTTCAGATTAAATAAGATTTATAGACTAAGAGAGGATGACACTAACACACCTCTAAACATCTACATATGAGTTCGATATTTCAATAACTCAAATTCAGGAAAGAGTTTCCTTGTGCTCATGGGGCACAGGAATCTTAGAAAAGACCTGAAAACAAAAGGGCAAAAATATGTCAGAATAATTACCGCCTCCATTAGTGTTGTAATTTCAGAGTCTTTTAAGTTAGCACCAATTCTCTTCAAACCACTTTTTAGTTCCTCCAACGTGATCTGCCCACTATTGTCAGTGTCGAGCATTTTGAACATTTCTCTCAATCCTGCAATTTCATCTTCGGACAAATTTTCAGCAATGACCTACAGACAGCCAGTGACGAGAACATCAATACGGAACACAATAAATATGCTCCCTATAAAACCAATAGGGCATACCCAGTGCTGAGAGCATCCCGCACTGTGCGGGGTCTGGGGAAGGGTATTAGCAGCAAGCCTTACCCTTGCGATGTGCAAATGCAAGGAGGCTGCGGCTCGAACCCAGGACCTTCCGGTCACACTCGGTAGTATTCTACCGCTTGCACCAGGCCCACCCTTCGCTCCCTATAAAACCAAGTGATAACATATTCCAGTACTCACCCTAAGGGCCATCTTCTTTAGTTTATTCATTGCAGAAAACTGTTTCAATCTTGTTAAGACAGCAGAATCCAGAGGTTTGTCAGGAGCCACTCCATCTATACAAACCCAGGGATGACCTGCCAAAATGAAGATGGGTTGTTTGAGAGGACTTATGACATGAAAGCTAGATGGACAACAAAATGTTTTATAATAAAGTGGAATGCTTCATCCAGTTAGATGGTCCACAGAATGTTTTCTATAGGTGGTATTTGTGCCTCAGAAATCCTATGTACTTACACAGAGCTTCATGTGCAGTCAATCTCTTTCGAGGATCACGGTTTAGCATCTTCCTGACCAAATCCTTTGCACTCTCTGAAATACTGGGCCAGGGATCAGATGAAAAATCAAGATCGCCATTCAGAACTTGTTCAAATATCCCGTGTTCAGATTCTGCAAAAGGCAGACCAATATCCAAAAGAAAAACTGTCAGAAGCAAAAAGGCAAGGTAAAAAGTACAGCAAAGGGGTAGATGTATCCTCACCATCCCAAAATGGAGGAACCCCACTCAATAAGATAAAAATTATAACACCGGCACTCCACACATCCACCTCACAGCCATAGTGTTTCTTCAGAACCTCAGGGGCAACATAATAAGGACTTCCAACGACATCCAAAAATATTTCACCTGTAAGCATATCAAGTCAACACAGACAACACGGGAATAGATAGTTGTATATACGGTGTTATAAACGATAAAAAAAACAGAGAATTAGTGGCCATATGCTCATGTTGATATTTCATTTCTTCTTGTGTGAAGTTCAATACTACCCTTCTTGGTGTCAAAAAGACAGAATAAACAACTTCCCTAAGAGCATCCCAAATGTGTGTTCCATTTTGGGGATAAAAATTAGTAACATGGAGTTCAGTTGATACCCCCAAAGCTGGTTGTTTAGCGGGCCCAAAGAGTTAAAAATAGAAAACCTCCTCTCCCATTATCCTCATCCTCTTATTCTTTTTCTTTTCTTGAACAAGCAGGAGATTAGCATGTCATTGCATTAAGACAGGAGAAAAGCCAAAATAGCCAGTCCAGCGACCTTACACGATGACTCAGGAGATCTGTGCCTCTCTCCCAGCAAAACAGATCAAGGCCACCAGAAATTATTATTTTACCATGTTGCATTTGATTTAAGTTTAAACTTTAAGTTTGATTTTCAGTCCTAAAATCACTATCAGACTGCTCCAATATGCACTGTTCAGTCTGTGCAGCCCACAGCTTTGCCCTAATAGCACTCGAGCTGCTCTAAGAATGAATCTCAGAACATGCATGACTGCAACTGTGCTAAATCTCGTCAAAGTAAAATAAATGAGAATGCACATAAATTAATTCCTAGCTAGGGTCTGTTACAAACATGCCTTAAAACCTTAATTAACAATCAAAATATAAAATCCAGGATCCGAAACGTCATTTTTTAGGTTGTACATTCATCAACACCATAGACTTCAAACAATATCACCTAGAGTGTTAAATGACAGTGTCTGCAGTTTGGGCCAAACCCAAACCATCCGCTGGTCAGAATTGGTTAACTTGCATGTGCTACTTGATTTCTTCCTCAGCTCCAATTGCTTGGCGTTGCTGAGTCAATAGTTTTGACTAAACTGGTATGATCAGGCAAGTTTGGATTGAGTGTGTGCATCTGAACTCTAAAGGTTCATAGGTTCAGGAATACATCGATTGTACGGAAAATGCATACGCCTTGGCATCATCACTTCTCATAGTTGTATAGCCCATTTTTTTATAGTAGTTAGAATCTCCAAATGTATGTGTCCTACAAATGTAATCATCTCAACGTACAATAGAATCCTTGCAACTTAACATGATTGCTATACATGTGTCGATATTAAGCAGAAAATATAAGCACCGCTTTGCAGTTCGCTAACATGGGGATCTCTACGAAACAAATTCACACATTTTCATGCAAATTAAGAGGTAATGTTCAGTTATTAAACATCACAAATAACCATGATACCATTGTGCAGAAATGAATGCATACCTGAACTCAACCTGAACAATTCATAAGCTAAGAAAACAATCATTGGATATGCAGAGTTTCCATTGAGGAGATTGCAGGGTAGAGATTACATGACCATGATGCACATCTATTTGTGTCTTTTCTTTCTATTGTTGTCTATTTCTTTGTAGCTTCAAAATGTAGGAACTTGATCGCAATTTCACGTTGGTACAAGGATGGAGCTCATTTTGATCTTATCCCTCACAAGCTTCCCTCCTAGATTTATTGAATATCAGAAGATGCATATGTACCCCTGCTACACAGAACTGTTGTGACACAAAGGTTTTGTGCTCTGAAATTAGATTATTCTACTACAACTACAAGGCATGAAAACCATTCCAATCATACTATTTAAAATAAGTCTTTCTAGTTATCTAGTATCATATTCAACGGCAAACTAGTAGTGTCAACTCAAAGCTGTGAATGCACAAGTGCACTACAAGTGCACCACCAAGGCGAACTAGCAGTGTCAACTCAAAGCTGTGAGTGCTCAAATGCACTACTAGTCCACGAGACCACTGGCACAGCAAACTAGCAGTCAAACTAGTTTTTTTTATTATTATTTTTTGGGATACAATGGCCAACATTCCTGCACGCGAATACACTACAAAACAACACTGTAAATGGAGGCTGTACCTGGTTTGAAGAAGATGGAGAGCCCGAAATCGATAGCCTTTAACGGCGCATCCTCTTTTTGGTTGACAAACAAGAAATTCTCCGGCTTTAGGTCTCTGTGCATCACCCCGAGGGAATGGCATGCTTCGACAACCCCAATGATCACCCGGGCCAGCTGTGCAGCGGCTTTCTCAGAGTAGTGCCCCCGCTGTATGATCCTATCGAACAGCTCCCCTCCGGCGCACAGCTCCATGACGAGGTGCACGGCGACGGCGTCCTCGTAGGCTCCCACGATGGACACGACGTTGGGGTGGCCGGACAGGTGGTGCATGATCTGGATCTCGCGGCGCACGTCCTCCACATCCTCCTGGGTGACGAGCTTCCGCTTGGCGATGGACTTGCAGGCGAAGTGCTTCCCCGTCGCCTTCTCGACGCACTGGTAGGTGGTGCCGAACTGCCCCTGCCCGAGCTTCTTGCCCAGGGTGTAGAGGTCCTTGAGCCGCTCGGAGTCGCGTCTCAGCACGGAGCCCGCGAGGAGGCCCGCGCTCTGCACGCGCTTCACCTTGGGCTTGGGCTTGGGCCTCCCGTTAGGATTGGGCGGCGCGGCGGGGCCTGAGGCGGTGGAGGTGGAGGTAGAGTGAGGCGGGTGCTCGGAGTCGGAGATGGTGACGGGGTCAGGGGCCCTGGAGGGAGTGGAGGAGCTGGGTTCAGTGGTCGAGGAAGGCTCGGCGCGAGCGGCGGCGGCGGCGGCCGGGGGGCGCCAGAGCACGGCGAGGGAGACGGAGTTGAAGAAGCTGTGGCGGTCCGAGGGGGTGCTGGGGCCGACGCAGGTGTTCCCCATCGCGCCGGCGAGGGAGCGGCGGCCGCCGGAACCCTAGGCGGCCCGCGGCGGCATTGGGCGGCGAGGGGTTGGTTGGGTCAGTGGAGGATTTGGTGGGGACTGGCCGACTGGGGAGGAGCAGAGGAGGGGATGGCCGGAGAGGGGCGGAGCCGCGGAGGCGATTTTTCGCGCCAGATCGAACGGCTCGGGTTGCTGTACACGGGAGATGATCGGATAATTACAGTCTTGCCCTACTCGTTTTCTGCCTAACTCCTGTCCACGTAGGACGAAGGAAACCGATGCACAGCCATCCATTTGGAAAAAAAATCCCATGCTTCAAGTATCCACCATGTAGTCGTGCATACCGTACATCGGATGACTGCCACGTGAGCGTTGTCTATATCCGGCGGCAAGTGTTTCCAGCGGCTCGCTGCGTGGGCTGAAGAACGGTTGAGGAGCGAATGACAAACATTGATTCCCTCGAGGTGGACACGTTGCAGTCGATGGGAGCGTGTATACACGGGAGCTGAGTGCATACGGTATGCATAGAATTTTTTTTCCATCCATTTTAGGTTAGGAATATTGACATCAAGAGGTATTTGGTCTACACTTCACTATAAACAAGTTTAATCAAATTAATAAGTGTGGCTTCAAACAACTTTGATTCTTTACTTTGGTGTGGAGGAGCTAGAGCCGGTGTAATAAAAAAAATTGACTTCACAGATTTTTTATTTATTATGAGAGAAGGGACAAAAGGAGCTCTTTGCTACTATATTGCACGGAGAAGCCAGATCCAACCAAAGCTCTACCAAATGAAATATAGTCTGACCGTTCGTAATACAATCCGATCTCCATCTGATATTAAATGCTAATTAAGTATGATAGCATATCAAGACTCCTCCACCAATCCAATCCCTGTAATACAATCTGATCTCTATCTGATATTGAAGTATGAAGCACTTTCATGGCCCATCACTCAATCATGTGCTTATAAAAGAGCTAAAGCATCATGTCCAGGTACGATGCGGAGTACAATTTCAGTATGAACTTAGAATATGTGATGTGATTATTGGATATATCTTCAAAACTCCTATGCCTTATGAATTAGAGCAACGCACATCATCTAGGCATGGTACAAGGTCCAATTAATAGATCAGTAGACGGAACACACATGATGCGACTATTGAATAAGTCTCCAAATCGTAAATCGTCTAGGTGACCATACAATAAAATATATATATTACAATGCACATGCATGTTTGTTTACAATGTGCATGCATGTTTGTTGATCTAATCCATCATCCCTAACTTATGTACTAAGGTAATAGTAGAGAGAATTGATAATTAGTGTGGTTGAGCTCCTTCTGTTTCCTCGATGCCCAAACCAAAATCTGCTTGTCCATGGTTTGCAAGCATGAAGGAGGATCGTAGCACCCCCACCGAATCTGCCACGCGAAGCGTTTCACTTCATGAGGAATGGCTAAATCATCAAATTGTAATAGTTAGGAGTAATATATTATTTTAGTATTAGGCAAACAAGAGAAACCTGCACAGTAAGTACGTCTCGAGATCTACGTATCGATGTCTATGTCGATCTAAATATTGAGCTAGTAATATATTATATTATCATGAGATTCTATGAGATAGTTACAAGCTCTAAGACAACTTCTCTGGTGGCATTAACTTTGTACATAGCTCATAATATGAATAACCCTATATGACAACAACCTCACATAATCCTGAAATATGTGCATGAGACTAGTTCTTAATTAAGAGATATCATTTCTCTCTCTTTATTAAAATATAAAATAATATGCTTAATAAATCACCATTAGAGACCTATGCCGCCATCCGCAACACGAGGGCGCTCATCTCACGTTTTCATGCATGGTATCAAGAGACAGTTCTCTCCCCCTGCAGCCTCTCGTCACTTCCATAAACCTTAGCTGCTGCTTCCTTGCTGTCACTGTTTTCCTCGTCGACAAGCCCTAGCCGTCATCGAGATCCTCACTAGCCCCTCACCAGCGACGGAGCCAGCGGTGGGGCTAGGGGGGGGGGGGGCTCTAGCCCCCCCTACCGATCCTGGGTAGGTGGAGCCCCCCTAAGCTCTTCTTTAAAATTTTATGCATATATGTATTAAGTAGGAGAGGCTAAGGTTAAGAGAAGATAAAAAAATCCTCTATTCTTTTGTTCAGTCCCTCCTAAAACTTTTTTCTGGCTTCGTCCCTGCCCCTCACTGCCCGGTCCTTCTCTGCGCGGAGGGGCATAGCTACCCTAGAGGTATGGTGGGGCGTCGCAGAGGGTCGGGCCCACCCATGGGCCGAGTACACATAAAAACCTAACTTCCATAGCATGTATACTCTAACAGGGGTTTTCCGTGCCTCCTGGGGCCTCGACGGCAACGGCGCACACGAAAGTCGAATGTTTATTGCTCGAGACCAAGTCTCAGGGTTGTTTCCCGGCCCCTATGTTCAAGATGTGTAATGCATAACGTCGTCCCTATAATCACCGGCTGGGGCACGTAGTAGCCACGTATATAATATATATAGCTTGCTACCAACTAAGCACTCTTGTTTAAGCAGCGGTTTTCCGTGCCCACTCATGCCTGCTTATTGTTGTTACTAGCAAACATGCCCGCACGCTGCAACGGATGTATATATTATTACACGGTAATTTGAACAACTTCACAGTTCGGAGACGTACATACATGAGCAACGTACGCTAACGATCACATTATATGTTCATATTCATTTAAGGACTGTATATTTCGCACCGCATCATGGCTAGTTAGGTATGCTGCTCTAACTTATACAGACATGTGGGAGAGAGTGACGTACCAATATAATATAATCTATGCTTTTTAGATAATATAAAAATATAAACATAGATTAAATTATTTTTGGATAGATCGAAACATGGTCAAGTGTTCTAAATGGTTTGTAGTCAGATGGACATGCAATAAATTTAATTTAACCCATATGTAACTTTGAAGTTGAGTTTGTTTGGATCTCGATGGTGCATGCGGATGTACACCAATCGACTTGTACCTGCTGTCTAGGGCGACCATACGAACTCGCGTCAGTTGTAGATTAGAGTGAATTTGAGTAGATTTCATGTGCACATTTTTTTTGGAAAGCAAATAAACTTGTCGAAACGGACATAAAACGGTTTTTTTTAAAGCAAATAAACTTGTCGAAACGGACATAAAACGGGCCGCAAATAAAACTGAGAAGACGAACGTGAGATGGACGAACAACGACCAAAATCCTCATGGTGGAGATATAATAAAATATAAAATTGGCTTCGTTTAATTTATATTTGTCAAATTTCTATTTTTATCATTTTCTATTTAGATTTGATTCCTATTCAAGCTACTGAAGACTATTTGCCCAATTTTATTGTTATCCTTTTCTATACAGATTTGGATTTGGATTCCAATTCAAGCTACTCAGGACGTACAAAAAGCCTTCATATTTGCAAATAGAAGTCTATTTGATTAGAATGCATATTCACATTATCTCAAGGCTGATTATTTGGATTAGTTTTTTTTGTGAGACCCCGTTACAGACGTAGACGCTCACATACACGAGTATACACTCACCCCTATGAATGCACGCACGCACACCCTACCCTTATGAGTACCTCCGAAGAACAGAGTTGGACCGGTAAATCTCGAGATTGACAAAGTCACCATAGACGTCTCGCTGTCGACGGGCATGTCGTCTACTATTGAAAGAATAATGCCGTTAAATCCTGGAATAAATTCAGAAAAATACGAGCACCCGTGTCAAGTCGACGTGAACCCGGGTGGACATGTTACATCACAAGGAACCCAACCAGCTGAGCAACGCTCAGTTCATGGATTAGTTTTTTTTAGGGGAGGGATGGAAAAAAAAAGGATGGAGAGAAATTTTACCACTTTAATATAGATATAGAAGTAAAAACGATCATGATGTGTGTGTCTATATATATATATATATATATATATATATATATGCAAGTGGCGCCTGTGTGTCCTTGGTTCAACAGGTGCATGCATGCATCGGTTGACCTGCCGGGATAGTCGCTAGGTCCTGCGCGCAGGCTGCAGCCCAGGCGGTTTATTGTTTGCAGAGTCATTTGTTCGATCTGCACCTACTTGCCCTGGTTAATTTAATTACTTTATTTAATTTCCTAATACTAAACTCCGATCCCTTAGCTTCCGTGCATCATCCGATACGTAAAGCTAGATGCGAACGCGCGCGCACGGCCGGGCAGCAGGCGCGCGAGCATAGTTTATTCGCTTGATTGATCGCCTCCGGCCTCCCCGCATTCGAAATTTATAGTTTAATCACATGCAATCTAGCGTTTGTTAGTATCTTGCATTATTGTCTTCTTCCTGTAGCCTTCCCCTTGATTTCTTGGGTTTTTCCTTCCCGGCCGCCCTCTTCCCATGAGACCATGACCTCAAACAGAAGGTGAGAGGGGGAGGAAAGGGGGCCAATGCAGCATACGTACTTCTAACAAATTTAACTAGCTTTCCTCCTATTTTATTTTCTTCAGCATATATGCAATCTGATTATCTGGATGAAACCAATGTCAAAGGCGCCGCCGATAAAGTAGAGAGAGACTATTTCGGCGTATGCGAAAAAAGAAATCTTTGTTTTATTGTTGTCAACATTGCTACCCCACATATAATCCTACGTCAAATTCCTCTCATAACTTGTCTAGATCTGCTGGCTCGCCAAGTCGCCACCTCAATCCGGCCCTAATCTCTCCACTTGGCCCTTCGCCGCCATTGTCAGGGTGAGTGGTGACCTTCCTCTTCGATCCATCGCCTGACCTTCCTCCTTTGGTCAAATCAAATAGTAGTAATCCCGTTTGTTTTCAAATTTCAACACGCACTGTGATCGGATCGGAGTCTGACGACCCAAACACACCACGAAGCAGCTAGCAGCCATACGCATGCAAATGCACCCTCGTCAGCAGGCAGACACACAATGCCATGCAATGATGCAAGCACGAGCGAGTAAAGCCGCTGCTGCTGCCGCCGCCGCCGCCACCAAACGTGTTCCTCTGAAACCTGCAGGCAGCAGCAGGGCCGTAAGGTTTCTGCTGCGCGCGGCATGCAGCTTCGGCCTTCGGCGTCGTCCGGCCGGGGCAGTATTTTATCCGCCTCTGACCTTTTCGTGACGGCAAAAGCGTATATTCATTCAACGCGCGTACTTTTCTTGACGGTTTGGTGGTGTGTGATTGCTGATTAGCCACTAGAGTATATATATACAACTTGTAGCCTCAAACGCCTTCCAGTTCCAGGCTCCAGCAGCAGAGTTCTTGCTTCGTTCGACGACCATCCGCCATCGCCATCGCCATTAATTTGGATCGAAGCTCGCCAGCAAACCTCCTACTCTCACCATCGATCGATCGGCCAATGATGATGCAACACAACACGACCATGTCGTCGTCGTCGGCGGCGGCGAAGGCCAAGAGAGGGGTCGTCAGCAGCCTGCAGGGCCCGAGGCCGCTGCCGCTGAGCCTGCCGGGCACCACGTCGTCGTCGTCGCCGCCGCCCCGGCAGGCCAAGAGACCCCGCGTTGCCGTTGACGATGGCGGCGTCGGTGGACCGCCGCCGGCTGCGGCGCCGGGGCCAGTGATCCTGTACGAGCACACGCCCAAGGTCATCCACGCGCGCCCGGACGAGTTCAAGGCCCTCGTGCAGAGGCTCACCGGCCGGCAACCGGCCGGGACCGCGGGCGGCGGCGATCAGGGTCAGGAGGCCGTGCTTCGGTCGAAGGTGCCGTCGTCGCAGTCGCAGCAGGACCCGCTGGTGCTCACGCTCGGGCAGCAGCAGGTCCCGCCCCCGCCGCCGCTGCCGCTTGATGATCATCACCACACGCCGCCGGTGCTGCCTTCGCCGCCGGGCGGTGCTGGTGGTTTCCTTCTCTCCCCGGGCAGCTTCCTCTTCTCGCCCGCCACCATGCAGGCCATACAGGAGCTCATCAGCTGACCGCTTTGCCCTTCAGCTCTACTCTCTAGTCGAATCCAGCTGCAGGCCTAGCTTGCCAACGAAGACAGAGGGAGAGAGAGGAGTAACTTGTTCTTTCATTCTTTTATGAGCAAATACTACTAGTAAACACAGAGTAGTTGCATTGGATGAAATCATATCATCACCCGATCGATTACCTGTCCAGTCTTCTTTTTTATTTTATATTTTAACCACCACTCAACTGTAAGTGATGATCAATACATTTGTACTACATGTCTTGATCGTTTATTCATTACAATTATGTTGGTGTATATAGCCATCAAAGTACAGTATAATAATTTCGTAATGCTTTTCCTATTTGTACGTCCCTGCATATGCCTGGTAGCACTTATACTCGCAATGTGTCCTGTCTCAAACGATCGGAATTACTGTCACGAAAATACAAAATTACTCTTGCAGAATATAGTCACCCCCTACTAGAATACTAGATATTAGGACTTTAGGAGTGGACACGTTCTCCCTCCCGTACTTTTTTTTCGCGCGAGCGTGTCCTTGCGACACGTATTTCATTAAGCAGAAATAAAGTTTGACTGGTTAGAACATCCTCAAATAATCCATAAAATACCGTGGAAGAATGGAAGCCAACACTACCTAAATAAACCTAATTTAAATTACATTACATGAACGTTGCGCAACCAATTGGGTAGGTACCAACGAGACTAGCAAGCCTCCTCGAACATACACTCGAACCTCGCCACGTCAAACTTCATAAGCGCTCGATTTTTGTGGAGTCGAGCGGGCCCTGGAATGTCTGCAGGAAGTCTGCCACTACCTGAGTATCCGATGACTGTGAGACGGTGGGTTTCCACTTGGATACAAGCACCTTCTGCGCTCAAAGGGTGGCGTTAGGGGCCCGAGAGGCACAATTTGCCGACACACGCGTGCTACGGCAGATGGCGACCAACGATGGAGAGCGACAGGCTCAACGTCGTGGTGGCGCCTTGAGGATGGGAGTCTTCAGCGGGGCAGAGACGCGTCTAGCAAACTCCCTAGCAAGGGACGAAGGAGAAACGTTGTCTGCGTCCGGTTGCCGATCATCACCATCCACCCCCGACGCCTTAACATCCGCGAAGCTGAGCTGAACCATCCGTGGTGACGAACGGGTATCCGCCAACGATGCCTAAACCTCCAGAGAGGCCGCTGTCGGAGTAGACGGGCGCCCAAACGTTGGAGCACCCGCTGATCGACTCACGACAAGCGAGGCAGCGAGCTCGTCGAGCATTGGGTCGATCCATACGAGAGGACTAGCGCCCTCGCACAACGCCATTGCGAGCGGATCAGACTCGTGGGAGCAGCGTGCGGCAGTAGAAGAAGCGACGTTGTTAGTCACGGGAATGTTGATCTCCCTCGATAGCTTGCTCCGATGCCGCCGTTGTCGTCGATGGGAGCCGTTGGTGCCCCTCACCGCCACCTGCGCGGCTCCGTCCGAGCCACCATGTGGCGCGTGCCAGGAGGGCCATGAGCCGCCACCCCCTGCTTTCGATGCCATCGCCGCAGCACACCTAGGCCACTTGCAGTCCCTAGCGAGGTGACGGTAGCCGTGACAGCGCAGACAATGCCATGGCAACCGGCGGGTCGCTACTCGGCGCGAGTAGGAAAGACAGTTGAAACATCTGCCATGCAGCTCTGCTGGGATCTTCCGGGCTTGCGGAAGCTGCTTCTCGATCGAGGCGTGTGGCAGAACCGCTAGAAATAACACACCTTCGGAGGTGCTCGTCTTCCACCAGACACTAAACACCTCGAAAGCGAGCTACATCGGGCGGGTTCCGTCGGGCACACCCCAAGGGAGGGCCCGAATGATCCATATTTTCCCCCGCAGGATCCAATAATGAGAACGAGTTACAATACTGAGTCCATTTCATACATCCAGAGTTCTTAAAATACATTATTATATTACCAAATTTAGAGTGCAGAATATTAAATAGGGGAATGAAAATAAACATCTATCGATAATAAACAAGGATCCATCTGTGCCCACCAGAAGAATCCTTCACACAACGGCTACTCCTCAAGCTGCACCTGCAACAGGGGTAAATAAACCCTAAGTACACAATGTACTCGCAAGACTTATCCGAGTAGTGAAAATAATTTCTCGACTCTAAGGGATAATGATAAGCTTTATGATTTGCTGGGTTTTCTTTTTGCAGAAAGCAATACTAATAGTGAATCCTTATTTATGTTATTATTAGCAGTCATGATTAATTCATTATCTAGCCATTCTATGTAAACACATGTTCTACTTTCAAGCAAGAGTTGAGCAAACAGTTCCATTCGTCACCTTTTATCTTTCAGTTTTTACTACGGTGCTAGACTGTAGACAAGCCGTACCAGAACGCTGACGATTCGTGAATCAATGTGCTCAACTGGGTACCCCGAAACACACGCCCCGCTTGTACCCCAGGCACAAGTAGGACCAACCCATCACTCTCCTATGACGGGGTCTAGGTCCCCGTCCAAACTTGGACTCCAAACCCCGCTCCTAAGTCCCAGACTCACTGCGGTGCTTAGACCTCCACCATCTCCGTCTTCAATCGGTCGGTCCGGAAATAGCCGGAACCCACGATAAGAGAGCAACAAGTCTTCCCTACGTTCATACCCAAGTATGTGCTCAGGATAATAAATCTGTGACTTGCTTAGAACCCAATGCAACGGTCGGTCCTTAACCAATACAGACAGGGAAAAATATAACCAAGCTATGCCCTGTTGGCCACAGGACACAACCTCATACACCCACCAATACCTAAACCATATCCTTGTCCGGTCTCCATTTTCCTTTCCACCATTTTATCATGAGTGATAATAATCACCTATTGTGAGTAACGATAGGTTACTCACGCTACTGAAATCCTGAGCATAACAACTACTCGACCTATATTAGTAGAACTCATAGGTAAGTATATCTATGCATATAGTTTCCATAAAATGCATGTAATATAAATGCACATCATATATATATTCAATGATCATTCAAAATAAGGGTTATGCACTGGGGCTTGCCTTGAGCAGGCGGGGTGTCAACAAAGTCAGCAATAGATGGCTCTGGGGCTCCCTCCTGTACGAGAATCTTCTCCTCGTACTCCTCGATGATCTCCTCGTATTCCTGTTCACCCATAGGCATGAACTCTACCAACTCATTATCTACATGCATTAAATGATGATGCAACACTTAGTAATACGGCAACCGCAACTCTTAACATAAAATACATCTGTCAAGCTACTAAACTAGCTCTACAGACTAAGACGCTACGTTACCTATCATTCCCACTAAATAGGTATGAAACATTTCATGTATTAACTTAGCAATTAAAGGAATCCTTATTCTTAATATCGATTTACTCTATATATGGTAAAATAAGGAGTACTAGCTATTCTATTTATCAACATATTCTAAGGCTACAAAAATTTTAGTGAGCACACAATAATCTAATGAACCTACTGTAAACATTTCAGGGCTAAATTTATCATCAATTTGCCACAAAAATTCCAACAAATATTAAGCTAAATAATAATAAGCTTTCCTAAATGAATTAATGAATCTATCACTATCACAGATAACTATAAACTAACTACACCAATAGATAGATAACATTTTTGTGAACCTAACAAATTTGTTTCATTATTTTTGGACACCTACAACATTTAATATAATTTTTCAAAGATCATCTCAAAACTAAATTGAATAAACATTTACTAATTCCCTGGAAATGAAAAACCAAATCCACCCGCGCGGCCATCGCGCGAGCGGCTCGGCCCACTCTCGCGCGCGTGCACACGCAACCCACCAGCGTGGCCCAACAGCGCGGCGACGGCCCGCAACGGGGAGGCCCGCGCGCGCCAGTTATTTTGCGAAAACGCCCTTAGGCTACCCGGTATAGCGCGAGCACTAAGCTCACTATTCCTTCAGTCTGCCACTACGCAAGACGGCCCTTGCAACACTCTGTCTTCACATCAGGGGGTCCCTGCGCGGTGGCTGATGGCACCGACGACCCCCACCGGGCAACCAGGACCCACCCAGCCCTATCTAAGGAGCCGGTACTTGCCTAGGCGTGAACGCGAAATGATGGGCGATGAAAACACAATCCGGGGCGCCGTAGTAAAACCAGACCACGATAGCGGAGCTCCTGCAGCAAAAGTGGTGACGTTTCGATTAGCTACAACAACGCCGGAGCAGTAGGGATAGCGCGAGCTCAAGGAACTCACCACGAACCCAGCCAAGGTGGTGGTTCAGCCGGAGGCGGCCTGAGCCAAACTGGCCGCGTGCGCACGGACGGTGCGGTGGTGCACCGCGGCGGCAAGACCGCATCAGGGGCGTCTAGGAGGTGGTAGCAACTCGGCAAAGGTGCTCCAGGTGATGGGTAGGTGGAGGTGAGGCTGGCGGTGCAACCGATCGAATGCAAGCAGCTCTGGAGTGGGGCTTTGCCGCCGCCTCATGCCGATACGGTCTTATCGACTCGGCGGGAAGAAAGCTCCAAATTGGAGCATGGCACGGCAAGGATCACTACAAGATGGGGTCGGGTGGCTGGCTGACTACATAGCGAAGCCGTGGGCAAGGTTAATTGGACCGAGGTGACTCCACCATGCCGAATTGAAGGTACGGGTTCGGCGACCATGGCGGTAGAGGAAACAGGGGAAATAGCAGACATGGCTTGGCTCGTCGTTGCCATGGCAGGACGTGGCTGTCCACTCATAGTTCAAGCGCGCACGTGCTACAGGCTGTTGGCGGATCAATGAAACGTGCTCAGGAACGGTTGGCCGCATTGCAACAAATACAAGCCGACGGTGGCTCGGCCATGTGCGCTGTAGTGGCTGGCACCGGACTGGGGAAGGCGGCAGTGCAGCAACGCAGCGAGCATGGATGTGACGGCAATGGGCGGGCGGGGCAAGCCCACGCGCGTGCAGACATGAAAGATCGGCAACAACAGTGACTGTGCGATGGTGACAGCGCAGGTAGCACGGTGACGGGATGGCGGCGCAGCGAGGCAGGTGAACGCGACGCAAGCAGTGCGGGCGCACACGAGCGACCCAGCACTCGCGACCACGGCTAGCAGCAGGGCGATGACACAGTGAGGTAGGCGGCAGCGGACCGGCCAGGGCATCGGGCCCGCGACGACAGCGATGAAGCAGAGCGGCCAAATCCACCGGCCCCCAGTGTCCCACCGAGCACAGCGGTGCGCATGAGCGCTTGCGTGAGTCACATGCTTGGCACGGCAGCAGCGATGTGGGGCTTGCGCGGCAGTGTGCGCGCGTTGGGCGCGACGATGCCTAGAGCTGAGGCACGGTGACCGCGCCCAGTCGCTGCAACCGGCCAAAACGTGCCACGCACGATTTTTAATGTTAGGTTACTAAAACAAGGCCTAATATCTCATCACTCCTTAACCCGATTCTTCTACAAAAATTGCCAAACTTGGCCTTGTTAAACCATTTTCCGACTTAAGAGATTTGGTTAAGTCACGATCGGATTAGCGTCAAATTCGCTTTCCAAGCTATTAAGTATGCTAGCTAGTGAATTCCTTTCTCGACTGCAGGTATTTCATCGTCATCTACCAAGTTCATTCTTCTAACTTTATTAAAATTCTATATATGCGTTCTATAGCATTGTTGCTCAATAAAAATTGGTTTTAAACCCTAAATGATATTACGTGACATGGAACTTAACTTTCGTTTCACGTTTCCGTTGATCGTTTCGGGTTACGAAAATCAATTTACATACTGTATCACATGCATTATCACATAACCATGATGCTCATGACATATTTTAGCAAAAGATTTTCAGTGTAACATCGAGGGTGTTATAAGGCGGCCACAGGTCGTGTCTCTTGCCGTTGGAGAATCTCACGCCACCCATTAATGTTGGGGCGCGGAGACCCATCCGCGACGTCCAAGGCGTTGGCGGACGAGGACGTGGCCATCCATAGGTCTAGAAGGCAAGCCGTGCACTAGCTAGGGGCATGGCCGGCTGCGTCTCCCCGGCCTCCGCCCACGTCCCTGCCGCCCAGCGTCTACACCGCCCGGGCCCCAACCACTCGCCGGTCGAGGCTAAGCGCCGCGACGGGGACACCGATGTCGGCTTCTACCGACGAAGAACGGCGTCGAGGTAGGTTGTGGGTTGGTCGTCGTCGACTGGACTCCTCGCCGCGTCGTCCGCCCATCGACAACTATTCGTGGCGCCCCCCGAGAGGAGGGACCTAGGTAAACAGGCCGCATTCGGCGAGGAGAGGAGGAGCGAGGGTCTGGCCGGTGGCTCCTCGGCGGCGCCTCTGAGCCCGTAAAGCCCCAGACTTGGTGAGGTCACTAGCAGTGATGGCTGCAACAAGACTTGGCATCGGTCGACATCGGCGACGTCTAGCGGGGCGCCCCGGACTCTGTCAGCGGTGACTCGGGCTCCGGCTCCTGCGGCGAGCAGCACGCGTGCGGGCTGCCATCACCGGCACCGGCGTCATGGCCGCGCCACGGGGTAGTGGCGGTGGGCGTGGGGGAAGAAGGGTTGGCAGAGTCGAGGGAGGTGCCCGCTATTGCTAGAGCCAAAGCCAGCGGCGTAGAGGGGCCGCGGCGCTATGGAGTAGCCCGCGGAGGGGATGGAGGAAGGGGAGGTGAAGGGGAGGCTGGTCGCGGGGTGGCCATGCCAGCGCCAAATGCGGGCAACGTCTGGGACACCGTGGGCTCCACTCGTGGCTAGGGAGGGTCTTGGGCGGCGGATCTGGAGGGGGGAGGGGAGTGGGAGGTGGGCGGCGGCGGAGGTGGTCATGGAGCCAATGGCTGAGGCTGCGCGGTCGGCTCCGGGCGCGGTTGGGAAGGGTCGTGGGTGGCGGAGGGGGAGAGGGAAGCTGGCGGGGTGGAGGGGCTGCCGCACAGGGAAGAAGGCGGCCGACGGCGGCAATGGATGGGGGGCGGCGGCTAAGGGCGCCCCCTAGGGTTTCATCGTCTGGGTTGGGCTGGGCCGCTGCACCCCATCGTTGTATGTAATTAGTCACCCTCCCTCCGGTACTGTTGTGACCAATTAACCAAGATATATATAGTCGCCGTAAAAGCTGAATAGTGAATGTGTGGTAGTGCAAATGAAAAAAAAAGAGACTTGAACTCATCTTCAAATGCATGATTATTAGTACTACAGACGAAGGAGCCGAGGAGAGCCCCCGGCAATGGCGACGGCGGCGCCGAGGAGGCGGGCGAAGGAGCCGAGGAGAACCCCCTGCCGATCCCGACGGCGCCGCTGAGGAACGGTGCGCGGCTCCGTGGGGCAGCGGTGCCGTGAGCCGAAGATGGCCTGGGGACTGCGACCATAAGTGCTGGGCCCAATAAGGAAGGGAGGGCGAACGGGGTCCATGGGTGCACGGCACGCTGAACCTGGCGGCGACGCGCTGAGTCCTCATGAGCTGCGAACTGACGCAGTGCACACAGCCAAACGGCATCAGCGTGGTCCATCGTGAGTGGGGTCCACTGAGGTTCTCCCAACACGAAGCTCACAGGCGGAGGCACGGGCCGTGAACATCCGGCCTCCAAATAACTTGTGGTTGAGGGAGTACTTATACGTAGCTAAGACCATGGTCCATGGGACAGGGACACGATCGACCTTTCACCTAAGGACCATAAGAGTCGTCAGACATGAGAACCAATTATTGCAATATATGATTATTAATATGATTATTAATAGGTATTATATGGACTTATGGTTGAGGCTGTTGACCTAGCGCTCGACTCATTTCATCAAATCATCCATAACTTTGGCTCGGTTTTATCTCGGCTTGACCTCTTAAACAAAATGCGTTAAGCATCAATCTAACTAAGGTTGTTTTCTTAACAAGCTAGCCCGTGAGCAGCTCTATATATGACCACCCCAAACTCCATTTTTGTTAGTATTACCGTATCCTCAATAATATTGGTAAAATGTAGTACTACTTTAAGTCTTAACACTTATATTTTTCTAATTTATTGACTCATGTTGTTGATGATTTGTACTTATTATTTCACATATTATTATCATGATTAAATTATGACATTTTGCTTAACATCACATCTGTTTTAACAATAATAAGTTAGACTCTGTATTTAGATCATTAGCCATAACAAGCTGAGCCGACTTGGCTTGTTATCAAAACGAGCATTAACGAGCCAAGGTCACTGGCACTAATACGGGTCAAAACTCAGTTTAAATTAACGATCTATATGGGTCTTATTAATAGATACTTTTTTAAAGTGATAGACGATATCCTTATTGACAGCTAGACGTCTGTAATAATCTTAACATTCTCAATATATCATGCCGCCTCCCATACGTAGGCAGTAGGCACACATATGTATTCCAGAAGAAAAAACCAAAAATATTTCTCTGACTATTCCCAACATATCGCATTTGCGATTTGTTTCAAAGTTCTCAAATAGTTCTTCACATCATGATACCATTAGCCAGTTATACAGCATCCTAATCTGAACTCTCATATCTCTACTGCACGAGAAGTGCTTGAATATACCCTATAATCTGCTACCTTCGCTACTAGAGACAGCAAATGCACACGATGTTTATTTCTTTCTTTATTTAACGCAGTGACGTTTCAAGCAAACTGCTAGTGAAGTAGATTTTATGTTTCTAAATCCTAATTGTTAGATGACCTTCACCTTGCACATCTTTTTTTTTTGCGAGACCCAGTTACAAACGCAAATGCTAACCTCCTATGTACAAAATTAGATGGGTACCTCACAAGTTAAAAATAGAGGTAGCTCTCCAAAGGATGGAAAATTAGCCTTAGTTAAGTGGATTTGTAGGAAAAATAATATTCTTCAGCGTGGCCTGATAAGATTGACAATCTCAAAGACTATACATCACCGCTGCGTCCAGAAGAAGGTTCATCTTGACTGCATTAATATTTTCATGAAGACATTAGAGTAGGTTAACTACCTTATATAAAACATTTTGAAACATTGAGCTGCCTTACTTTACTCCACTAATAGCCAACATATGTTACTTGCAAGTAAACTTGTCACTCTCAGTCAGTCAGTCTCAGCTCCCGAAAGTGGCGCACTTTTTGAATCATATATGTGAAAGAAACCCTATAATGACAGTAGACAGTTTAACTACACTTTGCATAAACCCATGCTCTTGGCCCTGACTGCAACTATAAGCCTAGCTAATCTGCAAACTTTTCTTTGCATACGTAGTCAACAGGCGTTGGCACAATCAGTGCAGGTTTAATCTGACATCTTCCAAGCAAATCGTGTTCAAGTATGTAGCCTGAAAACCCGTCCATTCCCAGGATTATTGGCCTAGACCTTGTCAACTGATTTAGTGCATCTTGACAACAAATCAGATGTCACCACATTTATATTTATTATCTAGAAGAGCTTGACATGATCGATCATTCAATCAGGTCAACAGTTCTTAATCCTGACTTATGAATCTGAACTCGGTCTGGCTGAAGAAACCCAATAAAGGTAATAATGATGTAATTAGCAGCATTTAGGTTGAAGGGGCATATAGTATGCAGAGAACGGAAGATGATTTGATAACTGGAGAAGTTGCATCGATCATCTGCTGAATTGAATTGAAACACCAAGACACCCTAGAACAATTCCCATCTGCACATATATATACGGGCGCTTTTATAATGGTACACGTCACATTTTGATATGATGATACGGAGAGAGAGAGAGAGGGAGAGAGAGAGAGAGAGAGCAAAAGAAGTGAGAGAAAGACGGCATTGTTTACCAAACAAAATACTTCGGGTTGGTTTATTTGTTTTTAGCTTTTTAATCGAAATTCTATATATATATCAGAGAGAATCTTGACCTCATCAGCGCTCATTCAAAAAAATTAAAAATCAATGACACAAATGGCGGTGGCACAAAGATGGTATTACGACTAGTTCAACGATGACATGATATCAACCATAAGTTTGACAACAACGTAGTCAAATGATAGTAAAAACGAAGTCATTGTACTAATTTGGACTCATGGCCACTAGCTAGCTAGATTTAGTAAGTACTTAATAACCTTTACCACTAGATATGACGCAAGAGAGAAATCCTAGATATATATGAACACGATAATAAAAATATGGAGCATATGGGCTTGAGAGTTGAGAGGCTCATGTACATGCACAACATTTGCTTATAGAGAACTAAGTTGTGCTTTTGAATTGGGGTTGGACGCTTGGAGGAATTGGATATACAAGTTTGTTGATTAATTAGTTTGGTATTTTATAATGTATGAAATGTGAATAATACTACTAAATCCGTCCCAAATTATAAGACGTTTTGGCTTTTCTAGATATATTGATTTTACTATTTATTTAGACAGTGTATATCTACGTGCATAGCAAATACAACATATGTAGAAAAGCCAAAACGTCTTATAATTTGGAATTGAGGGAGTAGTTAACCGAACAAACCAATTCTAGAAACTGAAATAGTTAATATATGGCTACGGACACTTTTTTTAGTGGAACATGGATACAAACACTTGCCACGTTCTTGTTGGCGGTTGTCATACGAATCCAGCATAGCGGGCCGGCCCATCTTGGTTAGTTAGGCCCTTAGTGGAAATAAACCAGAGAAACCAACAAGCCCTTGCAAATCCTAGTTGCCGTCCGATTACGGCGTCACGTATCATTATTTTTGAAAAGAAAATACATCAAATCAAGTAGGGTTGTATATAGCTATATATATGCAAAACAAGTACTCTCCCTATTCTAAATTTTAAACTATAGTTCACTTTAAGTCTTTAACTTTATTGTAAGTTATAAACATCGATTAAGGCTTTGAAAAAATATTAATATGTACAAGGTCAATAAAATGCACTATTAATAATTTTGTTCACGATGAAAAATTTAATGGCACTAATTTGATGTTATAGATATGGGTGCATTTTCTGTAAAATTTGTTAAAAGATAGAAGTTCGATTTAGGACAACTATATTGTAGATTTATGACAACTACATAACGTTTAAGATTTATGGCCCTTTGCAATTAAGTTGGATCCAAACCTTATCTAAGCATTAATTAATATAAAATAACAAACATGTCATTATGTTGCAACAAAACGTGTAGTTTATTGCGCGGTCGTCACTCCGACCACTTGCGGCTTGGAGATTTATATAATGATCACGCCATTTTTTTCTAATATGTTTTAGTTTAGTATTGGACTATGTTCGAAACATGGTCTCATGTTAGATTTGGATTGTGCTAGCTTTAGATTAAAAACACGGTTTTACGTTGAATTTGGATTGAGAATATGTGGACGTGCAAAACGTAGATTTGAATTGTGCTCGCTAGGTATTTAGATTAGAATTTAGAAACATGGTTTCATGATAAATTTGGATCAAGAATGTGTGGACGATAAGAGTGAGGCGTCAAAGCAAGCCATAGAAGAGCAGAGTTTGCCAGAAGAGGTACACAGAGGTTGACAGGTATTTCCACCAGAGTTTGGCCCTGTTTGGCTGATACAGTTTCAGCTGATTTCGACTGATTTCGGTTGATTCAATAGTATTCTGAGAGAGAATAAGCCGAAATGAGCTGACGATGGATCAGCTGCTAGCACACACATGTAAAGTACACTCACTCTCCTAGCTGATCACTACAACACGTACGGCAGCAACGCTTTGATCCTCGCCGGGAACTCCTGGAACTTGGACCGGTACCACCTCCTGGTGGCGCAGCTCCGGCCGGCGAGGTAGGCCGCGGTTCCGGTGGCCACGGCGAGCGCGTACATCGTCTGCGCGATCATGGCGAACCCGAAGAAGGCGAGGATCTCGAAGAGGTAGTGCGGGCAGGTGACGAGCCCGAACAGGCCGCCCCTGGGGATCTTGTACCCCTTGTCGCCGCCGCCTCCGCCGCTGCCGGCGTCTGCTCTCAGCCTGGAGAGGAGGTAGTGGTGGTAGAAGTTGCCGGCGAGGCCGACGGCGAAGACGAGCACGCCGGGGTGCAGCAGGTCCACGGCGGGGTCTGGCAGGTCGTGGCTGAGGTGCTGCGCGTAGATCATGGTTGCCGTGCTCAGCAGGTAGCTGCTGGAGATGGCGGCCGCCGTGTCCAGCGGCATGCTCCCGCTGTACCGGTGCACGAACAGCACCTGGGAGAGAAGAGAACGTGACGGCGGATGTTCAGCTGCTCTGCTCCTATCCTCATCAGCAGAAGAAGAAGGAGAGGAGATGAAATCCAGAGTGGGTACCTCGAGAACCCGCTTGAGGAAGTGGGCGGCGAGCGCGGCGCTGAGGAGCTGGGCGCGCGCGCCTTCGACGGCGCCCGGCACGGCGAAGGAGGCGGCGGCGGCGAGGAGCGCCGGGGCGTAGGCCAGCAGCATCCCGTCCCGGCTTCTCAAGAGCGTGCCCGCGCTGCCGCCGGCGCCGCCCCGGTTCTTGGTGTTCCCGCCGGCACCCGCCGCCGCCACGACGTGCCAGAACTTGGAGTAGGCCATGTGGTTGCCGCGGAGCTCGGCGAGGCCCGCGTTGGCCATGGACACGAGCGACACCGCCGACATCGCAGCCACGTACGCCGACGCCGGAGGCGGGTACAGGAACGGGAGCCACGACGTCGACATCCCCTCCGGCCGGGCTCCGGTGTGTGTGGTCACCCACCCTACTCTCGATCGATTGGTGCGCGCGCGGGAGAAGAGCGCGCGGCGGTGGTCTGCTGCGGCGCGAAGTGCGTGATGCGTGGTGGACTGGTGGACGTAGTTTGCGCTCGGGGCCTTGGCTCTCTCCCTCGCAGATGGTACTGGACACGTTCAGCGGCTCTACGTGTCGGTGCAGCAGCCGCTGGTACTTGCTAGGAGACGAGGCCACAAACATCCTCGAGGTGGCCCTGCGCGCACAGGGCGAGACGAAGCCACGTGGCAGCGTCCGGAGCGTTCGTTTGGCAAAAAGATCCCCGAACAGATCCATAGCCAAAACCGGAACGACCAGAAGCATGACGACGACCGGCACGGAGCTCCGATCCATGGCCGCTGGCAACAGGTTTTTCTGCTCGCAAGAGATTGAAAAGAACATTGTTGAGCTACTGGATGTGGATTTCCTTTAAAATTGATGATATATATATATATATATATATATACACACACACACATACTGTTCTGTAGCTGGCCGCAGAATAAGTTATTATGTGACCACTTTGAGTTACGATAATTACTATACTAATTTACGAGATTATGGTAACTCTCTCATAAGTGATTTACTATAGCATTATGGTAAGTATCATCTTGAATTATAGTAACCCATGTATCGTAAATGTGTATTGTCATTATCGTAAATTGGTACAAATATTATCGTAAATCAAGGTGGCCATTGAATAAGTTATTCTGTGACCAGCTGTAGAATAGCCTTATAACTACTACCATGTAGCTGGCTACAAGATAACTTATTCTGTAGCCACTTTTAATCAACCAGATTCTATCCAAGGAAACACAGACTTATATTTCCAACACTGCTCGTAAGAAACAGAGCATCTCCAGCAACTCAATGTAACTTCTCCAATGAAGTTATAATAATGAGACCACCCAATACTACCTTTTGGATTATCAGGGGAAATGGTTTTGCAGATTACCGATAACTCATCCCCAATAATGAGTGGGTCCCACATGTCAGTGAAGTTTATATTTCTTATTTCTTTTTCTCTGTTGGTATCCCTTCTCCTGCACATGCCACACCGTCCCCGACCGCCGCTGTTCTCAGGCTCCTCTTCGCCGGCTCCGACCCCAACCTCCAAATCCCGGGCATGGCGTGCCCTACGCGGAGTGCCTCTCGGCCATGGCATCATATCTCTCCTCCCCCACGAGATCTGTCAGCACTGTGGAGGCTGATGTAACACCCCGGTGTTATGCCTACATTTAGGCACTGCAAATCATGCATAGCATGCATCATCAAGCATCCAAAGCATACATGCTTAATCGTGTGAATAACAATTGAAACATTGCTTTGAAACATCTGAAACATGTTGTGAAACCTGAATGTTGCATACCTTTGTTAGAATTGTTTTGCCCCGATTTTGCTTGCTAGGTTAGTAGAACTTGTTTGGTTATGATTGTAAATCATCTAGAATTGTTTATCACAATTTTTGGAGCAAGGTTTGTATTTGAATTATTGCCAAATTTTGCTTTAAAAATAATTCTCCAAAAATTAGGGTTTGAGTCAAAATTGACTTTAATTTTATAATTCAAAATCTATAATAATTTGGACGTTGGTCTTAAAATCAAAGTTGTAGAGGATAAAATTTTGAGCAACTTTTATTTTTGGTCCAAAGTTTGAAACTGCTTTGATTTAGTCCAAAATTCGTTTGAATGAAAAAGGAATTCAAATTAATTTGAAAAATCTTGTTTTTACCTTCGTGGGCCTTGCGCCTCACTTCCTACCCAGTTCAAGAAGCCGCCCCGGCCTAGCTCGGCCTCCCTCTCATGCACTGCTCTCGTGCCCAAGGCTCAGGCGATGGCCACAGCGTGGCGACAGACGACGGCGCCGCCCACCGGGTGGCGCTCCTGCGGGTCCCACCGCCCTCTCGCCTCGCTTAAGCTCCCGCCAGCGCCCCGCTTCTCCCCACTCGCCTCATTCCGCTCGCTCCCTCCTACTGCACGTGAAGAAGCAGCCACACAGCCAGCTTCAGTCGCCGCCAGCGCTTCTTCGCCGCGCCGCGTTCACCCAACCACCGCACCATTCCCGCCTTCTCGCGCCACAAAGACCGCCATCTCACGCACGCCATTGTGTTGACCCGCTCGCCTCGCGAATCGACCGGAGGTGAGGCCTCGCCTTGAGTTTTCCTTCACGCCATCACTCGCCGGAGCTCGGCCGCCGCGCACGCCTCCGTGGCCAGCCCTGCTCCGCCTTCCTCTCTTCCTATTTTCGTGCGCACTGTGTTCGCCTCAGAATGGCGAAGCTTCGGTCATGAGCCGACTCGCCCGCCTGCCACCTTTGCGCCGGAACAGTTCCCGACCGCCACCTCAGCAGAAGCGCCATCACAGGCCCATGACCGTCGGTCACCTCGCCTGGGGTCCTCTCGCCGCATAAGTAGCACCAAGCAGTGTGCCTCCCTTGTGGAGTCCGTGGTAGCAACCACACGCCGGTGAAAATTCTACGGGCAAGGCCATCCCCGCCTCCTCGGTCGGTACCGACTAGTGGGGCCGGTGACCACTGGGTCCCGCCTGTCTGTCTCTCTGGCGCGGGTTGTGGGTGGATAACCGGGTGTATCTAGCAGTTTTGAGCATGAAGTTTAAAAGGATTTCAAAAATGATTTTTCAGAATTCTATTTAAATGCTTTAGAAAATGGTTGTGTACTCCTTTGAGCTCCAAATTGGTTGGAACAAATTTTCCTAGGTTCCTTATCATCAGATCTACTAGGGAAAATTATTGCATGTCATTTTTGAAATACTTTTCTGTAGAATTTTATTTAATCATGAATATTGCTGATAACTTGAAAAATTTGTAGAAAAATCTATAGGGTTCAGAAAAATATGATTCCAAGTTTGTTAATCTTCTTATGTCATTTACTTCCTAGGAGAAATATGTTTCATGCATGTGCTGTGGGAAAATTTTGAGGTGTAGTTCAAGTACCTTTAATGGCTAATTTTTGTTATTTTTGTTAGAAAACAAACTTTGTATAAAACATGCATGTGATAAATTTTGTACAGTCATTGTATGCTATGTAGAACATAGGAAAAATTCTAATTCTGTTGTTTGACACTTTTCACAGTACAAAGTATTTTCATGTTCATGATCATGCCATAGCTTGTCATTTTTGTGTAGACTATTTTACTTATCCAAATGCCATGAAAATTTTATGGTAGTCTACTTAGAGTAGTACTATGCTACTGTAATTTTCTTAGATTTTTATAAGCACCAGAAATATAGGTTGCTGTTGTAGCCCTAGTTTCAAATGAAATAAAATAATCCTCTTTAATGCAAGTTAGTTAATAATGTTATCTTTGGTGTATCTTTGAAGCATTTAATAAGATGTGTTGACTTAACCTATTAGCAGTAGAAGAGAATGCAGTAGATGACATGTGCTTGTGGTTTATTTTATTGGATGATGTGACTACCTTGCATTTGAACATATCCATTGTATTCATCTCATCTGATGCACCGATTGCATAGGCACTTACACGCATTGCATCATACAGGATCGCAAACCGAGAACCCAGTCATCATACCCGAGGAGCCCGAGGAGCAGTTCGAGGTGCAGCCGCAGGAAGTGCCAGAAGCCGACGAGGAGGACGTTGAAGAACTTCCGGAGTGCCCCGATCATCGCCCGAGCTCCTTCGAGAGAGACAAGCCCCGGAGCATCTTTCTCCCGGTTTGCAATGATTTCATTAAATGCTTTACTTTAAATTGATGCATTACGTTCAGGAGTTGTTTGCAACCGTTGCTGCATTATACCTTGTTTACCTTTGTTATACTATATCCTTGTTACCACGGTATCCGCAATGAGTCAATGCTTAGCCGGCTTAGACCGGTAGAAGTCGGGTGATTTCCTGCCACCGCGAGCTATAGGTGGTTACCGGATCTCGCTTGGATGGCTATGAAGTCATGGTATAACTAAGTGTTAAATAAAGTTGAGACCGAGCGGAGACTTGCGAGTTTTTTTGACCGTAGTGTTTCCGTGCAGTATCGATTAAGGACCGACCGTTGTTGGGCCTCGAGTCATGTTGAACGATGCCTTACATTTAGTGGCCGGATAAAGTACCTTCCGACCGCTGAAGCCGGGAGATTTTTCGGGCCGAGTAGATTGCCCGCAGCAAGACCGTGCCGGGCAGTGTGTGGTAGGACACGGGCGGGATGATAAGACCAAAGTGCGCCTTCGGTCGGCCCCGGTACATGTGGTTCCTGGCAAACTCGAGATACCTGGAAAATTAACTCGGTGATCAATATCTCACTTTAGCGGGTGAGTGAGATTTGTGTAAGGAATAAATCACCACCGGTTAGGAATCGATTCAATCGCCATCGCTCCTGGATAGTGAGCACTTGACTTGAGTGACTTCATCGTAGTAAATGTTTATAGAACACTTGGACAATTATAGTGAGTATGACAGTATGAAAGTTGTTTAATGATCAGTGGTTATCATTAATTGCTTAATCACATGTTTACTCTAGTATAGATGCAAATCTAGTCGACAGGTTCATAATAATTAACTTGACAATAATGCTTTTAGAAAGGTTCTTGAAATGCTAAAAATGCTTCTTTTGCAAATGAGTCACCTACCCTACTATAAAGCCTTCATAATCATTGGTGTCATTTATTTTCTTATGTCGGGTAAGTCTAGTGAGTACCTTCTCGTACTCGTGGTTTTATTCCCACTTGTTGCGTATGGGCGTATGTATTACGGCTATTGTATCAACCGCCTTTATCCTGCGATGGGTGATGCTTAGGACCATGGGCATGGTCATTCCTTACGCCTCGCCTAATGCTTTTGTTGGAGATGATCATTCGCTGGCACTATATTTGAACTCCGCGTGAGTGTGTGTGGTTTGAACAAATGGCTTCCGCTACTTTTATTCGAACTGGTTTTGTAATAACTATGTTTAAACTCTGATATATCTGAGATTGAGAACTTTTATGTAATATATGATGGTGACCGCTAAACTTATTACGATCTTGGCTGGAATGGAAGTTGGTTTGAAATCCTTCGTGATTTCACGGACTACCGGGTTATACGGGCTTAAGTTTGCTAAATCGTCTGCCCTGACGGATGATTTTCTCACTTAATTTCGTATAATTGGTCGGTTCTGTTACAGCTGACGGGTGGGTCGTCCTGGACAAGTTGGCGCGGGTACACGGCGTGTAGGCTAGCCCGATGCGCCATGAAGGAGGCGGTGCGATCGCGCCATGGAGGTGTCGCGCGTGCCATGGAGGCCAATCTGCGGCAATGCGGAAGAAGACTAGTGATGATTAGGTGGATCCCATGCTATCGAAGGAGATGCAACTCACTCCCCCTTTATTTGAGGGGAGATGTTAGAGATATTAATGATCACAAAAAAAGGAGAGAGTTGTTGGGAAGCTGCTGGACCGCAATGAAATTGTGCCATCTCCCCCAATATGATAGGTTTAAGGGGGATGGGGGATGTCGGGGAGGTGCTGGAGATGTTATAAGGTAGAAATCGAAGGAATATGTCAAAATGACTTCCACTAGTGGTAAAAACGCCACACTCGCGCAAAAAGGCAACAAGAACTAAAGCTTTCACAAAAACTCCGGATATGTTGAAACCCTAGATATGGTTAGGTTCTCAATGTCACAGGAGAAAGTGATAAAAAACCATCGTTAGCACCTCATACATGTGAAAATAAACATTAAACCAACTACAAACAGACGAAGATCAATTGAGCGCAGCAATCTCCTGTACACGTGAAAAGCAGGCCCGTACAGTGGCCGCATGGTTTAGTTTGGTTGCTTAGAATGCTCTGCTTGATTTAATCTTGGCTCTAGATAACGTCTTATTTGAATTTTTCTGAAGTTTCTAAAAATATAAAAGCTATTTTGTTTTAAATTTTAATCCGAGCACAAAAGCTTGTTTTCGGCCCGTTGTCCTCCATTTCCTGCCGAAAAAAGTCAACGTTACCTCCTCAACTTTCGCAAAAGTCTGCATTTCCTCCCTGAACTACAAAACCGAGCAAAATACCTCCCTCAACTTTTAAAACTGTTCATCTTACCTCCCTGGCCCCCGGTTATAAATGGTTTTGAAGGCGGTTTTGTCTTTTTCTTTTTTATTTATTTCGGCTGAATCTTTGAAAAATCATAGTAAATCACAGAAAAATCATAAAATGAAAAATCCAATTTTGTTGGACTCCACATAAGTAGATCTACACAGTGACATATAATATGGTATGTTTTAGTACAAAATTTTTGTTGTAGCTTTAGATCTATGCTTTTTTGTAATTAAATGGAATAATTCATAGCTGCAATTTATTTGGTCCAATTGTGGTGAAATTTTTATGGTGGGCTAACTATTGTATGATTGAACCGTAGTAAAAATTTCATACTCATTGGAACATGTATTAGTTATAGATTTTATTTAGGTTTATGCTTGTTAAATATAAATAAATCAAACGAGTATGAAATTTCTATTTAGATTTTATTGAACTAAAAATAGTTAGCCCACCATAAAAATTTCATCACAATTCGACCATAGGAACTACAACTACGGATTATTCGAATTAATTACAGAAAATCATAGATCTAAAGCCACAACAAAAACTTTGTATGAAAGCATACCATATTATATATTCACTGTGTAGATCTACTCATGTGGAGTCCAACAAAATTGAATTTTCTATTTTATGATTTTTCTGTGATTTACTATGGTTTTTCAAAGATTCAGCCGAAAAAAAGATAAAACCGCCTTGAAAACTGCTTATACCAGGGTCAGGGAGGTAATATGAATGGTTTTAAAAGTTAAGGGAGGTATTTTGTCTGGTTTTAAAGTTCAGGGAGGAAAAACCGACTTGCGCGAAAGTTGAGGGAGGCGACGTGGACTTTTTCCTTTCCTTGCATCAGCAAGTTTCCTCTCAGCAGTCCGCGTTCTCCCTCTCCTGTAGTGGGCCGGTCCAGTAATCAGTCCAGCGGGGAGCCCAGCGAGCTGCCCTCGGCCGTGTGTGTGCGCCAGAAGAAAAGCTCCAATGAGCAAGCCAGCAACAACGGTGAAGGAGGAAGGCATAGTACGGTGCTCTCTACCCCTATTAAGAGGGAGAACTGCTCGAGTACCCCTCTTTCAAAAGAATTGTACGGATCTCAAAGTAACAATTAATTATTTTTTGAATTATTTTCGACATAGGTCACGTCTATGCCCGGTTAGTCCAACCCAGCCCATGTCCAGCGCAAATCCAGTCCAAACTAATCTCTCTTCTCTCCCCAGTTACCTTTCGTTTTCTCGCAGCCGCAGCCGGTGGCGGTGCTTCCTCGCTGCTCGCACATGGGAGGAGCCGTGTCACACACACACACACACACAAAAGAAGAAGCCAAATCCAGTTTAAATAAACTCCACCTTCTTGCTTTTTCCCGTGTGCTGGAAGCCGGCATGGAGCTCCCGGTCGCCGCCACACTGGGAGTGCTGCGTCCTCCTGTGACGATACAGGCACGCTGTTCTTCGTCATCATGGCCTTAACACACCGTAATATATAGGCGTATAGTTCCGTCATGTGGCCATGTACTCAGACAACGAATCCCATGTCTGTGAACTGAAAATTCATTGAGAGCAAACAAGGATTTTTTTAATGAATGAATTACATGTTCATGTATTTCGCCAAACCATATATGGTTTTCTTCTTGTTCTACCATGCGCTCAGGCATCCAGGAGCACGTCGGCAGGAGCTGGGCCTATAGCATCTGCGCCGGGAACCCCATCGCGCACATCATATCCTGCGGGTCCTAGTTACTGCCACTCTGAAGGGAAACATCAAGCAACCGCTCACGACCTGCGTCTACGAGGACCGCACCCGTCTCCTTCAACGTGCGAACGGGGCGAAGAAAGGGGATAGAGATGAGTTAGCTTTGGGGTAGTGCTGGACACGAGCTGAGCATAGACGGGCTGGGCCAGTGCGGGACCCAAGAGAAAAAGAATGCTTTGAGATCTGTACTTTTTTTTATAAAGATAAAGAGAGGAGTACTGGAGGAGCTTGTGACAAATCGAACCGTAGTGCAAAAAAAAAAAAAACGAACTGTTTATATACACTGTGAGCGTCGAACCAATAGCATGTTCGGTTGACTGGTTCGTTTCGTTGCTGGTTCGTGAAGAAGTACTGCTGACTGGTTTATGTGAGAGAAAAATACTGTTCCGGTTAGAAATTTACGATCGTTTACGACAAGCCACAGCCAAACGAACAGGCTGTGTGTCACGCACAAAATCGGAGTCTGCAGAAGAGTCGAACCGAGCTGAATAAACAAATCGATTTGGATAGGCGAGGAAGCTCACGTCTACTAGGTAGCCAATTGAACTATACACAGAGGTTATGTCAAAAGGCTTGTTTGGGAACATTGGAAATTCTCTAGATCATTCCTGTAAAAACTGAACTAGGCATTGTTACGAAATTCTTGAGAACGGGTGCATAGCTAAAGTGAAAACGACAAGCATCACAACGGAGAACTCCATCTCCATGGGTGCTGGCAACAGGCCAGTCCGTCCGGTGTCTCCGTCCTCGGGTACTTTGGCTGTGGGATGGATTAGACCGGCTGCTCTGAATCCGGTGAACGCCTTTGGATCTCTCCAGGAGTACAAGCTGGCCGAGCATGGAAGTCGCCGGCGAGCCAAACGAGGATCTGGGGAAAAACGAGAGAGACCGGTTCATTATTTATTTATGTTTTGATTTGAGTTTGATAACTATCATGTACTGTATTATTCAGGCTTATTACCTAGCTGCAGATGCAGAGAGGCGTGTCTTTCCCCATATGATTGTGGAGAATACCCACTGCAGAAATTAGATGAGTCTAACATCAGTATCACAGTACTGAATAATGGCGATTAACTACTAAAGCAAAATTAGCAGTACTGAATAATGGCCATCAGTACTGAATAATGGCCATCAGTATCACAGTACTGAATAATGGCCATCAGTATCACGGAACGACGCAATCACTAAAGCAAAATTAGCAGTGCTGATTCGGAATGACGATGCTACGCTAAACTCTACAGAAGAGCAGTCCAGAGTGAAAACGCTTCACTGCTGAAGAAGGCTGCAGATTGCTAAGATTTACTTTACCTTATTGCACTTTCATTGTAAAAAAAAAACCACGTGAACGAGAGCCCAACCCTACTTGCCCCTGATGCTAAAAAAAAACTATGAGCCGCTTGGCGCTCAGACCTCACTCCACCTCCTGTCCCTCGCCGCTCTCCAATGCCCTCGTCACCTCTGCGCGGGAGCGCGCTGCAGGGTCAAGATGGCGGACTAGAGGAGATGAATAGTTATTTCTAAAATTAATCACACCGACTAACTCAAACAAATATGGAATTAAAACTATTGGAGCCACAACTACACCTCGATCCGGTACTAATAGTTTTTTTTCCAAACTACTACGCTACAGTTTTAGAAGATTAATTGCGCTTGTCTAAAAGGTAGCGTGAATGTTCGCGAGGATGATTATGCGCAAGAAAAAGAAGTTCTTTGGCATGCGTAAACCAGTGGCGAATCTAGGATTTTAGGTGAGGGTATGCTTCCCCAAAAAATTCATACACAATTCGGTAAATCCATTTAGCAATTCGGTAATAAGGCTTAAATTCATGAATTAAGTAGACACCATATCCACTAAATACAATATAAATAGTTTCAAAAGCCATACCGATAATTGAAATATATGCATAATAGAGTACCAAAGACTTACTATGTTATTTTGCTGATGTTTTTATTCGACGCTTTCGAAGGGACATAAATGTCTCAATTATATCATCTTCATCAACTTCAAAGAAAATGTCTCGCTCAATGAAAGTGACTAGACAATCATCCAAAAGACTATCTCCCATCTTATTTCGTAACTTTGTTTTCACTAAAACCATTGCAGAAAATACCCTTTCAACACTTGCCGTTGCCACGGGTAGAAGCAATACCAATTTGAGAAGCTCATAAACCATATCATACACTTTATGCCTCCTTGTTTGAACAAGCTTAACTGAGAGATCAACAATATTTTCTAGACCTTTGAATCTATCATCCTGCCTCATGTCATCAATATAATTATCTAGCTGCAATTCAAGTCTCGAGCAAATTATTATTTGAGAAATCCTTTGGGTAGAACTCAGCTAGTCTCATGTAGCTTCTTTGCATCAAAATACTCAAATGAATTAGAAGGATTGAAGGTTGCCATACAAGACAACAACTCCATATTAATCTCATCAAACCGATTATCAAGTTCTTGACTTATTTGATCAATGACACCAATATATACTTCTCTTCTGAAGTGATCATCATTGGTTTGCTTTCGAGCACGAGCTTTCCTTGTTGATTTGCCGTAAGGAACATAATCACCATCCATAGCAGGAACATCAACACCATGTTTATCACAAAATGAAGTGACCCTCTCAAGAAAATTATCCCAACCATCAGACCTCAATTCTTGCATTTTTTTCTTTGCCACGTTAACAAGTGATATTGCATTAAGAATATCTTGCTCCCTTCTTTGCAAACACTCAGATAACTCATTTGTGTATCCAAGAATAATATACATTAAGTGTGCAAAGAAAATAAACTCAAAGGTCTCAAATGCTCCAGTCACAAAATGTATTTTGGTCCAATCATCCTTATATGTCGGATCATCCCCAAGATTAACCAGTACATCATGGATTGATTCATACATAGTAATGATGCTGCATATAGTTTTGTAATGAGATCCCCATCGAGTATCTCCAGGCCTAGGTAAACCCATCTCTTGATGTAATCCAGTTCCAGATACAATTTCACCACAGTCAAGTGCTTTCTTCACATTCTCAAGCCGAGCATTTCTAAGCATGTCATGACGCTTACAAGAAACTCCAACAATATTCAACAAGATAGATACTTGATCAAAAAAAGAACTGCAATCAGTATTTCCCTTAGCAACAGCAACAAGAACCAATTGGAGTTGATGAGCAAAACAATGAATATAATAAGCAGAAGGTGATTCTTGCATGATCAGTGTTTTCAACCCTTTAATATCTCCTTTCATGTTGCTAGCCCCATCATATCCTTGACCACGGATTTGAGTCAAACTCAAGCCATGACTAACAAGTAAAGCTTCAATTGCATTCTTTAGTGATAAAGAAGTAGTATCATCTACATGAACAACTCCAATAAAATGCTCACATGGCCTTCCCAGTTTATCAACATAACGCAAGCAAAGAGCTAGTTGTTCTTTATGTGATATATCACTAGACTCATCTGCTAAAATTGCAAAGGGCTCATCACCAAGTTCTTCAATTATTTTCTTTCTAGTTTCTAGGGCACAACAAAGGAATAATTTGCTTTTGTATGTCCGGGCTAGTTAATGTACAGCCATTACGAAGCATTGTCCAAAACATACTTGTTTACTTCTTCACTATTTCCGCAAGAAATTTCAAAAGTTCAATGAAGTTCCCTCTGTTGCTAGATTCTTCACTTTCATCATGTCCACGAAAATGCCAACCCTTGATGCAAAAGAAACTTGATACACCTAAGTGAATAAGTCAACCTTTTCTTATAAAGTCGAAGATCCTCATCACTCCACTTCAATATTATAATCAATTCCTACCTTGGGATTTATAAAGGCAATGTATCTCTCTTGAGCTGCAATATATGCCTTGGAACCCAAATGTTTTAGAAGTGCATTCTCTCCTATATTCCAATTATTCCAGCCATCAACAAGTAAATGCCTCCTCGACCCGTGCCCTTCTTAAACAAGTAGCATATAAAGCAAAATACAAACATCCTTCTTAATACTATACTCAATTCATTCATGATTGTACATCCAACAAAAACTGAATTGGCGATTTTGTCCTCAAATCTTTGTTTTCGGAAAATCATGTGCAAAAGGTTTGAATGGACCTTTAGTAATATATGCTCTTCAATTGCATCTTGATCATTAACAGGATAACTAAGAATGGGACGTCTTTCACCGGATCATGTGGAAGGCGATTGATGTCATAAACGGTGACAAAGTGAGATGGTCATTTTGCTTTGGTGGCGGTGGCGGTGGTGGCGGTGGTGGCCGTAGCATACGATTTTCAATTTCCTCAACTACTCTCTCATCACTCTGTTCTTCCACCATAGGTACAACCGGATCAGGAGAGCGATTAGAAGTAGCACCAGCTGCCGCTGCCTTCCTCTTTGCTTCATGCTTCTTAAAAAGAGATGCAATGTCCCCGTTTCTCTTCATAACTGTTGATTGCAAAATATTACAAAGAACACAATGCCAAATAATTAAATAAATTGTGCTTGCATGATTGGACTGACATATGTGATTATGGATCACTCACATGATACGAGTACTGAACAAAAAATCAATCTAGGTCAACTCCGATGTTGGGAAAAATCCTCCACCTTGCTGTGTGATAGATGATCCTATAATTTTAGCGCTAAGCAATTAGCAATTAAAGTACACATGATTTTTTTTTTAAAAACAAAGAACAAAAAATGTTAACGGCTGGACAATTCTGATGCCGATGCTTCTCGTCTGTCGATGCAGGTGCTCGTGCCTTTTGCTTTCAATCGGACGAGAAGACACAAGGACGGGCGGTTTGGCGGTGGTGGTCAGCGATCGACGGACGAGTAGTATTGGCGTCGCTACTCGGCGATTAGCGATTAGCGTGGCGCAAGACGCGGCGCGCCGCCGCCGAACTCGCGAAGACTCGAGGCGATCGAAGTCCAACCGTTCATTGCGCCGCGCGCTTCGATCCGTCCCACGGTCCACCGTCTGATTTGGCGTGGGCGGCCGCATGGGCCGTGTCGCGTGGGCTCGACGGACGCTTGCTTGCACTCGCGAGGTCGGCTGCTTTGCTGCCTGCTCGTGCCTCGCTGATTCCTTGGTCTCGTAAATGAGGGATTTTTTTTGATAAATACGTATATGTACTCCACTTCACGCCGGAAACACAGGGTATGCTGGAGCATATACAGCATACCCTGTAGCTCCGCCCCTGGCGTAAACATTTCCTTTGCTTATACCGTGAATTCACCCGGCTTCCACGCATGGTCAAGCTTTCCGTTCCCAGCGGCGTGGGTTGTGACGAGTGCATCTTGTTTGATAGCTCTTACATGTCACTTGAGATTATCTGAAAACGCACGAGGTATTGATGTCAATACCACTTTCTTAAAAAGCCTTTGCCTTGCAGCAAGCGTGCGTAGTTAAAGTCCTGCTAGCGTAGGAAAAGACAAGCAAGGACTGCGCGGCTCATGCATGCATGCTGCGTGCACGGGCCACCCTACCGGCCTCAGTGTTTGTATGCTAGTACCAGGCACGCACGCACGCACCTGGTGCCACCAACGCAAGGACAAATCGGAGCAGTGGTGCGTGCCACCCGGCCAGAGGCCGAAACCTGGTGGAGGCCGCCTAAAAAAGGTGGAGTGGAGGCACACTTTTTGGGACCAAACCAAACCAACTTCGTCCCGTCTGTCCTGACTTTTTGACTTTTGAGCTGATAAATCCGGATGATTCTGGTTGGAGACACTGTATCACGACGGTTGCTGAAACCCACAATCGAGTCCACAGCTCGCGCGCGCAGCCAAGTCGAGAGCCCAAAACCACCTCGGTCTCTGTGTCTCTCTCGCCCCCTGTTTGCCCATCCCATCCCATGGCGACCCACGCCGGCGAGAACGGCAGCGGCGGGCACGCGGAGTGGCGGTTCGCGCGGGCGGCCAAGGCCGTGGCCGGGACGGACAAGATGAGCATCCGGGCGGCGCGGTTCAAGATCGGCGCGAGCGTGGACGCACGCGACCCGCGGCCCGTGCTGCCGCTGGCGCACGGGGACCCCTCGGTGTTCCCGGCCTTCCGCACCGCCGCCGAGGCCGAGGACGCCGTGGCCGCCGCGCTCCGGACGGGCAAGTTCAACTGCTACCCCGCCGGCGTCGGCCTCCCCGACGCCCGCCGGTACGTACGGTTACGGTTACTCAATTTCAATTCCTCTTGTCAAGTCTTGGGCAAATTCGTTCCGCTTGGCCATTTCTGCATGCTTGCAATCTTATCTGTGTCTTTAAATCAAATCATTGTTTAGTAGTACAGCTCAAGTTCAGAGCTGTCGTGTTCATCGTATCCTTCCTAGGCTAGTATAGGCATCTCAAAGGAAATTGTTTATAGTATACAGTTTATTAGGCATCGTTTAGTACCACTCAAGTTCAGAACAATCTCTGTCTTTACCGGCCTCATTTTCTAAGCTCAAGTCCCGATAGCCATGTGACCGATAGGCATGGCCAAGCAATTTACCCAGTCACGCGCCATGCATGCGTCCGACGTGGCACGCCACCTGCTTTATGGTTGTGGCTCTCTCTGGGTGGGCTGCTGTAGCCTTGCGTTTTGTTTTGTTTTTGGCAAAACCACCTCTGAACTGAACCAAGTTTTCCGGCAACCAAGGGAGAAAAGAGGCTTTCTGAAGTGGTTCTCATGATAGAGACGTGTCTTATTAATTCCTTCATTCTTCCCACTACTAGTATATAGTATGTTGAGGTGTCATGATGGGGGTAATACCACCATGCAGTATTTCCTAAGAAGAAAACGCTACCGGAAATAATGAAGGAAACTACCTACCTTGCTGGAATGAACTTGCTTGTTTTGATGAAGCACTTACAGGAGTCATGCACGGCAGGCGAAACACTGCCAAATATGCATAAACATGCATTCCGGTCGCTATGGGATAATTAGCAGTATATTCTCTAAAAATATTGCAGTGTATTATCTTTCTTAACGAGCTTCATTCTATGAATAATTTCACTTTTTCATATATTCTTGCATGCTTATTATTGACCAGCGCGCGTAACCTGTTTACATTTAAAATTTCTAATCCGTCCTTATATGAATGAATACTGAATTCTGTTTTGCTGCTTTAAATAATAGTGCTCTGGCGGAGCACCAGTCAAGTGACCTTCCATACAAGCTGTCAACTGATGACATCTTCCTCACTGCTGGAGGCACTCAAGCCATTGAGGTTGTCGTCTCAGTCCTTGCCCAACCGGGCACCAACATATTGCTCCCAAGACCAGGCTATCCAAACTATGAGGCGCGTGCAGGACTGCACAACTTAGAAGTTCGTTGTTTCGATCTGATTCCTGAAAGAGGGTGGGAAATTGATATTGACTCTCTCGAGTCGATTGCTGACAACAACACCACCGCAATGGTCATCATAAACCCCAACAATCCTTGCGGGAGTGTCTATACCCATGAACATTTAGCCAAGGCATGGCTAGCTGCTGCTTATTTCACTGATCATTCAAATGAAATTGCTTGAATTAGTTTAACTAATCTTTGTGGAGACCAATGCAAATTGTGTTCTAAGCATGTCTTGATGTCATTTAGGTCGCGGAGGTAGCAAGGAAGCTTGGAATACTAGTCATCGCTGATGAAGTATATGGAAATCTGGTGTTTGGGGACACCCCTTTCATCCCGATGGGTGTCTTTGGCCACATTGCCCCTGTGTTGAGCATAGGATCACTATCAAAGAGATGGATAGTGCCTGGGTGGCGACTTGGTTGGGTAGCTGTATGTGATCCCAACAAGATTCTGCAAAAAACAAAGGTAAATCATTAGCCCATATCTTACGTCCTTATTTTAGCTAGTGTTGCTACGCTGTTTCACTAACTACCGATTTTTGCAGATCATTGCATCGATCACAAACTTCCTTAACGTTTCAACTGATCCAGCAACTTTTATTCAGGTCAGTGGCTTGTACATTTTCCCCTACACTGTGGTATCCATTCATTTCAATTCTTTTCTTGACGTAGGAGAGCTGCATATCTTTTATATCTCCTCCATTTGAAATAATTGAAAATGATTATACGCAAACATGCGATAGATTCTTTTAATAATAATATCTTGTGAAATAATTGTCTCATCAATTCAAATGTGTTGAAAATAATGGCGATTTTGAGTTGTGCTATTTCATTTTGCCCTGCGATCTGTGGCAGGAAAAGTGCAATGTTATTTTAGATAACATACCAAGTTTTGTCATTACGGGATCTGAAAAATGGGAAATTGTCTCTATCTGTATACATGCTTTCAGGATCCCAGTTCCTAACTAGTATTCATTTTTATTTTCACAAGCACGTGTCTTACATATTTTATCTCAGATAACTAAGAGTTATTGTAAAAAAATTGATTAGGGAGCACTTCCCCATATTCTTGAGAACACAAAGGAAGATTTTTTCAAGAGGATCATTGGTCTGCTAGCGGAAACATCAGAGATATGTTACAGAGAAATAAAGGACATCAAGTGCTTCACTTGCCCTCACAAGCCAGAAGGTTCCATGTTTGTCATGGTAAGCAATTTACTAAATTATATGGTAGTTATAGTGGTTGAACAGAAACAAAATAGTAATACAAAAGAAACAGTGAAGGATTGTGTTAGAGCAACCAGCACCTAAAGTGCTAATATACTTAAAGTTTCAATTTACTCCACTAGCTCTTGTCTATTTAGAAATTATTTACTTTTTCATCAAAATTAGTCATGTTATTATATAAACATTATATTTCTATATATGTATCTGTTACACACAACCACACTGAATGAAACATATAGATAATCTTAGAACTTGTTTGTCAGTTTTCTAACTTGGAGAAGTCACAAACAGGTGAAATTAAATTTGTATCTTTTGGAAGGGATCCATGATGATATTGATTTTTGCTGCAAGCTGGCAAAAGAAGAGTCCGTGATTTTGTGTCCAGGTGAGATGAATTAGACTTTTTTTGCAAAAAATTATATCTGACAAAAACTCATTTTTGGCTCTAGCAATTGTATGTTTCAGGTTACAAGTATTCCAGGCTTAACTGTACGTTTGTGCTCAGAAATGCTTTAAGAAATTAGCAATGCATTAATGCTGGAATATAATCATGAATCATCTTTTATTCATATGAGCAAAATGTAACTTAGGTGATTCACTAATATATAAATGTTGGGATGATTCTCCTTTATCTTCTTATAGATGTTAATGAAGAATAGACAGAGAGATATACTCCTTGGTAACTTGTGAGATTTTGGGAGTAGCTTTTATGACTAGACTTAAGTGACTAATTGTTTAGGCTAGACAGGTAGATATTTGTTACGTTCGCAAAAAAAAGGTAGGTATTTGTTACTGTAAGGTACCGGTTAATATAAGTGTCTCATCTTAAATTGATACCAACATCTACTTAATCTTACATACATGTGTTTCTCCAATGCAGGGAGTGTTTTGGGAATGGAAAACTGGATCCGTATCACTTTCGCCATTGATTCATCTTCTCTTCTTGATGGCCTTGAGAGGATCAAATCTTTCTGCCAAAGGCATAAGAAGAAGAATTTGCTTCATGGCCATTAACTGTATCTGAGTTCAAAGTTGTTACCCAGTTCTATCGTTTTCCATTGTATCATCAACAAATGCGGAACTTTGAAATCCCTCAGAATTAATAAAGTTAATGTTTGCATATCAGCATATGCAAGTCAGTGTACATTTTTAGTCACCTTAATCCTCTGTTTTGAGATCTTTTGATTTTGCGTTTGTTTTAAGTTTGCAATTGCAATGTTCTTTTCGACGGAATGTTCGTTCTCGTCACCGTAATGATAATCTCTTCCGCGCTCTTCGTCGTCGGGGTCGACCCGTGGGCGCGGAGCAGGGCGGCATACGACGCGGCGAGCGCGGAGACTGCGGCGAGGCGGTCTTGCAGCTCGCGGTCCCGGCCGGCGCGGCCCTCCGCGAGACCCCGGAGCTCGCGCGCCTCCGTCATGGCCGCGGCCTTCTCGAGCTGCAGCCGCGCGATCATCCGCGGCCTCCTTCTCCGCCACACCGCCTCCTCCAGCTCCTCCGCCCTCCGGGGGCCTGCTGGCGCCTCCGGTGCTCCGGCCCCGCCAAGCGAGCACCCATGGCCCATGGGGGGTGCCTGGGCACCCATGGGCTGTAACTGGGCCTCGCCCCTGGCGCTGAGTGGCTGGGCTGGGGAATGGCGCCTGCCGTTAAAGCCGTTGAGAACAGAAGAGAACTGAGTGCACAATGTAGGATGGGACGGCCTGTGGCGTGGATAACAAAAGATCTGATCTGGCAACGATATATGATTGAACTAGAAGCGGAGTTGTAGGCGTGTGTAGGTTTGTGCCACGTTCGCTTGACTGACAACTCATGACTAAAAGTACTGTTGGCTGATATATTATGACAAAAAAAAATACTATTCGTTGACTAAAAAATTATGGCTTATAAGCCAAGCGAACATGGCGTTGAACTGGAGGTACCAAAATCAAAAGCTTAGGCAGCTCGGATTTCTCTAAAAACGAAAAGTCGTCAAGAAAAGCCATAGTCTGGTGGCTTTGGATTCTAAGCTCCAAAACGGTTTCAATTTCATTATTTTTGGCTTCACAAGTCGCTTTCCTATGTATTCATTTGGTAGGGTTTTTAACTAAATCAGTAGAGAAACCCCTGAATAAGTAGTCCCAAAAACAACCTTAAGTGCATGATTCTCTTTTAGGGTCGATAACTAGCAAATATGCCCGTTAAAGCACTTTAAGCTGTCCTGTGGATGGATTTAAAATTAGATTAATTACACTCGCTTTTTTAAAGCCAAAATTAATTTATTTTGAATGGAGTTTAGCTTAAGCTCAGCTCGTTAAGCTTGTTTGGAATTAAGTCTCAAACAACACAGGAGATCTATAATAAATAAGAATATATCAATCTTTGAGAAAACTCAAAAAAATTACTGTGACATTAAGTCCTCTTTATAATGTTTTAATCTATAGTACAAATGTAGACTCGTATACATGTATACATACTTACCCTTACGATCCTAGAATAAATCTAAGAAAGTGCAAACACCCCACTAGTGCACATATGGGTAACAGTCCTGGTTGGGAACCCCCTCTAGTCTCGGTTTTCTAACCGAGATTGCCAATGCCCGGGCTGTCAAACTAGGATTGAATGGAGCCTTTTAGTACCGGTTACTTATACCAATCGGGACTAAAGGGGCCTCCAGGCCGAGCCCTCAGGTGAGCACCTCCAGTCCCGGTTGATATAACCAACCGGGACTAAATATTACTTTTTTATTTTCTTTTATAGTTTTTTTCCATTCAATTTGTTTTCGTTTCAAACAGTTTCATACATGTATTATATGCTATACTATTGTACGTCATCCATAAATAAGAACGAAACTAATTAAATAAGAGCTTATATATTACAATGATCATCCCCACTCATCAAGTTCATACAACCCATGATAATTTAAAACAAGTCATTACAAACTAGATGTCCAAGTACGCCCCAAAGTTCAATTACACACCAAGTTTATGCAAGCGCAAGTTGATCACCGCCAAGTTTGACTACGTCGTATTATGTACTTGGTGAAGTATAGGTCACCGATTTTGTATCCACAAATATCATTGACGTAGAGCAACGCATTAAGTAGTGCACTCTCCCTTGCTTCAAAAGTACGAGCACATGGTCTACTAACGACAGAAAGCGTGGTCGAGAAGTCGATGAGTCAGATGATCCCCTCTTAGTCATAATCAACTTTTTCTGAAATTCTTCCGTAGTGAGTGTTGGCCATTCAATTCTTCCGTAGTGAGTGTTGGCCATTCATCGACATATTTCCAATCAAAACCCAATGCATACATTGTCTGGTTTAGAAGGGTTTCAAAACTGCAACCTGCATAGGTTAAGTCATAGTCTTCAACCTGAAAGTGTTGGCAGAAAAAATTAATGGATACGAGAACAAAGCTTTACAATAACAACATATCTGAATATAAGCTAAGAGTTTGATTTCGACTTTACCACATCATTTCAGTTGGTTCGAGCAATCCTTGCACAGAAGCCCGTAACATCATGATGGCAACCCACATCTATTGCTTGTATTGTTAAGGAGAATAGTGTAGGCATGGTGTACCCAATATTTGGAAGCTTATTCAAACATGCAATGACAGCATATTTAGCTGCAATTTTCTTTTCAGGTTTCTTTCTTCCCACCTCTGAGATTTGTACAACACCTGTACCCCTCCTAGCGGCGATGAAAAACCAACTCGACATTGCATCAATCGACAATTATCTACCTCAAAGCATTCAACATCCACTCCCTCAATCCCGAAATTCGAGAGTGTCTCTTCAAGCCAAGTGATTGGGTCAATTACCTACGGTATATTTAAGAAACACATATATATACATATCAGAAAATTATATTGTGTATAAGCGTATTTCGAATATATTAATTTATTAAAATATATATCATTGCTTACTATGCTAAGATGATTGAACTGTACAGCCAACAACCTTGGTTCGAATCCCCAGGTAATACAATAGCCCCAACTCGGGACAATTGGTTTAGGGAGACGTCTGGCCATCTCTTCTCACTAAAGTTAATATATAAAAATTCATATCACTTGAGTCAATTCATACACCAAAATTCATATATTCATATATATACAAAATATCAGAATTCATATAAATCACTAAAGTCAATATTTTTCATATATCAAAATGTATATCACCAAAGTGTATATATGAAAATTTACATGTAAACCCTATATCAAAATTCGATCATATAATTAACTGGACCCTATATATATATATACCAAATGCATATCTATATGCAATATATCACACTAAAGTCAATATATCAAAATTTATATCACCAAAGTCAGTATCTTTTCATATATATATATATATATATATAAATTAGATCAAAATATATTACTAAAACAATTACAAGTTAAATTAGATCGAATACAAATAGCTAGCCAAGCAAATTAGCTTAAGTTAGGGTTGTGCTCGGTTTCACACAGCACAAGAAGGGATCGGATGAGGCAAGGCGAACCTGGTGGCAGCAGTGAGCGAGGGCGAGGCCGGTGGCGGCGTCGGTGGAGACGATGTCGAGGCCAGAGGCGCTGGTGGAGACGAGGACGAGCGCGCCGCTGGAGCCGAGGATGAGGGCAAGGTTGGCTGGTGCCGGAGACGAGGACGACGTCGCTGTAGTGCGTGCTGGGGGAGAGAGATGAGGACGAGGAAGGGGGCGAGGCCGCACGTGCCAGAGCCGAGGACGAGGGAGGGAACGAGGCCGGTCGGATCTGGACGCGCGAGATCTCTCTAGTGGCGCTGGGCAGACAAGGTCAAGGGCCCGCCGGGTGAGCCAGAGAAGAGGGCATGGTCTGATGGGCTCACGGCGAGGCCGGCCGCCAGAGACGAGGAAGAGGGTCCCCGCCGTGTGTGAGCTGGAGAAGAGGGCGATAGGTCGGACAGGCGCATGGCGCTGGTGGCGAGCGCGGCCGCAGACAAGGAAGAGAGGGCGCGATTGAAGCGACATGGTGGCGGCAGTGAGTGGAACTGTGGAAGCAGAAAGAACATATATATACGGTAGAGCCCTATAGTCCCGGGTTGGGCCACCAACCGGGACTAAAAGGCCTTTAGTCCCAGTTTGTGGCCCAACCCGAGACTAAAGGTTGTGATTAAAGGACTTTTAGTCTCAGATGGTGGCCCAACCCTAGACTAAAGCCAAATTTTAGCGCGCGGCGAAAGTGATGCCTACCCGATAGTTTTGTTTCCCGCCCATGTAACATAAATAGGCTGTAAATTAGAAATTGCATAGTAAAAAAATATAGCTCAAAAAATTGCAATACAACACTGATTTCATATACAATTTATAATGCTTTTGTTTCATGCTTTAAATGTTTAATAACATATTCTATAAATTATAATTAGGTTTTAAAATTTCAAATTTCAAATCTAAGAAATTCAAACATAGTTTTCCTTGACAAGATGATTTCAAATGAAAAAGTTGTCAACTACAAAGTTGCATAACTTTTTGAGATCTATAACATTTGTTTTAGTCATTTCTCCATTTGAGGATATTTTAAAAATTTAAATTTTAGATTTTAAAAATTCAAACATAGTTTCCTTGACAAAATGATTTCAAATCAAAAAGTTCTCAACTACAAAGTTGTGTGATTTTTTGAGATATACAACTTTTATTTTAGTGATTTCTTCATCTGGCAAAGTGGTAGTGTACATTGTTCACATATTTACAACTCTCTTATAGTACAAAAGTTGTAGAATTTGAGAATCAAATTTTGAATTGATAAAACAAATTCACGTAAAAAGATAGCCAAAATAAAAGCTGTAAAAATGTAATAAATTGAAAATTTTAGAAAAGAATCATCAAATTTGAAGTTAGTATGACGGAGAAAAACTAGTTACAAGTTTTAGCCAGAGATTAAAAAGAGAAATCAGACTTCTTTAAAAAATTAATTTCAGACAGAATTTCGAAATAGTAGACGATTTCAAATAAAAAAGTTGTTAACTATAAAGTTACATAACTTTCTGAGATCTACAACTTTCGTTTTGGTTGTTTCTCCATTTGAGGTCATTTTAAAAATTTAAATTTTAAATTTGAGAAATTCGAACATAGTTTTGCTTGAAAACATAACTTCAAAGACCTAACAATAAAATTACATATACGATAACAAAGACCTAACAATAAAATTACATATATGATAACAGAAACCTTTCTCTAAGTAGGTCAATGTTACAATCAAAGTGTACCAACATATTATAAAATAACCACCTCAAAAACATTCTTCTAGCACCAAGGTAGGGTCAAATAGGATGCCGGAGGTGGATGACGAACTACGCCATGCCCAGAGACAAAGGGGCGGTTGCGCGAGCAGCGATTAACCCATGTCTCTCTAGAACGCAGTACATTCATGACATGAATGGATAGACATCCTGCTTGGATGGATCCATCAACCTGCGGACCGCCCATTCATGCCTTGTATGGACAGACAATCCGTAGACAGATTAGAGCACACCGCATTTGATGGATCCATTAACGTAGCAGATAGCCCATGCAACAATTATGTTGCACGGGCATCACACCTAGCTTCTCCAGGCTTCGGTGTTGCTCCATCTTCAAAAACATTCCTCTAGTATCTCCTGTATGCATATTTGCTGACCACATGTAATAAAATTTGTATGTGGAGGGCTTTGGTGTTGCTCCATCTTCAAAAACATTCCTCTAGTATCTCCTGTATGCATATTTGCTGACCATGTGTAATAAAATTTGTATGTGGAGGGCTTTCTCCCACAGAGAGGCCATATATGTGGATAGAAAATTGGGCAAATAACAACGAATGGATTGGAATCGAATTGGGCACAACACAACATTGCATGTCGTCATGGGAGATGAATGGTGCCTGGAGTGTCCGGTGTTATAGCGTGAGCAGCGGCGGTGGTAGTTGGGATGAGTTGTGATCGGCAACTATGGTAGGTGGGAGTAGTGGGGGACTTTAAGTCCCGGGGTGTAGTACAAATCGGGACTAAAAGATCTTTTTTTTGTTTGTTTGTGTTTATTATTTCGACAAAAATTCTTTGTGTTTTTATTTCTCTGTTTTTTTATTTGCATATGCATTTCAATCCTACACGAGTTAAATTTCAATCCATACAAACATAATTATGATGTCCATACAAATAAACCTAATGAAACATAATTAACTTGCATACAAACAAAATTAAAATATCCATACAAACAAACCTAATTAAAGTGCATAACCATTTGAAAGAACCAAGGATGCCGCCTAGAGGGGGGGGGGGTGAATAGGCGTTTCAAAAAATCAACCCTTTAAAATGTAGAAACAATTAGTGTTGGAGTTTCCTAGCTAATAGAGTAAACAAGGTATGTGTAAGGTATCTTGGAGCTAAAACTTTGCACCACAAAGGTTAGAAATGAGATTGAATAAAAACAGTAGAGTCCACAAATACCGGACGTATCTGGTATACACGGGTTCTACCCGATCAACTCTCAACTTGATCCTTTTGATTTCTCCTTTCACACCAAGTTGCTGGCACTTAGTAGTAACATGTTCAAAGCTCAAGTAACACAAGTGGATCACAAATACTCAATGAAAAGAGAGATCGAGACACACGATGTGTTTTACCGAAGTTCGGCCTCCGTCGAGACCTACTCTCCATTGAGGGGGCTACGAGCAACCCAACAAAGGTCAGCTCTAGAGGACCACAAAGTCCACTCTAGCCAAAGTCTTTTCCAACTCCTTTTTCCTCCTTCCACTAGCTTGATTCCTTCCCTTGCAGCGGTGGAATCGAACCGTTACAAACTTTCTGAGGCACACCACAATGTCTTGGGTGCTCTTCGGTGACGCCTAACCGTCTAGGACTGAAGAGTCCAAGAGTAACAAATGCAAATCACGAGATCGACAATATGCACAAGTTCTCATGGGTGGCTTGCTCTCAAATTTGAATCTCTCTTAACCCACAAGATGGATTTTGCAAGATTGAATCAATCACTCACTAAGAGAGGGTTGAAGAGTGTTCTCAAGGCTCAAAAACGTATGAGAGTCAGTAGAATCAGTAGTCTCCAAAGGTGGAGGCTAAGGGGTATTTATAGCCCTTTAAAAAACTAGCCATTATGTGAACGTTGGGCAATACCGGACACGTCCGGTATCAATACCGGAGGTATTGGCCATACAACCCCAACGATCACTTTGTCAGTGACGTGCGAGACGTCGGAACTCTCGACGATCACTAGAACTCCCGGCCCCTAGAACTCCTAACTCACATCGGAACTCCCGATGAGCCAAGCCGAGACAACAAAGGAATTGTTGTGACTAAGCAAATACCGGACACGTCCGGTATCAATACCGGACCAGTAGAAAACAAGTTAGCTCTTTTGTCTCTCAAACACTCAGATCTCACATGGGTTGGCTTGAGCACTCATGAATGATTATCTATCAACATGATGCATCCCTCTTAATAGTATGGCATACCTATTAACTCAAGATCAAATGAAAATGGAGTTTGAAGTGCTTGAGTTGAATTTCCTTGAACCGAAATGCCATAGCCTTCAATCTTCATCAAGTGAGGGTGTTAACATGTTGATTTTGATTTTATCCTTGAGCATTGCCATCTTGAGTATTTGACTTGATTCTATTCAACATATGAGAGTTGGCTTCAAAGATATCAAGTCATCCCTTTATAAAGTCATCTAGGATTCGATTCTTCACTTCAATATGACCAACATTATTTGATTGGTGCCTTGACTAAATGCAAGTACTTCCTTCTTCACCCTAGCTAGGTTCCTCGGTCGCCAAGCTATCGCTTGCCCTTCACCCTTGCTTAGTACCTCGAAGCCTTTCCTTGCTATCTTCACCATCTCAAGCCATCTAGTCACACTTGGTGTCGAATCATTCATTAAGTTCATTTGTATACTTGTCTTTCATATAGCAAGCTTGAGACCATTCCATATGCAATCCTTCTTGTCTCATTAATTATTTTTTAACATGCCTGCTTTCATATGAGTTATCAAAATCCTATAATGAATAAGCCTTACATGAATTACATTTGCATTGTTGTCTTGTGTTTGAACTAGATTGTTTCCAACAATACATCATTTTGGCTTTCATTAAATATATGTGAGATAACCTATTTCCTGTTCACACTTAGCAAACGGGTTAGATCTTTAATCACATTGTCATTCAATCATCCAAAACCCACTAAAGGGCTAGATGCACTTTCAATCTCCCCTTTTTTGGTGATTGATGACAACTTGATTAAAGATTACAAAAGGATATAAACATTTAAGATTTTGGATTCAATGATTTATTAGAGGCTCCCCATTAACATGTGCTTATGAATAGAATTCACAAAAATGACCTCAAATGTCAAATGCACATATTAAGACACATAGAAGACTCCCTTTAAATCATTTCATCCGTGGGGTACAAGTGTGTGTGACAAAATAAAACCGTGATGCATATGACAAGATATATCACACAAGAGTAAATATAAAAGCATTGCATCAAACACTTTCATTCTAGCATGCATAGTCCTTATAAAAAAAATAAATACAACATATGTATTTCACACATAGCACTTATTACGCATTTTCTCAAGTCCACAAACCACTAAGATAGATTATATTACAAGATAAAGATCATGTCACATGAGTCTCATATGATACAACCATGAAGCACAAATCTCATCACTCATATGATACAATCTATCTCAAACTCAAGATACATCAATGAAACTCAAAAGATAACTAACTACAGCTACAGTACAAGTCTCCAGATACAAAGATATACAAAGATAACACATGAAGCACATCTGAAGCTTTAATCAGTCTCTCTCCCTCTTTGTCATCCATCACCACAAAGGTCTAACAATGATATAGTAAGCACAAAGGGGCTGCAAGCTGTCTCTGAAGGCAGTGATCACTCATCATCATCATAATCATCATCTCTACCATCACCCTCATCATCTGAATGTGGAGCCCCAGCTGGGAACGAACCACCCTCACTAGACGTGTCGTAACCACCATACCCATAGTGGCTATATCCACCTATGAGGTCACCCCACCAGCCTGAAGCATACTCATCTGTTGAACTAGAACATGGCTGAGCATGAGTAGGCACACTTGCCTGCAGTGGCAAGGTGTCAGGGTGCTCTGGTGCCTGCTCCTGCTACTGCTGAGCCTACAACAGCTATTGTCGTTGAAGAAACTCAGCAAACTCTCTATCGTACTTGACCTGCTGCTACTCCTCCATCTCTATCTTGCTAGGCTCATCATCTGAGATAGGAGACCTAGGAGGATCAAGCTCAAGTCTCTAGGAAATCTGCTTGAGCGTGCGAGTGTCCTTCCTCCTAGCCTTCCTCTCCTCCCACTGCCTAATCTAAATATCTCTACCCATCCCAAAGATAGAACTAAAGAACCTACGGATGGGTGAAGGAGGGCTACAACGACGTGAAGAGGAACATGAAGGAGCACATGGTGGAGGTGAGGCTACTGCTACTGCTGTACCACCCTCAGGTGCATTTGCCTCTACTGCTGCTACTGCTCCCCCTGGACAAGAAGGAGGGACTCCAACCTCTGTCAGATCAGCCGCTATCTTCAGAATTTTGTGAGTTTTGTCATAATCAAACTGGTGCCCTGTCACCTGCTCAATCATATGCATAATGTAAGGACCAAAGCAACAGCCCTTGATGGGCCTCTCACCAACACTTTGGATCTCACACTAGATAAAGTCAAAGACACTAAAAGGCTGTGCATCTGGTGCCATCCTGTGGAGATGGTTCCTAGAGTAATATGCAACAATACCCTTATCACCACCCTTGCAATCAATTGACTTCCTGAACATCCTATCTAGGTACCTGTAGGTGGGATGAAGGCCATCCACCTTCCCAACTGGCCCACCTCTGTACATGTAAGCCATCCTCTTAGGAGTTAGAACCCCCTCAGTATGAATCCTGTCTCTCTGAAGCTCATCCTCTGGAATACCTAGATACCCTACAAAGGCTGTATAGTTAACATTGTACCACTACCCATCCAACATCCAGTGCATACGTCTCAGCTCCTCCTCAACAAACAATATAACATAAAATTGTGTAATGACCTTAGAGTTTCGTGGATGCTAAAACTCCATGAGCCTATATATCCCTATACGCTCACAAGTGGTAATAGCAATATTAAGAGAAGGATTCTTTTGCTTCCTAACATGATTTCAATCAATCCATTGAGACTTAGCCACAATAGGATCTCTAGAGAGTATCACACTGTGATAGAAGTCAAACTAAAACATAGTGTAAAATCGATGATCATAAGGGCAATTACTAGGCAAACTCCTAGGGTCAATCCTCGTCTGCTCTCTGTGCATCTCTGTCATACTCTTAGCCTTGTAATTCTCACTAGTAATGTAATCGGGTAATGTAGTGTGACGTATCTTAAGCATACCATAGTGGATGCTTTGAGCTGGCAATCTTCCCTGAGGTGGGTACTGAACTGGAGGTGCCTCCTCCTCCTCTATCTCCTCCTCATCATCACCACTATCATCATCTGACTCTCTATCGGTGCTCTTCCTCTTCCTTAACTCAACCCTATAATCTTTAGTCTCATCATCATCAGAAGAGGGACTACTATCACCATCGCCACTCTCTATACTATGGAGCACCCCTAGTAGCTCTAGAGGGTCTCCTACTGCTGCTAACTGAATCTGGGATGCATGTCCTGCCTTGCCTTCTTGTATTTCACAAATGCAGGTTTGTCATGTTGAGCCTTGGATCGAGGCTCGAGCCTGCCATCCTTGTGTCTCCTCATGCCTTGCTGTCTTGTATCCAAGTGACAATCCACACAGTTTGGTCTTAGAAGCATATCCAATAATAATATCAAATTGCATTATTAGAGAAATGATTACTTATCCAATAATTTTGTGCTCATCTAGACCAACCTTGGTCGTAGATTCATAGACCATCTCTGACAAATAGTCATAACACTAACTGCAACAGTGATACAAAATTAAGTCTAGAGCTGTAGAGAATCTATACTGCTGAGGAATACCAGACGCGTTCAGTATGCATACCGGACATGTCTGGTATGTGTACACAGCAACCCTAACTAGGTGCTCACGCTCAATCTCATCTCTAATTCAATCCAAGTTTTAACCATGGCTTCTAGACCTCCAATGCACATGCCTTGTTGTCATGTATCCAAGTGAAAATCCACACAGTTTGGTCTTAGAAGCATATCCAAGAATAATCTTGAATTGCATTATTAGAGAAATGATTACTTATCCAATAATTTTGTGCTCATCTAGACCAACCTTGGTGGTAGATTCACAGAGCATCTCAGAAAAATAGTCATAACACTAACTGCAACAGCGATACAAAATTAAGTCATGAGTTGCAGAGAATCTGCACTGCTGAGAAATACTAGACGCGTCTAGTATGCATACCGAACACGTCCGGTATGTGTACACAACAACCTTAACCAGGGGCTCATGCTCAATCTCATCTCCAATTCAATCCAAATTTTAACCATGGCTTTTAAACCTCTAATGCAGCATCTTGACCAAAGGAATTTGAAAATGAGGCACTAATGAATAGATCAAATGGGTTCCGAGATATGAAATACCTAGGATGAGAAACTTGAAATTGATTTCAAGTCCACGGTGGAGATCCTTGATTCTTGCTGTGGGAACCCTCCAATCCCCTCCAATCCTTCTTCCTTGTCTTTGCTTGGCCACGGTTTGAGGGAGCAATGTGGCTGCTATAGGTCTGCTTGCATGCTGCTGCTGTGGAGGCTGGCAAGGTGCGCGACAAAGATGAGGGCACGTGGCGTGGAAACAATGCAACGCCCAGAGGGCCAGCAAGTGGCACGGTTGGCAAGAACACGGCGACACCGCAAAGTGCGAGCGAAGAAGAGAGTGTGTGATGGCGCTAGAGGTTGCAGATTGGAAGAAAAGAATGGTCCTCGGACCTAGGCCGAAGGGGTTACTAGACACGTCCGGTATTTGCGGAACCTGCCCATTTGCTCCAAAAGTTGATCTTTTTAATCCAAAAACCTTCATAAATATTTCTTAATCCAAGATGTTGCCTATCCTTAATTCAAACAGAGCATAACCGATATTCTTATCCAAGTGACAAAGGTTGCTCTTCTTGTTTTCCAAATATTTGGCATGTATAGATTTTGATCACTTGAGAGAGATATAGTGAGACATAGTAGATTGTGGACTTAAGAGAGCCAGGTCATGTGTGATTAGCGAATCAATCAATCAAGGAGAGCTATAATCACCACATGACAAGGCTAGGTCACAAAGACCAAGAATCAAATGGTTTTTCAAATCCACACAACCTACACATACTAGTTATGAATTTTGAAAAGACATCTATCCTATGTCACACAAATGCACATTCTAGCATATAAAGGGCCTTAGATGCACGTACAATATATAAATGTAAACACATACCTTTGCCTTGAGCCCACTAAGATTTCCACTAAGACAGTACACAGCATGATAGTCATTGTGCTTGTATCACTACTCTACTAGTCATGCCATCACAAGGATCGAATTTTCATACCTGGGACTATAAGATCACTAAAAGAGATTGTTAGTCCACAACGACACAAAATAGAAGAGTGAACTCCCCCTTAATAAGTGCTACAAGTAATTTGAATAACTTGCCACAAGCACTTTACACAATCATGAATATGAGAGAGTCAATTTTCTATTTTGACCAACACAAAGTGAGATGCCATATTTAGATTGAGTTCATGAGATTCTTACAACCATTTAGACATAAAGAATCACAATGCTTCTGAGTAATCTAGGAGTATATGAAGTCACAGCGATCATTACTCAGCAACAACCACATTTGAGGTTCTGCCCCTTGCCATACCGGATACATCCGGTATGCATACTGGACATGTCCGTATGTGCAGGACAGAACCCGGCAAATCACAGCTTGTGATTCTTGTTTCTCGCTCTTTCATCTCTTGTGTGCCTACATCTCAACATGTAAATTGCTCTACAAGAGAGCCATTAAAAGCACCGCATGGCAAACACTATGATTCTTCACTGAGTCTAATTAGCCACTTTCAATATTTCACAAATATGTCTATTTGTGATATATCGAAAGCGGTTAAGCTTAAAGTGACTATCCTATAAAGGTTTAGGTACTTGTTACCAAAAATGAAGATGAAGTAGAGGATATGATCAATTATTATTCTTTGAGTCAACCATATAAGAGATTATTATAAGAATTGGTTGATAGTTTGACTGAATATTTCCAATTTGATTGCTCAACCACCCCGAAGGCTTTATTTCATCACTAAGTACCTACAACAACATTCTAAGCACACTTTGGTACCCAACTCTTGTTGGGTCCTTTTGAGTTAGTCAACAAGTGCTTAGGTACCCAAATGGCCTTAGCACTAGTTTGTGGTGAACAAATCACCTTGCTAGTGCTAAGCCCTCCTAAGCATATCGTTATTACCAAATGTGTTCGGCTTAGGAACATTACCATTTGGGCAATCATAGCTTAGATGCCCCTTTCTTCTACAAGCATAGCATATGCGGCCTTGATTTGCTCTATGCTTGTTTTGCTTTTTGGGACACCCATCAATCATGTGCCCCGTCTCATTGCATTTATAGCATCTTCTTGTTGTAACTTGGGCTCTCTTTCTTGCCTCTTTGTACAAGGGATAATTTTTGGTAAGATGGCCCAACTTCTTGCAAATGAGACAAGCACTTGGCTCATCACTCTTCACTTGCTTGACCACCTTGGTAGAAGCTTTTTGTTTGGTGGCTTCAACCTTGTTAGCCCAACTTTTGTGTGGACACAAAGCCCACTCATGTCCATACAATCCACAACCATAGCATAATCTTTTTCTATGTTTCTTGCTCTTGGTTGCCTTGACATTGCTTGAGTTGTGATTCTTTTGTTGGGTTTTGGAGGGAGCAAGGTTTGAACCCTTCTCAAGCTTCTTCACCAAGTTATCACAGTTATCTTGAGAAGGTTGTGCTTCCTCCTTATCCTTCAACCTAATCACATCCTTTCTTAGCCTTTCTACTTCTTCTTTGTGCTCATTGTTTTCTAAGAGATTTTGCTCAATCAAAGATTGGCTTGCTTGAGAAGCACACTCATTATTACAAGAGATTTAACTGAGATGGTGTACAAGTGAGTGTGTGAGTGAGAGGTTGAGATGATTTTACCGATGTGATCACAACCTCATGAGCTACCTCAAGCATGAAACTTGATTCCACTAACTTTTCATGTGAGCACTTGAGATGAACATGGTTGGTTTGGAGAACATTGTATTTGCTTGATAGTTCATCTAGTCTTGCCATGAGCTCAATGTTTTCCTTTTCTAGTTGTGACACACTAGAAGAGGAGTTAGTAACCAAAGCGTGCTCAATTGACAATTTTTCATACCTCTCATTTAAAGCCTTTAGTTCTTCCAACTTGGAGATGAGAGACATTTCTTGATTTTGAAGTGATTGCTCTTGCTTCTCATTCTCTAATTCTAGCTTATCATTCTTTCCAACTATCTTCATGATGATGAGCTTGTCCTTGCGAGTGAGATGATTAAGATTGTAGTTGTCTTCAACTTCAACATCACTTTCATCTTGATCATCTACTTGTGCTTTCTCCTTCACTTGATCTTTCTTGGAGGCTTTCTTCTTGCTTTTCTTGGCCATGAGGCACAAGTGATGAGAATCATGAGATACTGAGGTTGCCTCATCACTTGGCTGCCAGCGAGCTTGATCAATGTCGTAGAGGTCAGCTTGTTGCCTTGCTGTCTCAGCAATGCCGAACACGTCCGGTATCAATACCGGACACATCCGGTATTTGCGACCAGACAACACGACATCTATGGCATGCACTTCTTGCTCTAGCTCGATGCTTTGCTAGTTCCTTGAGGCTTCTTCACTGCATGTGGATTCAATGAACATGTTTTCCATAGACTTGAGCTCATATGCATCATCGCATTTAGATTTTCCATATAACTCAACAAGTCTAGTCCAAATGAGATGAGCACTCTCTAGAGGTGGTTGTCCATTGAAAATAGCCTCATCTAGAACCTCCGCACTCAATGTACTCAACATGACATTAATTGCTTGAGCATTGAGTTGCACACATACCTCTTGCTTTTTTGGAATATTTTTTTAGTTGCTCCAATCAACTACCAGAAGAGGATTGCTTGCATCCACAATATGCTCAACAAGAGGGCTAATAGCCCTAAAAGCATTGAGTACATGAATTGACCAAGGTAGAAAGTTTGAACCATCATTTTGGAGAAGCACCAGCTCTGACTCGTTAGGTGTCGACATCCTTTTCTCACAATGGTGAAGCTTTTAGTGAGTCCTGGCTCTGATACCAATTGAAAGAATCGAGGATGCCGCCTAGAGGGTGGGTGAATAGGCGTTTCTAAAAATTCAACCCTTCAAAATGAGGAAATGATTAGTGTTGGAGTTTCCAACCTAATCAGAGAAATAAACCCCTCATGAGTTAGCCAACAGAGTAAACAAGGTATGTGTAAGGTATCTAGAAGCTAAAACTCTACACCACAAAGGTTAGAAATAAGATTGAATAAAAACAACAGAGTCTACAAATACCGGACGTGTTCGGTATCAATACCGGACGCGTCCGGTATACACAGGTTCTGCCCGATCAGCTCTCAACTTGATCCTTTTGATTTCTCCTTTCACACCAAGTTGCTGGCACTTAGTAGTAACTGTTCACAAGCTCAAGCAACACAAGTAGATCACAAATACTCAATGAAAAGAGAGATCGAGACACACGATGTGTTTTACCGAACTTCGGCCTCCATCGAGACCTACTCTCGGTTGAGGGGGCTACGAGCGACCTAGCAAAGGTGAGCTCTAGAGGACCACAAAGGCCACTCTAGCCGGAGTCTTTTCTAACTCCTTTTTCCTCCTTCCACAAGCTTGATTCCTGCCCTTGCGGCGGTGGAATCGAACTGGTACAAACTTTCAGAGGCACATCACAATGTCTTAGGTGCTCTCTGGTGATGCCTAGCCATCTAGGACCGAAGAGTCCAAGAGTAACATATACAAATCGTGATATCGACAATATGCACAAGTGCCCAAGGGTGGCTTGCTCACAAATTTGAATCTCTCTTAACCCACAAGATGGATTTTGCAAGATTAAATCAATCACTCACTAAGAGAGGGTTGGAGAGTGTTCTCAAAGCTCAAAAATGTGCGAGAGAGTCAGCAGAATCAACAGCCTCCAAAGGTGGAGGCTAAGGGGTATTTATAGACCCTTTGAAAAACTAGTTGTTATGTCCGTTATTGACCGTACAACCCCAACGATCACTTTGTCAGTGACGCGTGAGATGTTAGGACTCTCGACGATCGCTGGAACTCTCGACCCCCAGAACTCCTGACTCACATCGAAAGTCCCAACGAGCCAAGCTGAGACAACAAAGGAATTGCTATGACTGGGCAAATACCGGACACGTCCGGTATTAATACCGGACCAGCAGAAAACAAGTCAGTTGTTTTGTCTCTCAAACACTCAGATCTCACATGGGTTGGCTTGAGCACTCATGAATGATTATCTATCAACATGATGCATCTCTCTTAATAGTACAACATACCTATTAACTCAAGATCAAATGAAAATGGAGTTTGAAGCGCTTGAGTTGAATTTCCTTGAACCAAAATGCCATAGCCTTCAATCTTCATCAAGTGAGGGTGTTAACATGTTGATTTTGATTTTATCCTTGAGCATTGTGGTCAGGGATGATGCAGCCCCATGGCGAAGGCCATGTGTCACTACCTCCCGAATCGATGCCGGCAGAGCACGAACGCGCTCAAGGAAGTTCAGCCCCACCGGCAACACAGACGCGGCGTTCAGCTTCTCCATGACGACTGAAAGAGCAAGAACGAGAAAACTGTACCAATTAATAAGGTGCGGTGTCACACAAAACAAGAGGATATGGTAATGACAATGCCTTACCAGCGAGCTACACCTTTGCTTAACCCGCTGTGGCTTTAGCCGTGGCCATCTCCCTATCGGCTACGGCGAGTGCCGTCTCCACAGCAGAGAGGCATGACCGTAGCTGCTCCGCCTCCTGGTTCTCCATGCAGAGAGCCTACCTGGTCACGTCCAGGTCCTGCACCATCATCTCCTACCTTGGACGCTTCTCCACTAACATGGTTCAAGCTTGAAGAATGCGGCCCTAGGGAGGAGGAGGCGAATAGGAAAGGTTAGTTCACAAGGTTACAAGGCAACTATACTGACCCCTATTTTTCCTCTGTTTTTATAGTAGGGGACGTGCACAACTGATCGACCCGAATTCCAGCGATGCCTGGCGATAGCAGGAGGTAAGGCGAGGTCACATCTCCACGATCTCTAAGGAGCACGCCTTCCAGGAAATACACGTCGAGAAATGAGCCACCAAAATGGAGTAGCTAGATAGCTGTTCACATTTTACTGCACTCACAAGAAAGTCCAGATGCGGCACATTTGATCTTGTCGGACACTATATAGTATAGAGCTATGAGTAAAACTATTTCCAACGGAGTGCACTCAGTCACAACATTTGTATCAGTTGTAGTAGTCATGAGTGGCTTAGATCTATGTTGAACCCAACTCATCTTATTTTCGTGTATTTGATAAGATTTGTTGAACTTGCAAGAACCATGCATCAAAGAGAATTTTATTCAGAATTTGGTTTTTATAATCTGATGCATGCCTCTGCAAACCAAGAGAAATTGAAGCAAGTCCTCAGTCTGCCCCTCGACTGTCGTGACTGCTTGGATTAGACCGCAATGTCTATACTTCATAGGATCACACAAGCTCTGTCCATCTAAAATCTTGACTACCCAGACGATGTGCTCCTGCATTTCCATGTAGGCACACATGCATGGGTGGCATCAGTAGCATGTTATAGCAGGGGACGTTGCCTCTCGGCCTATCACATTAACGGGACAGGGCGAAGCCCCACCGCCCACCCATGCAAACATCTCGATCATGGAGTGGTTGATGGCCCCCAAACTATAGTAGCAGAGACAAGGACGTGAGAGGGAAGGTTATCCCTATAGCCTTCTCTCTCTAGAGCTCTTGATTCCATCCCAAAGCTTTTGCCTTCCACCCTACTACACCGCTGACGCATCCTGCCCGGACCATGGCGGAGTGGATGAGGTCGTCTGTCGACCGAGCTGAGTGATCTCAGAGGCCACCAAGGAGCTCAGGTGGAGAGTCCCAGTGAGAAGTGAAGTGGAGTCGAGGCCGAAGGAAAATGATATCGTCTCTTTTGTCCCTTTGCATCTTCTTGGGTTCGGGCTACCGACGCACCCCTTACTGAGGTGGTTGCTCTTCTACTATGGGCTCCGCCTCCATGACTTAACCCTAGAGGGGATCCTCTACCTCTTGGTCTTCATCATGCTGTGCGAGGGCTTCCTAGGAATACCTGCCCATTATGATCTATGGTGGTTTCTTTTCTAGGTGGTTCTATTGGCGTCCTTTTGGCACCATCGTTGTCTGATGGGGGGCGCCTCAATCAAAGTTCGTCCTAGATTGGAGGAGCACTAACTAAGCCTTGATAGCCACTATGTCATAGACCTAGCTTGGGAGCATAGGTGGCTCTACATCCCCAACAATGAGTGGCCACCGCCACCGACTTTTTCTCATGACCAGCTACGTCCTGACACGTCGGAATCATGGTCGAGGCCGCCAACCCTGTCGGAACCACAACATTTGTGCTTATTGCTAGATGCAATTGAGGATCTAAGGACCAAGGACTAATGGCACCAAGGGTGATCCGTACCTTCTTTAGCCATCAGGTCCTCTCCTTGAAGATGAGGGGCACCCCCAATGGGAGTTCTAGGGCGTGATGGACCCTACAATTGAGTCGAGCATCCCCATCCATTTGGAGGAGGCAGACGATCTGATGATGACAGCTATTGGAGTGTCCATGTTGGAACGTGGCGATGGGGAGGCCCCGAATGCCTTCCATGGCGGCAATCCTTCTCTAACAGATGGACCTCTCGTTGGCATGGTCTCTGACCCACCATCAGTTCCCCCTTCAAAGGTGGATTATCACCGTACCACTGTTCATGCTGTTTATCTTCATTTAACTAGAATATGCGAGTAATGCTCACACTAGCTAGTACGTGTTCATGCTGTTTAATTTAACTAGTATTTGAAATGTGCCTACTTTCTCAATAGGTGAACGTGGGTGTGACGGTGTCCCAAGCCTCGTTGGACCTGGAGCCTGGTTCTTTGTCTATGGTCGCACTTGGAAAGCGTCCCCGTTAGGCATCCACCGATGGGGCAGCCACCCATGATTCTATGCCATGCTACATCGGTCAGTTCGATATAAGTCATTTGCATTCTCAATCCGATCACTCTCCTGCTTATCCTATATGGGCTTGAACTTGGCTTGCATTGTGTAGCGCTTTCTCTATGATGGCACCGTCCCTGGTCATGGGGCTTCCCCCTGGTGTTGTCAGAGAGTTGTCCTATCACCGCTCGCCGCCGCTGAGCCCGTGTCTCCCCGCACAACCCTCTGGTTCTAAAGTGGCAAATCATCAGAAAAGTGTGAATACTTAGACAACGCAGACTACCATCAATTATTGAAGGATTACCACAAGGTCCAAGCATTGTTGTCATCGTCTAGGCTGAATGCTGAGATGCTGCGCGGTGAGCTGGATGCCGCGCATGATGCACTTTATGTTTTTGAGAATGAGGCCTCCTAGGCATGAGTGAACTAGGCAATGATCAAGGAGCAGGCCCATAACATGATGAACCTTCTTATGGAACTGAGGACGCGGGTCCAGACCCTACAGGTGTGCGCCCAAGCCACCTCTGACGTGGCCTTCCCCATGGAAACAACAGACAATCCAGTTGTCGTAGAGGAGCGCCTCTGAGCTCTGCTGGTCTGCCTTCAAGTTGTTGTGACCAAAGCCATTTGTTAGGGGGTTGCCATGGCGCTAGCTGCTTCCTAGCTTTAGATTGGCGCATCGGTTAACGTCTGGGTGGCGGAGTAGGGTTTTCTCCAGGATCGAAGGACGATGACATCGCCGATCTGGTCAAGAGTTCAAGACAGATGCCAATGTCGTCTTAGCAAAGGTGAACATAGAGCTGATCCTGCATGCCAGCCTCAATGCTATCTATGGGACATATCAGTAGTATTAGTAGTCATGAATAGGTTTGATCTATGGGATGCCCTTGCAAATATGTGAACTCTTATTTGCGTGTTGGTGTTAACTTTTGTTGAACTCGGTATTAGGTGGGTTAAATTCTGTTGAGCGTGGTGTAGCTCAGGTCCTTTGGTCATTTTGTAGCTGGTTTGTAGCCCTGTTGATTGCTTTTTGCTACATATTTCTTTCTAGTTTTCTTTGATCTGATCTATAATATGCTAAACATTCATGAGTGCCTTTGATCTCTGTTGAGACCAACTCGGGTCTTCGATAAAATTTGTTGACCCTAAAACAATCATGGAGCAAGGAGTTCATCTAAACAAGTCTTGCCTTGATCTAATGCAGAACGGAGGAGCCATAGTTGTTGAATTTTACTATGAATGCAAGAAAGTCTGCCCGCTGAGTATTTGATCTCATAGGACAGAATAAAATGTCGTACAAAGTAGCAATCCGTCTACCCCTCGACTGCTGTGACTGCTTGGATTGGAGTGAAATAAGTACATAAATGACCTATCACAACTACACCAAGCATTCAGGTGTCAAGCGTGTCATGTTAGTCAAAAGCTCTTTCTCTCGATTCACTTCTTGTGTCCAGCTTTCCTGCCGCATTAGCTTCACTCTCGTCCCCATCCCTCATCTGATAGCATTACATCAATTGCCTACCTTCTAGCTCCCACCTTCCCTCACCCGTTTGCATTTTCCCAACCTTCTCGCTCATAAGTTTTCCCCCGACCATGTCCCTCTATGATATTAGATGAAATGACGTTTACATGTTTCTTGTGAACCGTATGCTTACCTGATAGTCCGAGCCGCGCAAATTTGAATAGGCCAGACATGTAACTCTTGAACTCAGCTTTGAGTAGAACTTTTGCCTGATCAGCTATGCTACAAATAGGACCTGCACCATCTGTGGCTACATGCGTGAAGTAGTAAGGTATTGGATTCCTAAAGCTATAGCTTCAAACACAGCCGAGGGTGTGTAGACAATCAGAACCTATGAAACATGTAGCCATCTCTAGCTAGCCATTGCCCCTCGGCTGCCGTGAGCCTACGACTGCTTGTAATGGACTGCACTATATGCTTGACCGGATGACCAAAGGTTCAACCATCTAAAATATTCACTACTCGGATAGTACTAGTAATGATGAACGTCATGCGGTCACGTCAGAAGCATGTTCTAGCCCTAGCGTCCCTGTGTGTACAAAGCTTGGCCTCACTCCCCCATTGCATTGCCAAAAGCCCTGGCCTCGCACTGCCTCGCAAAGTCCCCACCTCCGCCTCTCCATCGGTTCCCATGAAGGTCATCCCCATGAAGTGCTCCAGGTCCTCGAGGAACCGTGGCCGAGATCTAGGATATGCTTCCTCCAATGTGTTGGCGCACCCTGCTTTGATGCATGTTCGTACCCTTCTTGACTATTGGTACCCATCGTTCTCTCGCACGCCATCTCCTAGGCCACCATTTGTCTCCCAGTCGCCCATGACGATGACATTGACGCCACTGGCACTGGTAGTTTGCTCACCACCACTGCTCCCAGAATGGTCCACCTTGCCATCATCGCAGTCACCGTTGTGGTCCCACATGCCACCCCTAGGTTGGCATTGGTCTCCCCATCACCCACAATGATGATGTTGACGCCACCGGCACTAGAGGTTCGCTCACCACCGCCGCTCCTGGTACAGTCCACCTCACCGTCGTGGTCTAGCTCTCTATCGCTGGATCCATTCCCGGCGCCCAAGGTGGGAGCGGGTCTCCTACAACGTCATAGTCCCACTCGTTGTCCACCGAGGACATGTTTGAGGGCTCTACAGAGGTGTCCCTATCATAGTTTAGCTCGCCTTCACTAGATTGGCTCTTGGCGCCCCACGGCGGGAGCGAGTGAAGTGATCCTCCGGTTTGACGTGGCAGAGAGGTTTGCTAGTTTCAACCTAGGCAAGTTTACCTTGCAAGCATTGGATTTTGATCATGCCTGTTAGTACCCTTGTTGCATGACTTGCTTAGAGCTGTGGGATGGTACCGCTCATTGAATTAATTAGAAATATCAAGTCATGTAAACATTTGTAGTTAGGACAAATATGCTGCCTGGTGCTCATTACTACTATGAAGTCATGTTAATCATCTGTAGTTAGAACTAGTATGTTTATGTAGTAGTTGCATGACTAGTGTGACATGTTTCTCCTATTATTATGGTCGATGAAGGCATGATTATGTAGTCTAAACTTGTATCGTTATAGTACTCCACGTATATATATATATGAAGTCTGGTTTGATGTTATGTTATCTTTCTTGTAGCACTACTCTCCTCTTATTATGCATGTAGCCATGCCTAGCTCTGCAAAACCAACCTAGGAATAGGTGCCTAATCTTTTATGCCACCAAAGCATAGTCCAGCCATGTTGTATTAGATGAGGCCAGACCATATATTAGGTGTCCAGCCAGCTCTTTTATCTTGGACATGCAAAATCAACAACCAAAGGACAGTTTGCCCCCTCATTTAGCCACAAGCCGGACATGCAAAAAAAGGTGCAAAAGTGGAAGGGCAACAAGATGAGTTTGGCAATGGTTTGAACTTAGTTAATTGTGGTATGTATCTAGATGTCAATAATGCTGATGTATCTTAATCTGTAATTGGCAGTGTGTTTGTTTATTTAGTGTTTGTTCAGTGTTTATATCAGTTTGTTCGTTTTGTCATAATACTGTTCACTGTTCAAAGAAAGCCATTACTTGTGCACCCTCATCAAAAGCACATTCTAAAATACATGAAAAGCACTCAAAAATAGTTAAAACTGCCATTATATTGATTCCTAATTCCTAATATTTATCTAGGTATATGAGGCCATTTGAAATAGACCAAAAGTGCACTACAACGCACCTACCATTGTACTACTACTAGTTAGTACTAGACCTACAGCTATTGTACAAATTAACTAAACCTACTGATCGACGCCGCTGCCCCCGCTATCGCCGTTGTCGTCGCCCTCCTTGTCGTCCTACTCTGACGAGGAGTCATCCTCATCCTCCATGATCGTGTTAGGGGATGGAGGGTTGACCCTATGCTTCTTGTTGCGCGGCATAGGGCCGAACCCCTGTGGAATGGTCTCGGTGATGTTGTCCACCTCCGCCGGTGGTGCCTCCTCCTCTTCTTCTTCCTCCTCCTCCTCTGCCGCTTGTGGCGCCTCCTCCTCCTCATTGTCGGTGGGCTCCCCATCGTCTTTGGTAGGCTCCTTCTCGTGCTTGGGGCTCGATGTCAGTTGATTCACCTCCTCACCGTCCTTGTCTTTGTAGTCAGTGGAATACTTGCCGGATGACTAGTGCCCCATTGCTCACTCTATGTGCCACCGGTGAGTAGGGATCGACTGGTGAGTAGGGATCGGAGGAGGTGATGTGATATGTACTATTACATATGTATGAAAGAATACCCAGTCGGTGGTGCTCGCTACAACCTACTGGTCATTTTAAAGAGGAGAGCCAAACGGTTGCTCTCCCATAGGACGCGACAATGGTTAAAGAGGAGACTGAATGGTTGCTCTCCCACAAGACATGACGATGGAGGCTTCACAGTTGGTTGGCATCCCCCGTTTCATGTTTTGACTCCTGGGAATGGAAACAGTGTACACTTAATGCAGCTCAGCCGCCTCCCTCGCCTCCCCCTAAATCAATGCACGTCACACCACTCTGCCTCTCTAGCCCTCCAGCTCACCGCCATCCACACACCGTAGCTCCATGCACACTGGCAATCATGTCGCTGACGGCGCTCCCTACCAACATGCAAATTGAGATCGCTGGCCACCTCATTGCAACCTCGGATAGGCCCATGGATGACCTCCACAACCTATGGGTGACTTGCTTGTCCATGGGCCGCATCTATGGCAACCTCACCATCGGTCAACATCTGGCATTGGATCGGGTTAGACACAGGAGGACGGGGGCTGACCCCGTCAACTACTATACCCTCCTTGAAAGCCTAACCCAATTCGGCAACCCGGAGGCTTGCTTCTTCACCGAGATACAAACTGTAACACCTCTGGTGTTTTGACCTAGCACTAAAACTTGACATGCCATCATATGCATTGCATAGCATTCATGAAGTAGAAAATTTTGAATGCATTCACTAAATAAGCTTTATTTCATAAGTTGTTCTTTTATGTGATGTGATTCAAAACCCTAAATAAAGATCATGACCACAAGGGTCAAATTTCATGTGATCATGTGAGACCATGTGTCAATTGACTCAAATAACCCTAATGGGCCATGTTACTGGTCAAAAATCAAAGTTAAGTAAAAAGGTAATCAAATCAAATTTGAATTCAAATTCAAATCATAAAGGTCCTTTTTGCCCCTTTTGTCTATTTCAAAATCCATTTGGAATTTGGGGTTGTGACAAAAAGCAAAGTTGAAGCTTACTTTATAAAGATCAACTTTGGTATTCAAAGTTTTTCAAGTTTACATGTAAAATTTGGAGAAATTTTGAAATGATTCAAATGCTCAAATGCACCCCAAAATCAAATTTCAAAATGGAGTCAGAATTTGAAAATATTCCTTGAAGCAAAGTTGTAGAGTTTGAAAAGTTGAGCAACTTTCATTTTTGGAGAAAATTTGGGAGTAATTTTTAAAATGAATTCAGTGGCAAATCTGTAAATACTTAAAAAAAATCAAGTTGGCAACAGGGCGCCACCGCCCCACCGCCGGCGTCCTTTCTTTGGCCTTCCAGGCACGCCTACGACCGCCCTTGGCTTCACACTGGCGCGGGGAGCACGCTGCGTGTTGATTCCGCGCGCTCCTGGCCGAGCTATAAGACCCGTCGTTGGCTTTTCTTTCCATCCCTCTGTTTTTCCGACGCCGCCGTCTCAACTCTGGCGAGCTTCTCTCGTCTCCTCAGAGCAAGTTAGCCTCGAAAAACCATGTTCTAGTTCCGCCTGCTCCTTGCATATCTGACCGAGCTGTTGCTACCGCTTGATTTCGCCGAGAGCTCGCTGTCCACGTTCATCTTCCTCGCGGCTGGCGACCTCAATGGAAACTCCGATTCACCGTGGCTAGCATCATCCGGTGAGCCATTGCTCTTGCTTGTTGACTCTACGGCTTTGTCCCGATGCTGTAGTGCTTATTCCACTCTTGCCTGCTCGTTTTGCCCACTGCAGTCGCCGGAACACCGTCGTCGACGAGGTCCGCTCCTCCGTGATCCCGGTCACCGTCGAAACGCGTCACCATAGCTTCTCCGGTCTCGCTTGTTGCTTCAACACATTCGGGGTGAGCCACTGATGCTTCCTGTACTCTTTGTTTCACCGTTACCGGCCTAGTTTTGCCGGTGTAACGTTGCCGTGCCACCACGTCCGCCATGGCCGGTGTCAGCCTTGTTCCGTGTAGTAATCAACCTCCGTAGTGCCACAGATCGATGCGCCTAGCTCTTGTGAACATGTTGGTACTTTGGCCATCGCTGTTGGGCTCACCATCGGCGAGTTAGCGCCGTTGATGCCATGGTCAATGCCAGAGGTTAGGGATGACATGTGGGGGCCGACTGTCAGTGAGAGAGAGAGAATAGTGTATTTTGATATTTTCTGATTTTGAATAGTGCTGAATCTTTGGAAATTTGTAGGAAAATAATCATAGCTCCAAAAATTCTGAAAATTTGTGTGTAGCTTCTGTACATGTTCTATTATGGTTTAAATTTTGAAACTTGAAATTTGAATAAATTTTTAATGTTCAAAAATTCAGTCAATTAATTGATAAATGCAATTTCCATAATTTTGTAGGCCACTATATAACTCCATAAATTATGAAATTTATTTTGGTACACTAATTTGTCATGCGAAATCTTACATAAAATTTTGAGGTCATTTGGAACAAGTTCATTTTTGGGCTTATTTCCAAATTAATTCAAAAATGAATAAAAGCAAACCCTAAGTGTTAGGTTTAGGGTTTGATCTTGTTTGGGTCATGTTTTGTGACCAGTAGGGTTTCAAGATCAATTTGGTCAATTCACTTAGGTCATAAACCCTAGATGTTAGTGTTAATTAGTTTTGTTGACTTGCAACTATACCGCGAAGGAAAGTTGTATTCAAGGTGTTATTACATTTCATGCGCCATGAAAGCATCATATTTACATTATCACATATTGAAGCATATGTTATTATTTCGTGTAGAATCCGAGAGTGAAACGATTCTAGTTGAGCAAGTTGTGGAAGAATCCCCGGTTGTCACGGGATTCGATAATTGTGGTACTGATCCGGAACCCGAGATCATCAACGAAGGCAAGCCCCGGTTTATGCATTAAATCATTACCTTGTTTACTTTGAAAAGTTTATCACCTATATTACTTATTGCATTAAGTTGATTTATTTAAATGTTACCTACTTGATGCATTGCCTATCTTGTTAATTGTTTACCCTCCTTGAAGATGATTTCATTTACAAAGGCGTAGAATGCTTAGTATGCTTTATGGTAGGCTTTCAAAGTAAAAGTTTCGATACAATCAAAGATGGCATACTGTCCAAAGAAAGAAAGAAGGTAGAATGAACTAGAGACTAGTCGGGTGACTTATCTTGAATGTTGGGTAATGTTGCCGACTATGTCGCTTAAAGGCCACTCATTGTGGATCTTCTAAACGAGACACTTTGTAGTACTGGTCACATACTCCGGTAAGCCTACTTCGGCTAATTCAATACTAAGACGAATGCCCACGCACTAGGAGTGGTGAGATGGCAGGAGTAGCGTGTACCCTCGTGGCTTGAATGTGGCCGGATTTGAGCCGTGCTGTGCTTTCGGGTGGCGTGGAGACGACTTAGTATGGGAGGATCCGGTAGCGAGGTTGATATATGCAAGATTAAGTTCTACATATGTCGTGTGATAAGGAATCCCCAGCTGGGACTTGAATCAATTCGAATTGCCGGTGCTCCGCGGATATGGAGACTCGATTCATTACAGAAGCAATGCAGGACTGGTGAATTACTAAAACTTGAGAAAAGGAATGGAATCAGAAGGATTAGAACATGGGATATGAACACTTAGTTTGAGATAATGAACTAAAGTACTTAGGGGGAAAACTTGAAAATAGGATCAAGAATAGAAAGCTTTTGGCAAAGAACATTTGAATCTTGCTACATCCTTACCTTGACCCAACACCGGCATCCCTAAGACCTTCGCCCCTTTTTCGTCGGGTCAGTCTTGTTGAGTACTTTTGTACTCAGGGTTTGTTAACCCTTGTTGCAGGTGAGTCGCATGCGCAGGCTTGTTTTGGTCCCTGCTGCATGTCAGTGTTTGAAGTCGATGATGATGAGGAATGATGAATGGCCTTTGGACAAGGCACTAGTTTGTGTGAAATAAATAATGTTAATGTAATATTATCCCGCTACTATGGTTGTATGACACTTATGGTTTTGTAAGTTTGAAACAACTGGTTTGTAATATTAAAACTTAAGTCTTCCGCTTTATGATCTCTGATATGTATATTGAAAACTGTTGTAATCTGCAATGACTGTGATTGGGATCCTGTTCGAAAAAGATTCATGGATGATTCGGGTTTCCCGAGGACACCTGACATACCTTTTAAGTTGTTGGGGACTCGTGTACGCTAACCGAGGTCTGTAAAGACAACGCTAGGTGCACGTGGGCCCGATTTCTTAGGAGGTTCTGCCACACAAACCATATTCATAGAAAAGCGTAGACTCTAGCCATGCCTCGATGATCTCAGTCGAGCCACTGATGGTGGGCACAATATGGCGACGTATCTGGTCGCCATATTGCTCTGTAGGCGGTGCATGAGATGGGTCAAGGACGAGGAAGAATCACGGACGGTGGCGGCAGGTGGTGGCAGCGGACCAACAAGTAGGTGGCTAAGCAACAAGGGGTGTGTGTTGTACCACCACCTAGCCATCAAGGTGATCTACAATACGATGTGGGGATGGTTGTCGCTGCCACCGCCGGCACAGGTGCGCGGCGATCTTCCTTGCATAGGCGGCGCTTGCGGCGATGCAGATGGATGGGAAGGAAGCGCTGTGTATTGCAGTGAGGACTATAGGCTTTGTCAATAAATCCATTTTTTGAATGGGAATTTGGAATAAGAGACTAGTCCTTTCACTCTCTGAAATGTAGTGTATTCTGGCATTTGAAGGTCCTCAAATATAGTGTATTCTATAGCTTTTGATTTCTTGTTGTTCTATTTCAATTATATTTGTTTCCTTATTCAATGAAAGTACTAGTACAAAACAGGTTTCCCTATATAACATAAGATGTGTCTGGCCCAGTTAGATTTACAATGCTCGGACTTTCTTGAGTGCGTAGTAAAATTTAAATAGCTATGTGGCTCCTCCTTTAGGCATTAGATCGATGCGAGACTAGATCAGATGAATTCCGTATGCATGTTTGCCACACTATAGACCAAAAAGAGAACGGGAAGAAACCTACAGACAAAACCAACCAATAGGGGCTAGAAACCGGCTACCAAAACCAACCAACCAACTCATCTTATTTTTGTGGCTACTTCAGTCTTCAGTCTGTAACTCGTTAGTCTCTAGCCTTCAGTCTGCACCTCAACTGTCATGACTGCTTGTGTGCTCCTGCATTCCTGCATAGACACGCACGTGTGGGTGGCATCAGCAGCCTGTTGTAGTAGGGATGCTCGCATTGACATGACGTGGCCAAGCCACACCACCAAACCACACAAACGTCTCATTGCTCCTTGGTTGTGGGGTGGTACTTTGTATTAGTTGGGTTGAACTATGTTGAGCGTGGTGTAGCTCAGGTCATTTGGTTTTTGTTTTTTTGTTGCCTTGGTGTCTTTGTCAATCTTTGTTGTACATGCAAGAACGTTGCAGTGAGGAGCAAGTCTCACCTTAGTCTAATGCAGGGTTGAGTACCACTGGTGTTGAGATGTTATTGCACACGTAAGAAAGTCTGACCTCTGTACATTTGGTGGCATCTGACAGTTTCCTCCATAGTTTTTCCTTGTTTGGACGCATTTGACAAGTAAGAAACTCCTAACACCCAACATAAGGAAGATACATCAAATGCACCGTGACATAACATCAAATGGAAATTTATTTACTCCTCTGCTAATGACTCCGAGAACAAGGAAACATAGGACTAATGTTTAACAGCAAAGACCCTAGGGTGTTTGGTTTAGGTGACTAAAAGAGACTAAAGCAGTTAAAAAAGACCAGAACACCCATATTAATTGGCTAGGATCTTTGCTGCTGCCGCAGTATTGAGGGGCAGGGGTGTCTTTTTTGGCCCTCTACATGTCTGTGTTTACTTTTATTCAACTTTGTATTAGGTGGGTTAAACTCTGTTGAGCATGGTATAGATTAGGTCCTTTGGTCTTTTGGTAGCCGGTTTCTAGCCCCTGTTGATTTGATTTTGCCTGCAGGTTTCTTTTAGGTTCTCTTTCCGATCTATAGTATGGTAAACATGCATAACGGAATTCATCCGATCAAGTCTCGCGTCGATCTAATGCCTAAAGGAGGAGCCACATAGCTATTTAAATTTTGCTACACACGTAAGAAAGTTTGAGCATAATAAATCTGACTGAGCCGAACACATCTCATGTTATACAGGGAAACCTGTTTCATACGAGTATTTTCATTAAATCCCTAAAGGAAACAAATAAAATTAAAACAAAACAACAAAAAATCAAAAGCTATAGAATACACTATATTTGTGGAGCTTGAACTACTTTAGCAGTACTTTTTATTCAATGCATAGTGTTTTCCTCTCACAACAAATCAGCATAAGCCAAATTTTAGCGAAACAAGGCCCTGTTCATTTCGCTGAAATTTGGCTTATGCTAATGCTTATGCGGATTTGTTATGAGAGGAAAACACTATGCGTTCGCTAAAAAGTACTGCTGAAGGCAGAAGACAATATATTTCAAGATGGAGGGGGTAATTCATTCTCGCATGTAAAGAGTGAACTACTAGTTTCTTATTCCAAGTTCCCGTGTAAACAACTCAAATTCACGGCGAAGCCTATAGTCCTCATTGCAATACACAACCCGTCCTTCCCATCCATCTGCATCGCCACAAGTGCCGCTTACGAAAGGAAGATCGACACGCAGCTATGCTGGCAGCGGTAGCAACAACTTGCCATAGGCCCACCTCATTTCACAGATCACCTTGGCGGCAACCTCATGGCGGCACAACACACAACCCTTGTTGCGTAGCCCCCTACTCGTTGGTCCATCGCCGTCGCTCGCTGCCGCTGCCTATGATTCTTCCTCGCCCTCGACCCATCTCATGTACCGCCTTGCAGTGTCATCATCGCAGGCATCTCCATTGTGCCTATAGAGAAATATGACTAGATAGGCCGCCAAATTGTGCCCGCCATCGGCGGCGCGGGTGAGATCATCGAGGCATGGCTAGGGCTTATGGGTTTCCTCGAATACCATTGGTATCTCAATGTGGACGCAAGCCTCTAGGCTACCGAGTTGGGTTAGGCTAGAAAGGAGGGCGTTGTAGTTGCCGACATTGTCCCACCCTAGCCCGTGTCTACACTAGTCCCGTGCCACGCGCCAACCGATGGCGAGGTTGCCGCAGATGTGGCACATGAATGAGGAGGTCGCCCATAGGCTGCGGAGGTCGTCCATGGGCCGCTCTGACCTCACAGCGAGGTGGCCGGTGATCTCAATGGCTAGCTCGTCAGGGAGTGCTAGCAAATGCGATGTGGGGTGCCACCTCACCACCATGTGTTTACACCAAAATTTGGAAGAAGGATTTTAGAGGCTCGAAAACTCCCAAAAACCATGTCAGCGAGGAATCAATTGCGTGTAGATCAAAAACAGCTGATTTGGATATAGCACTATCGGCTTTCTTCAGATAGCGCCTATGGATAACGACAGAAGCTATGATCGGTGCTGGGACGAGACATGCTGGACTCTACAAAAAGGGAAAGATTAGAGTCCAAGTTATCTTAAATTAGGAATGTTTTCATTTTTATGCCAAAGATTATAACAAATCGTGCTCGAGTAGGATTCATGTCTAGACTCCGGGTATAAATATCAAACCTCGGCTATTGTAAAGGGACAATCAACCAATCAAATACAAAGTCAATTACTTTTTTCGGCTCCAGCCACCCCTTAGGAGTAGGAGTAGAGTAGATCTCGGTGAGTTCTTCAGCAAGTACGGTTGCATCGATCTGGTCCACCTCCACTGCTTGTCTGTAAGTACTGTCATGGTTTATACCTCTCTTCGTATGGCTGAATCGATCCGGTCGACCCCCACTGTGACTCTGGTATAGGCTAGTTATCGACTCTTGCCTAATTCAAGTATGGCCTGTGTGATTCTGCCTCACACCCCACTGCTTGAATTAGATCAAGGTCAAGTTATCGGCTCTACCTTAGCATGGGAGTCTTTGGTAGATTCATTAAGTTACCGATATTGCTTATTGCTTTCATTGTTTATCTAATTACATCAATATCACTCTGCCCGATTGAGATTGTTTTGGATCGGCCTTACATCTTGTTTAACTCATCGTTTGCTGATCTAAAACCTATCTAATCTACATCTTAAGCGACGAGTTATGTTTTTATCGGCTGTTTTGCGTCAATCTTAATCATGCATAGCGTGCGGTTAAGGCATGTCCGATCTTGAGTAGATCTATCAGTTAACAAAAACCGTTCCATGGCCCGTCATCATGGCCTATGGGATTCTGCCTCTCACCCCACTGTTGGCACCGTGGAGTGGGGATCGTTAGTTGGTAGACCCATTCCTGAGAAGGCATAACCTTAACTGTGCGCTATGCCTGAATTGGCTATTTAGCCGATATCGAATGCTTTCACGAACAGTTTGCATTATGAGGTCATTGAAGTAGAGATAAGTTGAAAGATATGTTAGCCCCATGATCTTGTTATTGTATTATGGTCTACATGATTCTGCCTCATGCCCCACTGATATTAGTAACGAGTTAGGATCATCGAGTCTATTGTTGTTTCTACGGCCTGCATGATTGTGCCTCATGCCTCACTGGTCATGGCGATAGATGAGATCTAACATGTTCACTAGATTTGTCTTTATTAAATGGTTAAGTGATGTTGAACTATTTCTTTATATAAAAAGGAGTTTGGTTACTTATAATCATTGGCTCAGTACAAACCGATCCATGTTGATATCTTATTACTAGTGATTAATATTTGCTTAAATAACATTTATCCTGAATGATAACCAATTCTTCTTATACAACCCCATGAGCTTTAACCGATTCATTCTTATGAATATGCTGGAATCGACTATTTAGTCAATCTCCTCTCATATCGGCTATCAGAACCACACATTCAGGACTGCCTGGCAACATCGGCATGTTCCACCCTTAATTACTGATAAACTTTCTTTCCTTGTCAATTACAGGGTCAAATTGACTGGCACATCTCGGGAGGATTGCGTAGGATCGACCACCCTTGCACTGAAGCTTGGCGGATCTGCTCCATCGAGCGGACCCTTCCGGCTTGCTGCAAGTGTCCTCGGCACGGGACGAAATTCTGTGTCAACACATGTTTCTGGCACGCTCGGTGGGACCCCAAAATCGTCATGGCGGCTCACAACAATAGCGACATCCTTATGCTACATTATGAAGATCTACCTGATGGAGATAAAGAGGTCATCGGCAAAGCTATAAAAGAGTTTCAGAACAAATGTTTGTTGTCCTACACCAAAACACGTGACAACACAATTGTTCAGAAATTTCCACTATCAAGAGTTCTGTTACACGGACAGACAGACATGACCGAAGTTGAAGACAAGTGTTTCTTTAAAGAGGTTGTAGACAAATCTATTTGAGGTGTCATGTCAAGTCACAACGAAGCTTTCGTGGACGTGTTCCACAACACCATGAAAGAGGCGATTCATGGATTTCCAGTTGGTCAAGGTGGACCGGCTTATTACAATATTCCAGATCCGTCTACTCAAGGGACTAATCAGGTCGGTACCAGCCATCAAGAAGCAGTACCAGTTGGTAGTGGTGATGTCCAGACAATTCAGGGATCTTTTGAACAAACTCAAGGAAATGCTGTGAATCAAACATAGTACAGTTCTGGACCACCAGTATAGCATGTGCAATAGCCAATGGGGCAAGGTCAAAACCAGGTGATCAATTTTGGCACATCAGGCCACATACCGTAGTCGGCTCAAAAAATAGCACCATCAATTCAAAGGATTCGTAGAGATATAGATTCTCATGTCTACAATCAGAGACTTCAAGCAGCAAGCCAGCAGAGGACCCAGTAGATTGAGCTTCCACCAGGGTATCACTATGACACAGATTATAACACTCTCCACATGATACCAAATCCAGGATATCAGGGCACATGGGATTTCAATCCGTAGATGGGTCAGCAAGTACCGAGAAATCTAAATCCGCAAGCTGACAAGTTGCTGCTGAAGGTGACCGAGATGATGAAGAATCAATTTGGTCTAAAACCAAAAGGGCTGACCTTTTCATACAAACGTCCATATCCAAAATGGTATGATTTGGTCCTCTTCCTATAAATTATAGGCTCCTAGAGTTTACCAAGTTCACTGGTCAAGACAGTACAAGCATGATAGAGCATGTTAGTCGGTATCTTACACAATTGGGCGAAGCATCAGTTGAGGATGCCCATTGAGTTTGTTTCTTCTCCTTGTCCCTGTTAGGGCCGGCCTTCACTTGGTTCTCATCACTACCAGTTAACTCCATTGCCAATTGGGCTGACCTGGAGAAGAAGTTTCATACATATTTTTACACTAGGACTGGAGAAAAGAAAATAACCAATTTGACAACCATGAGATAGAGGACTAATGAATTGGGCACTGAATTTCTTCAGAGGTTTCGAGAAACCAGGAACTTATGCTTCTCCTTGAACTTGGCCGATGATCAACTAGCTGCTTTAGCTATTCAAGGAATGCTGCCGATGTGGAAAGAGAAACTGCTGGGATAGGAATTTGACAACTTGGGTCAGTTGGCTCAATGAGTAGCAGCGCTCAATAGCTAATTCTAGAGTATGCGCAGAGATACCTAATTCCAGAAGAGTACCATCATAGCCGAAGCTTATGATCCATACTAAGTCGATGACAGCTATGAGGATGAAGAAGAGGAGGTTGCTGCAGCTGAATGGAATTAGGGCAAGAAGACAGTGATGGTGTCAAATCCTTGGGGAAGAGGAGTCGAGGAGAGCTATGACTTTGATGTCACGAAATTAGACAAGCTCTTTGACTTCTTACTTGAGAAGGGCCAAATCAAATTACCGGACAACCATGTGATGTTGCCCCCTGAATAATTAAAGAACAAGAAGTTCTGCAAGTTTCATAATGCTACTTCTCATTCCACCAATGAATGCAAAATTTTCCGGCAGCACATACAGAGAGCTATTCAGCAAGGAAGGCTCAAGTTTGATACACCTCGGAAGATGAAAGTTGATGATAATCCTTTCTCAGGAGATCAAAATATGGTTGATGTTGGGCTATTCAAAGGAAAAACTAAGGTTCTAACATCGACCAAATCAAGAGAAATTGGAACAGTTGATCCCAAGATGCAAATATCGGCCGATGAATATAGAGAGATTAAAAAACGTCATGATCAGCAAAAGAGCTGATATGAACAGGGGGGAGTGTCAAAGGATGGGACAACAAAGCCGCGAGTTACATCTCGAATCTTGTTGAATAAGTGACAGCGGCAGAAGGAAAAATATTATCAGCGATGGTTAGAGGATCAAGAATATCAGCGTCAACTAGAAGAAGAGAGATACGAAAGGAAGCAAGCCGAATCACACTGGAATTGTCCTTTCTTCAGATACTACTAGAATGAAGGTTTGAAGTTGTCTACCAGACATGACTGTCTAGAATGCAGCAATCAATATTGAAAGTTTAGGCAATCTCAGATCACCCGCCGGTCTATCCTTGCCTAGGATGCATATCACCATAATAATATGGATCGGCGCTTAAAAAATAAAAGTATTCATGATCGGCTAGGGAGAAAGAGTTGTTGACCAGGACTGGGCTGATCATGAAGAAGGAAGCAACCAAAGGGAGCATGTCTAGCAGGAAAGCCAATGGTGCCCTAGAGGATTGACAAGAAGACAAAAGAGAAGGGTGCAGCGCCTAAGGAATAAAGAGTTGGAACAAGCTCAAGTGTCCGGTAAACCTCGAGTATGGCATGCCAAGCAAATAGCCGATAGAAAGCAACCATCGGCTAATATCCAAATGGCTTTTCTGTTGCCATCAGAGTTCAGTGCTCCGACAGATCAAGAAGTTTATTTGGATTTCGATGAATCGGAGTATGAAGAGATGGTTGCCAAGTTGATAGTCGTGCAGCAAGCGGTATTTGACAGACCAGTCAAACATCGGCACTTGAAGGTGTTGTATATGAAAGGTCTTGTTGATGGAAAGCCGATGAGCAAGATGTTGGTGGACGGAGGTGCATCTGTCAATCTTATGCCTTATACTACTTTTCGTAAGCTTGGCAAAGGACCAGAAGATCTGTTGGAAACCGACATGATGCTCAGAGACTTCGGAGGTAACATGTCCAAGACCCGGGGGGGCAATAAACGTTGAACTAATAATTGGAAGCAAGACTCTACCCACCACATTCTTCGTCATTGATGGAAAGGGATCGTACAGTTTACTCCTCAGTCATGATTGGATCCACGTAAATTGCTGCAGACCATCGACCATGCATCAGTGTTTGATTCAGTGGCATGGAGATGATGTTGAATTGGTTTGCGCTGATGAATCTGTGAGCATTGCAACAGTCGATCCAGTCTTTTGGGAACTAGGAGATTTCGAATGTTTCTCTGGCAAGACATGGAAAGGAGGCTTCATTAAAATCAGCAATGAAAGCCAACAACCGATGCAAGCAATCAGCTCTGAGAGTTTATTTTAGTAAAAAAGGTTACGGCTTCACATCGACCATTGGAATAAAGGAAAACAAACATTAGTTATGAGGTTTAGGCCGATGTGTGAATACTAGATAAGGCGGTGAAATTCGAGTTAATGGATTTGAAGAAGTTATGTTTCACTTAACAGGATGTTTGACCTGGGTTGATTGCTCATTCAACTTTTGATGGTACATTATCCTAACACCTGGGCAACATTCGATAGCCAATTCATTCTTGGTTCTAATAGCCGGTGCCATAAGGATATCGCCTCTAGTTCAAAAATGAAAATCTTCGAAGACAATAAAAGCCGATACAATATGTATCGCCTATAGAGCAAAAACAAAAGATAGAAACAATCATACACAAGAGCATTGTACCGAGGTGCATTCATAGAAAGAGCAGGAGTCTTTGTTCACCAGGATTACCCTAAGTACAAGATAATCAAAGACCTTGTTCACCACATCCTGTGTGGATGTGATGTCCACTATGGCCTCCGCTGCCACAATGAATTTTTTGAGCAGGTCTTCATGCTCCTCAGGACCATCACCAATTAGGAAACCAACCTCCATGGTGTGAAGATTGTGACTGGTCTAGACTTGCGCTGCAGTTAGAGCCACTGATGCGCCGTGGCGAACGCCGTGTAGGGCAACCTCTTGGATATGGGCTGGGATATCTTGGAGATGAATGTCGATGGAGAAACCCTAGGCATTTACAGCGTTCACGGCTACGCTCGCCGCCAGTTGGAGAGATTCCAACTGTGTTGTCAGGGCTGACAATCAGAAAACAAGAAAAATGTCAACATAAGAGTAATAAAAGATCAGAGTAAGAGGCCTTCATGGAATTCATCTTACTCGCCACCATGGCGTCTAATTCGGCCAGTCGCGCTCGGACGGCACTGGCCTCCTCCTCGGCTACATGAAGGGCGGCCTGAGAAACCCCGATGCGAATCTCCAATTGGTCGTTCTCCCAAGTTGCCTCAGAATAACAATTATGGGCCATCCTCCACTCATCAATGTAGCGCCGGGCGTCATCTCCATTATAGGAGTCAGAAGAATCCGACGATGAAGCCGAGACGGAAGATGCAGCGTCAGAAGGCCCACTGGCCCTTGGGAGAGGATGAAGGCTATCATTCACAACAAACCTGTAGGCGAGTCAGAACTATTCATCATCATGAACAAGAAGTGTTGATCTCACCTCGTGCATTAGAGATGCTGGTTCGTTGGCATACTCTCCTCCGGTATTTCCTCCGCCGCGCGCTTACCTCGATTATTTTCGCCGGCCATGGAGAACGATTGGATCTATGAAAGGGGGAAAAGAGAACCGCTACAGGGTTTCGACAAGCAGAGAAGAGTGGAGGAACAATTGTGAGTAAGGATGTATTCGAGGCAAAACCACCAACTGGTATTTGAAGACCTGAAGCGAAGGTACAAGCACCTCGGGACCTGTAAAAGGCAACAACAATTAATGGAAGGCGAAGCACACTTCACTAATGCCGATAGGAATACAGCGCTGAGCAACTAGAAGGCATGAAATCGAAGGGTTTTCTTAATAAGAGCCGTGTTTTCAGACTTGATTAAACTAAGGGTCTAGATCGGCTGTATCAAATTGGCTCTTTAGCTAAAGAAGGAAGCATGAGTAAGCAATGGAGAATATGATCGGTTCGACACAAGATCCGCGACGACATGCAGATCTCAAGTCTAGGGCACCATGGGTCACTCTCGGTATTTCCAGTTAAATGGCATCAGTTCCCGCAGGCTATTGACTTCTCCAGCTGATCTAAGAATGCTCGCGAAGACACACTTATGACGACCAAAAGGTGAGACAGCCGGTTTGGTCGCCTAATCAGGGGAAACCTTATCGGCTTAGGCGTTACGCGCTTGATACATTTTGGAGATGCTGGGAGGAGAAGAAGGATTCAGAAGATCAATAGGAAATCTTTGAAGGAATATCACCCTAATGTTTGGATTAATACTCAACGACCAATTCTCTCGACTGACAGCTCTAATAGCCGATACCATAAAGGTATTGCTATTGGTACGAAAGTAGACCCAGAAGAGTAAAAGCCGGTACTATGCGTATCATCCGTGGAGGCAAAGCAAGCATAAACAAAGTAATACGCATAGTGTCAAGACAGGAAAAATATCTGCTAAATGTCGCCTATTATAAACTACGGGCCGAAGAAAACCTTGCCTACTATATCATCGACCAAGGTATTAAAAGCTACAGAATTGGCGACACTCATGAAATCCTCAACCAAGCGCTCCTGCTCCCCAGGGTATGTTGCATCTAGAAAACCATGGGGAAGAAGATAAAGATTTTGGCCTAAACGGGCTTGGGCGGCAGCCAATGCCATGGCAGCGCCATGATGAACGCCATGGAGGGCAACCTCCCTGACACAATTCAAGATGTCATGCAAATGAACCACCGGAATGGCACCCCTGGCATTGACAAATCCTGCCGCATGATTCGCAGCTGATCGAAGGCTCTCTAGTTGGGCAGATAGATCTAAAAGATTCAAAGGGGAAGTGATTAGAGTCTTGGAGATAGAATTGAAAAGAAGTAGAGGTTACGATAGGTATCTCATCCGCAATTATAGCCTCGGCCTTGGCCAACCTATCCTCCACCAAATCAACCATAGGAGGTGATCGATATCGAACCATGGCCAGGGCCGATGCTGTGCGAGAACAGACACTCAGCAAGACTCTGGCCATGTCGATCAATGGAGGCAAGTAGATCGTCATTATCAATCTGCCTCATCTGATGGCATGGGGGCTAGCGGCAAGCAGTCGATGGGGAAGGCCCTGAAGGCCGAACAGAGTCGGCCCTATTCCCCAAGGCAGCGGAGGCATCACGGGATACACCCTCCTGACAATGAAGGCACTAACACGATGATGCAGATCCGATGAAGACCTTCTCAGGAGACCTCTTGCTGTTCTCCATGATCTCTGACCTATGGAAAAGCAGGAAATATGATAAGGGAGCAGAAGGTTTAAGGCAAAGTGAGTTATACTTGGATCCACTGCCAAGGCCCATTTATATAGCCTAGGAAGGCGAGAAGATAGATTTCACCAGGAGATATGAAATTGAAATAAAAACGGAAACGGATTGGCACTCCAGGAATTCAGGGGACGGATAATGGAAAGATAGCAAATTCGGACTTATCATTTCCCAAAATTACGAAGCATTATGAGACAAATACAAAGAGTCTACATTGGCTAGAGACCTACCCACCAAGGCTTCTTTGGATTGAAGGGAGTCTAGATCCCCATAAGGCCGAGGGTCATTATAAACCAAGTCACATCGACCCATTGACAAGATTGTGCAAGAGAATAGGAAAAGCCGCCATCCTAATAGGTACCCAGCTAATTCCTCGATGACTGGGAGACCACTGGAAAGAAGCTTGTGGCTTTCCTGATAGGCATTTAATGGAACAAACAAGGGGATGTGTCCACATATTCTAGCCTTCACAAAACAACTTTGCGAGCATGGAGAGAAGACTCATGTGATATCACAAGAATTCTTCTAACCACGATGGCTGGTCTTCTTGCTCAACGGAGCGCTAGAATAAGTGACACAATCACCCCATACACAAGAATTCTTCTAACCGCTCAAGATCATCATAACAAAAGGATAGACCATGGAGGGTCCAGCGGAGTTGGGAGCACTCAGAAAGATGAATGGAAGAGAAACATGGCTGAAGTAGTGAGTTTCTCTCGCCAGGGTCGGATAAGCGTGTTATAGCCGGCCCGGGAAGATGAATCCAAATGCCCATGAAATAGTGGTGCTCTTGCAAAAGTTTTGGGGGCATAGGCTCGTGAATGGACGTGAGCGGTGATGGACGGTGGACCCTAGATCAAGGTTCTCTACCCGTGATTGTGGACTAATCAGGGATGCTGACAGGATAATTTTGGAATCAAATTACTTTTATCCCAAAATTGGGGGGCATGTGTTTACACCAGAATTTGGAAGAAGGATTTCAAAGGCTCGAAAACTCCCAAAAACCATGTCAGCGAGGAATCAATTGCGTGTAGATTGAAAACAACTGATTCAGATATTGCACTAGAATCGGCTTTCTTCAGATAGCGCCAGTGGATAACGATAGAAGCTATGATCGGTGCTGGGACGAGACATGCTGGACTCTACAAAAAGAGAGATTAGAGTCCAAGTTATCTTAAATTAGGAATGTTTTCATTTTTATGCCAAAGATTGTAAGAAATCGTGCTTGAGTAGGATTCATGTCTAGACTCTGGGTATAAATATCAAACCCCAGCTATTGTAAAGGGACAATCAACCAATCAAATACAAAGTCAATTACTTTTTTCGGCTCCGACCACCCCTTAGGAGTAGGAGTAGAGTAGATCTCAGCGAGTTCTTCAGCAAGTATGGCTGCATTGATCCGGTCGACCTCCACTGCTTGTCTGTAAGTACCGTCATGGTTTATACCTCTGTTCATATGGCTGCATCGATCCGGTCGACCCCCACTGCAACTCTAGTATAGTCTAGTTATCGACTCTTGCCTAATTCAAGTATGGCCTGTGTGATTCTGCCTTACACCCCACTGCTTGAATTAGGTCAAGGTCAAGTTCTCGGCTCTACCTTAGCATGACAGTCTTTGGTAGATTCATTAAGTTACCGATATTGCTTATTGCTTTCATTGTTTATCTAATTACAACAATATCACTCTGCCCGATTGAGATTGATTTGGATCGGCCTTACATCTTGTTTAACTCATCATTTGCTGATCTAAAACTTATCTAATCTACATCTTAAGCAATGAGTTATGTTTTTATCGGCTGTTTTGCGTCAATCTTAATCGTGCATAGCGTGCGGTTAAGGCATGTCCAATCTTGAGTAGATCTATCAGTTAACGAAAACCGTTCCATGGCCCGTCATCACGGCATGTGGGATTATGCCTCTCACCCCACTGTTGGCACCATGGAGTGGGGATTGTTAGTTGGTAGACCCATTCCTGAGAAGGCATAACCTTAACTGTGCGCTATGCTTGAAGTAGAGATATCTTTGCCGATATCGAATGCTTTCATGAACAGTTTGCATTACGATGTTGTTGAAGTAGAGATAAGTTGAAAGAAGTGTTAGCCCCATGATCTTGTTATTGTATTATGGCCTGCATGATTCTGCCCCATGCCCCACTGATATTAGTAATGAGTTAGGGTCGTCGAGTCTATTGTTGTTTCTACGGCCTGTATGATTCTGCCTCATGCCCCACTGGTCATGGCTATAGATGAGTTCTAACATGTTCACTAGATTTGTCTTTATTAAATGGTTAAGTGATGTTGAACTATTTCTTTATATAAAAAGGAGTTTGGTTACTTATAATCATTGGCTCAGTACAAACCGATCCATGTTGATATCTTATTGCCAGTGATTAATATTTGCTTAAATAACATTTATCCTGAATGATAACTGATTCTTCTTATACAACCCCATGAGCTTTAACCAATTTATTCTTATGAGTATGCTAGAATCGACTATTTAGTCGATCTCCTCTCATATCAGCTCTCAGAGCCGCACATTCAGTACTGTCTGGCAACACCGGCACGTTCCGCCCTTAATTACTGATAAACTTTCTCTCCTTGTCAATTGCACAATCAAATTGACTGGCATGTCTCAGGAGGATTGCGCAGGATCGACCACCCTTGCGCTGAAGGTAGGCAGATCTGCTCCATCGAGCGGACCCTTCCGGCTTACTGCATGTGTCCTCGGCACGGGACGAAATTCTGTGTCGACACCATGATTGCCGGCATCGACGTCGCGTGATGCAGAGTGCAAGGAGGCCAACCAAGGGCTCGCGTGGCAGTGTGGATGGTGCTACGCTGCGTGCGTTGTAGATCTATGGCATTTGGACGGCGGCGAGATAGAGTGCTGGTGAGGTGGCGCGGTGCGATCGATTTACGTTGATTGAGGAGGGGTCAGGGGAGGCGGCCAAGCGTGGGTTATAGCCAGAGTTTTAAATACCCTCTACGAACTAGTGTGCGAATTCCAACGATGACACGGTTCAGATTACCGGGTGGGCGGGCGACCGGGCGAACAAGAGGTCTGGTTATCGGGAAATGCGGAGTTTTCTGGTTCTCTTTCTGATCTACATGTTTCTTTCTATTCACATTTTTTACTGCACATGTAAGAAAGTCTGCCCGCTGTACATTCCATCTCATAGGATAGTATATAGTGTTGTCTATACAATTGAAAGTCATAGCAAATTGAGTGCATTTGTTCATACTGCCTCCGAGCAGGTTTGTTAGGCACACATGATGAAAATTCAGATACCAAGGAACGAAGGAAGACTGTGAAATTGCATTAATTAAAAATATCACGTCCAAGCCTCTATTAGAGCCGTCTCCATGGCTTCCATGCATGTATGCATGCAGCCTTTAATTGGAACGAACTAGAGAAGAGCTCGGCTTCCATCGAGAGTTAATTGTAGCCTTATTTCTATGATACGCCTAATAATACTATTTTTTCTAAAACCCGTGGGCGCCTAATAAAGCGGTAGCGTCAACCATAGTCCAAGGAGTGCAGTCGATCAGAACCTATGAAACCATATAGCCATCTCTAGCTAGCTGATGCCCCTCGGCTTGGATTGGAGTGCATTGTATAGTTCGTCGGATGATAGTAGGTCCGACCATCTAAAATATTCACTCCTCGGATACTAGTAATGATGAACCTCATGCAGTCACGTCAGAAGCGTGTGGCATGAATGAAACTAAAGTCATAAGTACACCAATGGGAACAAATGGCAATTTGGATAGTGATGCAAGTAGAACATGGTGGATCAAAAGTTGTACCTGTCTATGATTAGAAGCCTACTCTATGTGACCGTATCTTGGCCGAATGTCATGTTTAGTGTGTGCATGTGTGCAAGATTACAAGCCTCACCAAGAGAAAGTCATTTAAAGGCTACAAAGAGAATATTGAGGTACTTAAAGCATACACAAAATGTTGGTTTGTGGTATCCCAAAGGAGCAAAGTTTGAGCTAGTTGGTTATTCTGACTAGGATTATGTGGGATGCAAGGTTGAAAGGAATAACACCTCAGGCACATGTCAATTATTGGGAAGTTCACTTGTTTCATGGTCATCAAAGAAGCAAAATAGTGTTGCATTATCAACTGCCGAAGCTGAATACATGTCCGCCAGTAGTTTTTGTGCAGAAATACTTTGGATGAAGGCCACCTTGAATGACTTTAGAATCAAGTTTAAGGAAGTGTCATTGCTATGTGACAATGAGAGTGCAATCAAGTTAACCAACAATCCGGTTCAAAATGCAAGAACAAAGCACATTGATGTACGTCACCATTTCATTAGAGATCATCAACAAAAAGGGGACATTTGCATTGAGAGTGTGGGCACCGAAGATCAACTTGCCGATATATTCACCAAGCCATTGGATTAGAAGAGGTTTTGCAAGCTAAGGAATGAGTTGAACATATTGGATTTCTCAAATATGTGTTGATGCACCCCCACTTATATGGCATGCCTCTCCTTCGAGCAATCTAAGGTAAAAAGTTGATTGGCATGCATACATCCTTTGCTAAGGACATGTTTAGTGCATTTAGTCATTCTTGACATTAAATAGGCTCATTCATGAAAATCAAATTAATTTGATGCTTGTATGGTACCACTATTGCTTCTATGCTTGATTTGATCTAGTGGTAGCATATGACATGTTTGTGGGCTTGTGAACCTAGTGTTTGATCTAGAAAATGAGCTATAAGTGTTTAACTCAACATGGTACAAGATAGGTCCATCTCTTATACCTTAGCATCATTTGGTAGACATTGACTCTGACATTTCCTATCTAAGCATATGTGCAAGCTTCAATCCAAACTCTTAGCACATATGTAGGGGGAGCAATTGCTACCAATTTGGGTTCAAGAAACTTGTCCATATCCTTTTACACATGGTAAATATGCTTGGGCAAGCAACATGAATTCAATTGAATTTCAATTCATATCTTTGTGAAAGGGTTGTCATCAATTAACAAAAAGAGGGAGATTGAAAGCCCTAGTTTGGTTTTGGTGAATTGATGAAACCCTAAATGCTAACTTAGTTTATCAAAGTGATCATGAGATAGGTAGCACTATTCCAAGTGTGGAGCAAATGGTGAAGATCATGATGATGGTGTGACCATGGTGATGATCAAGTGCTTGGACTTGGAAAAGAAGAAAGAGAAAAACAAAAAGCTCAAGGCAAAGGTGAAACTTGATAGGAGTTTTTTGGTTTGGTGATCGAGAAACTTAGCGAGTGTGATCATATTTAGGATCGGTAGCCATACTATTAAGAGGGGTGAAACTCGTATCGTAATATGGTTATCAAAGTGCCACTAGATGCTCTAACTCATTGCATATGCATTTAGATTCTAGTGAGTGCTAACACCCTTGAAAATGTTTGTGAAAATATGCTAACACATGTGCACAAAATGATACACTTGGTGGTTGGCACATTTGAGCAAGGGTGGAGAAGTTGGTGAAGTGAAGGATGTGATTGTCACTATGAAACAGTGACCAGATGTTGGTCATGAAGTGACCGGATGCTCAGGCAGGTGAGTCCTAACGTACGCTGACGCAACGCGGAGGAGCTGACCAGAGAGGACCGAACGCTGAGCGCATCAGGTCATGTTGGACTGGATGCATCAGGTCATGGTTTTGCCTCTCTGGAACCTCTCTGGAGTCGACCTAACACTGCATAGTGGCGGTGAGTTGCATGTCCGGTTGTAGGGTGAAGGCTTGGGTGCAAACGCGGACTGAAGTGAGCACAGGCGCGTTCGGTCTTGGACTGTGGGGTGTCTAGTCATTCTTTAACACGCGCAAGGAAGCAAGTTGACTATTGAAATCATATGCATGAGGTTGAATGCAGGGGACATGTGGACGGTGATTGGTGACCATACGCTGGGGCTAGTGCGTCCGGTCGATCTGACGGGAGTGTTCGGTCACCCCGAGTTGGGCTGCAGTGAGAGCCCAATGGCTCTATTTTGAGGGGGCCTCTATTTATGCTCCATGGCCAGCTCAAGCTCACTCTCTTGTCCATTTGCATTGATATAGCAACCTTGTGGGCTTAGCCAAAGCCCTCCCACTCATCTCCATCATTTTGTCATCATCTTTGTGAGATTAGGAGTGAATCCAAGTGCATTGCTTGAGTGATTGCATCTAGAGGCACTTGGTGTTCGTGTTTTGCTGTAGGTTTCACTTGTTACTCTTGGTGGTTGCCACCACCTAGATGGCTTAGTGCAGCGAGGATCATCGAGCAGAGGAAGGTGGTTGTCTTTGGCTCCGATCGTGGTGATTGTGAGGGGTTCTTGACCTTTCCCCGACAGAGAACCAAAAGGTACTCTAGTGGATTGCTCATGGCTTGTATGATCCTCATATTGTGTTGGTTGTGCGGCACCCTATAGAGGGTTTGGCATGTGATGCCAATTAGTGGGTGAACCTCCAAGTGAGTGTATCGCCACAATAAGGACTAGCTTGCCGGCAAGCAAGTGAACCTCGATAAAAAATCTTGTGTCATCTTCTCTGAGGATTTCTTGATATTCATTGTGATTGATTGGCTTCATCATTGTGATTGGCTCAATTCCTCTACACGGTGGTATAATCATCACATCCCCTACCTTGCATTTACATTTCTAGTGTTGCTTCGCTCTTTAGTGTAATTAGTTTTGAGAGCAAGCTTGTGTTGGGTCTAGTGGTTAGTGTGGTTCTTTAGTTAGTCTTTGAGAGCACACTAACTTAGTGTAGTGACATAGCCATTGTGTGCTTAGAGATCATAGACACTAGAATTGTGGTAGGTGGCTTACTTTTATTAGGCTAGCACAACATTTGCTTCGCCATTTAATTGTCTAACATATTTGCTAAGTGTTGTTGTAGATTTTTTTAAAAGGCTATTCACCCCCCTCTAGCCATTAGGACCTTTCACCACATCCTATGTGCTCCTATAGACGGGAGGTGGACTACAAAGGATCAACGAAGCTATATAGTACATGCTATATAGAACTTATGTCACTCATGCGATCTACCACCTTCTGGAATGCAGGGTGCATCCATGATTAACCCAAGTCTAAGCACCACGCTTACACTTACGATTAATACTTTACTCACCCTATGTAGAGAATAAAGCACTCAAAAGAGTCACAAACCTAATGAACAATATAAACAAGAAGCTTACTTGAATCAGAAGTTGATTACCAGAGAAATCTCAGAAGCAAGCTCGGGTAGAACTTGAATCCGCCAAGGTACAAGCCATAGAGACTAGAGAGAGCACCGGCAGGCCGGCACCTCCTCCAAACTCTTCCCTCACTCTCTATCTCACTATCTCTATTTATAAGACTAGATCCTATGGAGGACTAATCTTCTATTGATAGCTGGTCTCTGATCCTCATGATATGAATTAGGGTTTCAGGATGGCTCTAGGGAGGGGGGTCTGGGCGTCCTTATATAGAACGAGGTGGAGTAGGGGCCAAGTAATCAAGGTGGAGTAGGGGGCAAGGAATCACCACGTCATCGATCCACGTCAACTCCTCGACCACCGTTGGATAAATCAACCTAAAACTGCCTTTGAATCAATGGTGTAGATCATAGGAAGGAGTATGAGGCAGCGGAGGGCGAGCAGGCTCCATGCCAGGTCGGCTAGCCTATGGGCTAGGCCAGTTGGCCCACTTTCGTGACTGTTTGGCCCAAGCTTCGGCGTGGTGTCTTCTGGAATCTTCTAGAGTTGTCTTTCGTAGTTTTTGTGGGTTCAATCACTTATTGTCGTCGGGTTGCTTGTTTGGAGTGTATGATAGTGGTCCCAGGAGCTATTTTCCGGATAAATCCTCCTATAGTCACATATTCACCAAAGCTCGTGGAATTCATTTGTTTAAACCCCTATACCTATGTTTTGTGATGGAATTAAGTATATATGCAGGTTATGTTGATAGTTTATAATTGATGTTAGTGACCGTCAACACTTGTGTATTCACTTCACTCTCGGCAACCATGCAAGGTCTATATGGGAGGAGCGTCCCCCTTCCCTCAAAGATTCTAAATTTTATTTGTTTCTTTAGGAATTCAACAAATGTATTCGTACGAAACAAGTTCCCTTGTATAACGTGAGATGTGTCCGGCTCGGTCAGATTTACGATGCTCGGACTTTCTTGTGTGTGCTGTAAAATTTGAATAGCTATGTGGCTCCTCCGTTAGGCATTACATCAATGCGAGACTTGATCGGATAAATTCCGTTTTGCATGTTTACCATAACTACATATTAGAAAGAGAACCAGAAAAAACATATAGGCAAAACCAACCAACAACGGCTAGAAACCGGCTACCAAATGACCAAAGGACCTGATCTACACCATGCTCAACATAATTTAACCCACCTAATTAATACAAAGTTCAACAATATAGTAAACACAGACATGCAAATAAGACTTCACATAAAATGCAAGGGAAGATACATAAGGAAGAGTAACAACATAAGGAAAGAGTAATAACATGTATTCCCTCTGTACTCCCAACATAAGGTAGATACATCAAATGCAACGTGAGATACATCAAATGGAACTTTATTTAGTCCTCTACTCATCGTCGGTATCACTATCCTCATGCTCGTCCTCCTCGTTGGTATCAATGTCATCGTCGTCCTCGTCAGCGGTGATGCGGTTGGCCACCAGCTCAGTATCGCCACAAACTAGGTTCAACCAGTGCTTCTCGGTGTTGTGGGCGGTGCTGATTCCCTATGTCATGATGCAAGTGTCGAAGCCATCTATCCAGCTCCGGTAGCAGGCAAGGATGTACTCCGTGTTGTCTACGTGATTCTTGTTCAGGTAGGCTGGCAGTTCTTCCAAGACATCAGCGAGTTGGTGAAAAATAAAGACGTAACTGCTCACCTTTTCCTCTAGAGGCGGGTTGAGGGTGCCCAGACCAATGTTCTGTAGCACAAGTCTGATCTTCAAGAAAGCCTTACTCATGATGATAGTGGCCCAATCGTCTCTATCTCCAAAGGGATCCACCGGAGCTTCATCTTGATTCACCACAGGCACGGCGTCATCCTCCTTCACCATGGACACAGCGTCATCCTCCTTCACCACAAGCATGGCATCATCCACCTCCTGTGCATGCTTCGTAGAAGGCTCGCCCTTCACCATGGCGGTGGCTAAGAGTGAAGTAGGTTTGGAGAAGGCAACCGCATGTTCCTAGCGATTTTAGATCTACAGTGGGAATGGGAGGGCTCAGGGAAGGAAGGAAAACAAGCGGAGTTGCGGAAGATATCATGGCGATTAATATATCACTACTATAGAGGAGCCATTGGTGTTTTATTTTTATTTTTTGGGAACAAAGAGGAGTCATTAGTGTTGAAATGTTACTGCACACACAAGAAAGTCTGACCTCTGTAGGTTTGAACGCGTCTGACACACTGCATAGACCTTAGCTTACATTACAAACAAGTTAAAGTTGCTGTAAAATAATGACAACATCCATCCAAGAGGAATTTAACTTGTCCATAGACAATCAAACAACATTGATCCATTTAAACATGTCATGACAGAGAGATACATCATGGAACTTTATTTACTCCTCTACTAATGACTCTAACTCCGAGAACAAGGGAACATAGGGAAGATAGTAAGGTCTACAGATATTTTGTGGTAGGACATCCCATCTGAAAAATGCTCTGTAATGTGTAGTGATGACATGAACTTTTCTGTTGTCCATGTTATTTGTGACGATTCCATTTTCCTCCCCAACCCCAATAAAGAGAAGCAAATTCCATTCTAGGTGAACTGTTGAGTAGTACTGATCAACATCCCAGTAACCAAATTCAATGTTAGTCTCTGCAAACATGTCCAGAGTGCTGACAGTTTGATTCAATGTCTATTTATTAGTACCATATCACGACCACAAATAGTACATAAACACAAGTAACCCTGAGCTTGATGGATGGAACCTTCAGAACGATGTGGGCAAGGAATTTTTCTCCATGTCTCTACCTCCATATCCACAGCAAGTATGTAAGGGTAAAACCCTAAGTACCCCATAATGTGCAGACAACCATTAAGATACACAGTTTTTGATGATCTCATTTCTTCTGACCTCTCAATTGTCACACAAGTATTCCTGCCCCAATTAGATTCCTTATAGATCTATGTTGCAGTTTTAGATGAGTAGATGTCCACACCCCTACACCGATCAAACGGCGACTCCTATATATATTCAATCACATGGAAGTGCGAGGAGCTTTCGGATCAAACCCCAATTGAACCTCACCAACAGAATGGATGCTAGGCGGTAGTTCCTTGAACTCCTTGGTTGCCGGATTGCAAATGGCGTAGTAGTATGATCCATCAGCCCCTTGACACCAGCATAGGATGAGGACGTTGCAGATATCTGAGATAGCTACATTGGCCAAGGTGAAGGGCAAGAAGGACAAGGAGGGGTGTTCACTAGTGACTCTGGTGTAGCATCAATAGCTTTGGTCGGTGTCATAGAAGAAGCCTACCACATTCTAGGGTAGCACCTTATGGTTGTTGTAGTCCTTGATGAGGCGGTTCTAGAAGCGATAGACATATTTGCAGCAGAACAAGGAGCGGACAGGGAGGCGGCAGAGGATCTCGACAACGGCATTGTCCGTGAGGCTGGTCAGCGTGTTCCTCTTGGTAGGGGCCTCCTCCATTTCATCAGTAATGAGATCACTAAAGAGGAAAAATAATCCAACAAAGATCCAATAGTGAAGTCCACAACTCATACCAAAGTGCAACTTTAACAACCATTAACAATTTTCATGGTACGGCCTCAAACAAATTTAGAGTAGCACCACATTTATATATATATATATATAACTCAAACTAGAGTAGTAGTTAATGGAGCTGTAGCCATTACAATTCCAGCTAAATCAAGTCTATCCATCACACTTATAATTAGTACACGAGCTCAGAGCTTCTTCCATAGGAGATAGACAAAGATTAAGAGGACTATAATTACAACAACTTTGAAGGCAGAAGCAATAGGCCTGCTTGTTTGCCTAGATAGATAGGTATAATCAATAAAGCACTTGATAATTAATAGGCCTAGTTGCACATAGGCATTTATAGTAACAACACTGAATATATGCAGAAAACCAACCAGTGTCACCTCCTAGTTCTTTTCATCATCATTGGCCTAACCAGATCTCAAACGCTAGAATGTTTCTTGTATAGTTCATGTTCAAGCAAGGACCAAAATAGTGAAGCAAATAGGAAAAGGCAGGAAAGGGGACATGTAGATCAGATCTGTCGCCTCTGCCACGGTACACAATGGACACGGATGCCAATGCCACCATGCTCCATCGGGAAGCCCCGTCGCCTAGACTCCAAAAGGGCGCCTGAGCCGGCACAACACACCGGAGATCCTCCGCCACCACCGCCGCTATCGCAAGTCCAATGGGCATAGATTTGTTTCCACTTTCAGTGGATATCCAATATATAGGTCAACCTGCAGGGCATCCACATAGAGAATATACTACTATAAGGACTCCAAAGACATGTCAACACAACTAGGCATCTAGCGCAATGGTGAAGACAGTCCATTCCTTGCTCTAGTTCCTGGGTTTGACTCCCAGGTCCTAGTGTTTTTTTATGAATTAGATTTTATTAAACACCGACGACACACAAGCCGTCAGGTCCCATAGGTTGGATGGAGATGGAGAAAGGTCCCACAGGAAGAAGTGACACATAAGCCGTTGAGTAACATAGGTCAGATGCAAAAGGGTTCCACAAGGTCAGGTCCCACAGGTTGGATGCAGAAGGGTCCCATAGGGTCCCACAAGTCAGATGCAGAAGGGTCCTACATGTACACATCGGATGGATAAAGGACCGAGTAGAGACTTTTATGACAAATTGCAAGCATCATAGATGAGTAACTATAGGTCCCATAGGTACACATCAGACATCTGGTCCCATAGGTCGGATGCAGAAGGGTCCTGCAGGTACACGTCGAATGGAGAAAGGACCAAGCGAAGACTTTTAAGACGAATTGCAAGCGTCATGGATGAGTAACAGGGCTGTCCCACAGGTACACGTCAGATGGAGAAAGGACCGAGCGGAGACTTTTATGACGAATTGCAAGCGTAATGGATGAGTAACTATAGGTCCCACGGGTACACGCCAGATGGATAAAGTACCGTGTGGAGATCTATGACAAAGCCATTCATTACTTATCAAATATTGTTCGTCATAGATGTGTAATTAGTTCAATGACGAAGCCCTGTTCGTCATAGTTTTAAAGGAGATCGTCACAGATGAGACGCGTGAGTGATCTGTGATGAAACCCTGCGCTCTTCTATGATGTTTTTTGTAATGATGCCAGATTTCATCATAGAAAGGGAGGGTTGCAGGATCGTCACCACTGATCTATGACAAAACAAAAATCTTCGTCATAAAAAGCGCTCTTCTATAACGGTTTTAGATTCACCATTAAGATTTTTATCATAGAAATGGATATTTCTAGTAGTGCTATGTAATGGAAGGCCCGCACTAAAACACTCTCATTGCCTACAGTGCCGAGGACATGGTATCCCATAGATGTAGCTACTGATGGACTATCGATGGCCTAGTTCTGCCTAAATCTCATGCAATACTGGATACCAGCTGTCGTCCTCTGGCCCATCGCTTCCACATAGTCCTAGGTGTACCCCACTCGCTTAATAGCTTGCCTGAGAATAGGCTCCAAGCCACATGTAGCATAGGTGAAATCATAGAGCAAAATCTACAATCGAAAAAACAAAAAATATCAGAAAGCGCTCATATAGTAATGAGAATAAATAAACATTACTCTCATATCATACACGACGTACCACATCCATATGGTTGAATGTCACATGCCTCTCGCTTACTCGCGGCACGTCCAGACTATGCTGACGTAAAGCTTTTATATTCAAGGACGAGAAATTAGGCATACGGTAGCCAATTCGCTCAATTGCTTGCAAAGAAAGCAGCACAACATCAATCTAGGCGCCTAACTTGGTTGGCGACTGTCGTCCAGTCTATACGATGTCTTGGCGCACCTCATTATTGTACCTAATGGAGATGTCAAAGGTGAGACTACACGTCCATAACTCGCCTCCTTCATCATTCACAACCACAATTATTGTCGTCTCGAAGATGTCCCACACCCTAAGCAGTCATAGTGCTGATTCCAGCCACTTGACCGCTTTTATAGTCTTTAACATATGCAACAATCATATTATAAATGAATGTATATATGCCAAAATTATATTAGCATCCAAAAGCTTAAAATATTTCATGCTATTGATGGCTCTGGGTGTCACACCCAATTTTAAGGATAAAATGGGATGCAAAATCTTATATGCGCCCAGATATCAGTCACACACATAAGCCGACAAATTATGAATATTATCATCACAAGTGTTTATTACATCATGAATAAGACAGAATTATCACATAAATGTAGCGGAAGTAAGAAAAGATCTCTCGCGGAAGTTCCATTTCACAGGGACGTCGACTGGTTGACCACAAGTCTAGAAGTCCTCAGGAAAATCATCTTACCCATAGCCATCTGTTACCCATCCAGGAATTTTATCCAAATAATGAAAATATACAAGCGTAAGTACATGTCGTACTCAACAAGTGTAACATTGGGTTCATGAGGCTCAAAACGTTCGACACAGGTTTAACAGCATTCAACTTTTAGTTGTCACAATTTTAGCTTAAGAGTAGCAACAAGTTGTTTCAATTCCTAATGCAAAACACATGATCAATGTAAACATGAATAATGAATAGCATAAACAGATAATACTTAGTGTTCATCTATTCCGTAAATGTTCTAAGGCCGCTCGTGACCGTGAGCATGGCTGATATACCAGTTTTACACTCTGCAGAGGTTGTACACTTTCACTATGAGTCGTGATACCCATTTGCCCGGGTTTGCAACTCCCAAAACACTTCCAAGGTGAGCAGGCAGGTGTCACTATGAAGCCTTTCAAAGGTTCGTCTAATAAGTTAGGGCCATTAGATTCACTCGGCAAACAGATATAGGAACGCCCCTGTCGAATAGCACAATTCCATCACGGCTATACACATAAGAGTAGAGGTTGTCCTATACCCGATTCAGCAAGCCATTCTTATGCCAATAAAGGTAACCATTAACAAGCTAGAAAAGGTCCTCATACTGAGCAAAAGCCAGAGCCATGTATCCCTCACAGCTGTACTATAAGTCCTGGATAATCACTTACAGATAAGTCCTTAGGGAGAGAAATCTAAAGCATTTAGAAAGTAGCTAAATACTCCAGGCCCCTATTTCCAAGTTGCTAAAAAGTCATATTTTAATGTTTATTGCATATACCATTTGTCAAGTTACAAGATTATGGTTTAATTCAGCACTAGCAAAGCTACCCAATGCATATCCCATAGGTGACAAGGTATAAGTTCAATTCTAGGGAATTCCTATCAAGGTGACACATGCAACATGAATTTAATGAATTAAAGTGAATAGAAAACAAGGATGATCCCATGCTATACTTGCCTTGAGCAAAGTACTTCTGTTGGTCCTGCACGTCAAAGTAGTACCCTTGATCTCCCACGAATTGCTCACCGTCTATACTCGATAATCACAGCAACATACAAGCATCCAGGAGCAATCATGCATAGCAAACAAAAGATATAGATTAGAACAGTATACCAATAGCATAAAACCAAGATGAAAAGTTTGGAAAATGAATCTACGTCTCACTACAAACACACAGACGCGAAGATCATAAAAATCAGAGCTAAAACGAAGAAGTTATGAATTAAACAAGATTTCCTATAGTAAAATAATAGATTAAATCTAACCTCGAATTTTAAAAGTTAAAAACCTACTTAACAGTAGTATAAGCATGTAGATTACTTAATTATGAACCTAACACAACTTGAACGGATCAAATCAGAGTTAAAACAGAGATTTTATGGCTAAAACAAGTTGAGTGGCAAAACTGTAAATAGCTGAAAACGTATTTTCAATCTAACCGAACCAAAGTACGCTAACCAAAGTACGCTTTCAGAAGAAAAAAATGGAATATGAAAAAGTGCTATGGACCGTGGGTTAAGACTCAAGTACTTATAAGGGCTCTTTTGCAAAATTCCAAAACGAAGGGGTATCCTTCATCCTGGGCTGCCGGATTAGATTTGAATGGCTGAGATTCGTTCGGACGGAAGAGAGAGAGAGCATGGCCGGAACAGGGCTGGCGGTGACGTAATGGCGGCGGCGCCATGGAAGAGCTCACCGAAGCTTTCAATTCTTGGCCTACAGTGCATGATTTGACAAACTGGAAACACTGAGAGAGAGCGGAGGGGATGGGGATCTCACCGGAGCCTAAAAGAACGGATAGGAAACGACGATGGCTGCGCAGCGCTCCGACAAAATAGCGACGGCTCTTAAGCTCATGGTGGCACTGATGTAGGGCACGGGCAGCTGCGGCTTCCTTCCAAAATGGGATAGGGAGAGCGGCGGGAGCGGCTCTGGTATTTAAGAGGCGTGGGATGCCTTGAGAGGCACATCACAGGGCTTGTGGTGACGGCACGGTCGTGTTTGAGATGGACACGACATGGAAAGGAAGAAGGCCTGACGGGCGGGCTCGGCATGTTAGCGGGATAGAGACGCGGCGCGGCGCGCGGAGCTGAGCCAGCTGCCTTGCTGGGCCGCTGCGGGAAGGAAAAAGCAAAGCCACACGGAAGGGAGTGAGGCGGGCCGACACTGAGAAGAAAGGAGAAGCAGGCCCGTGTGGGAACAGGCCTACAGGCCGAAAGCGAGGAAGGAAGAAAGAAATCCTTTTCTATTTTTCAAACCAATCTTGAAGGCAAAATTCAAATAAAGTTGAAATTGGATTTCAAATCAAACCATTCAAAAATTACTGTGCCGTAGCATGAATGCACACACATGATTGTGAACCTACATTTGATTTTAATTTAATAAAATTATTATTTTCCAAAATTCAAATGCCCACAAAAATGCATAACAAATCAAATTCTCCTATTTTAAAATATTGCAAATTTTAGGGTGTTACAATTCTACCCCCCTTACAATGAATCTTGTCCCCGAGATTCAGACGATGCTTACTCAAATAACTGCAGGTATGTTTTTCTCAAATCCTCTTCTCTTTCCCAAGTAGCCTCATCTTCTGTATACCGATTCCACTGAACCTTACGCATCTTTATAACTCCTCTCCTGGTAACTTTTTCTACCATCTCCAAAATCCTTACCAGAAACTCCTCATAAGTGAGATCTTCCTTAACTGTAAGCTCTTCTAATGGTATCTGCTCCTCTGGTACACGCAAACACTTCTTTAATTGAGACATATGGAACAAATCGTGCACACCTGACAAACTCTCAGGCAATTCCAACTGATAACCTACTTCTCCATGTCTCTCTAAAATCTTGAAAGGCCCAACATACCTTGGTGCTAACTTTCCTTTCATGTTAAACCTTCTCACACTTCTCATAGGTGACACCTTCAAGTAAACATAATCCACTACTTCAAAAACCAATTCTCTTCTTCTAGTGTCGGCATAACTCTTTTGTCGAGACTAAGCCACTCTCAAATTATCTCTGATCATCCTTACTTGCTCTTCTATGTCCCTTAAAACATCTGGTCCAAACACTTGAGTTTCTCCCATTTGATTCCAAAACAACGGGGTTCTACACTTTCGTCCATACAAAGCATTGAAAGGTGCCATATTGAGACTCTTCTGATAACTATTGTTATATGAGAACTCTATATAAGGCAAACTCTTGTCCCAACTTGTACCGTACTGCAATGCACAAGCTCTCAACATATCCTCTAATATCTGATTAATCCTCTCAGTTTGCACATCTGTCTGGGGATGATATGCTGTACTAAAATTCAACTTTGTTCCCAATGAACTATGTACTTGTTGCCAAAAATGAGATGTAAATTGAGTACCTCGATCAGACACAATTTTCTTGGGAACTCCATGTAGACACACTATCCTCTCCATATATAATGCAGCCAATTGGGGTCCAGTATAGGTAGTCTGGACCGGTAAGAAATGAGCAACTTCAGTTAACTGATCCACTATCACCCATATTGAATCGAAGCCTCTCTGAGTACGTGGTAACCCAACAATGAAATCCATACCAACTTCTTCCCACTTCCACTCAGGTATCTTCATTGGTTGTAGCAATCCTGCAGGTCTTTGATGTTCAGCTTTGACTCTCTGACATGTATCACATAAAGCAACATATTCGGCAACATATCTCTTTAGTCCGTACCACCAATACTTCTCTTTTAAATCCAAATACATCTTGGTGCTCCTAGGATGAATAGAGTAAGCAGACTCATGTGCCTCACAAAGAATTGCCTCTCGTATAGCCTTATCCTTAGGCACACATAGTCTTTTCCCAAACCACAGAGTTCCAACACCAACTCCATTGCATTAGTGACAAAGCCCAAATTTTGTCGCTCAAACTCAGCACATAACTCTCTTGACATAGGTGACACTTGCACCTCATTGGCATAACTCTTCTTGCTAAGAGCATCGGCAACAACATTCATCTTTCTAGGATGATAGTGTACCTCTAGATCATAATCTTTAATCAACTCCAACCATCGATGTTGTCTCATATTCAGATCCGTCTGAGTGAAAATGTACTTCAGACTCTTGTGATCGGTATAAATATCACTCTTATGTCCGATAAGATAGTGCCTCCATATCTTCATAGCATGAACCACTGCTGCTAACTCCAAGTCATGAGTAGGATAATTTAACTCATGCTTTCTCAACTATCGGGATGCATAGGCCACCACTCTGCCTTCTTGCATAAGAACACATCCGAGACCTTGATGAGATGCATCACAATAGATAGAAAAGCTCTTGTTCAAATCAAGAAAAACCAACACTAGGGCTATAGTCAACCTCTTCTTCAACTCTTCAAAGTTAGCCTGGCACTTCTCGGACCACACAAACTTAGCATTTTTTCTCTTGCAAAGCTGTCATAGGCTTGGCAAGTTTAGAGAAACCTTCTATGAACCTTCTATAGTATCCAGCTAATTCCAACAAACTTCAAATCTCTCCCACATTAGTTGGTGGTTTCCAATTCAATACATCTTTCACCTTGCTTGGATCTACTGTGATTCCACCATTAGAGACAACATGGCCTAGGAAAGAAACTTCCTTCAACCAGAATTCACACTTGCTTCACTTAGCATACAACTTGTGTTCCCTGAGCTTCTGTAAGGCCAACCTTAGATGTTTAGCATGCTCTCCTTCCATTTTAGAGAATACCAATATATCATCGATGAATACCACCACGAACTTATCCAAAAACTCCATGAACACCTTATTCATCAAATACATAAAGTTTGTAGGTGCATTGGTCAAACCAAAGGACATAATGGTGTACTCATACAAACCATACCTCATAGTAAAAGTTGTCTTAGGTATGTCAGTTGCACGAATCTTCAACTGATGATAGCCAGAACGAAGATCAATCTTAGAGAAAATACAAGCACCTCTAAACTAATCAAACAAGTCATCAATTCTAGGTAATGGATACTTGTTCTTGATAGTAACCTCATTGAGTGACCGATAATCAACACATATTCTCTGAGTACCATCCTTCTTGTCCACAAATATAACTAGTGCTCCCCAAGGTGACGAACTAGGACGAATGAAACCTTTCTCCTGTAACTCTTTTATTTGTTTCTTAAGTTCCTCTAGTTCATTAATCCCCATTCTATATGGACGCTTAGCTATAGGTGCAGTTCTAGGTAATAATTCAATAATAAACTCAATGTCATGGTCAGGTGGCATACTTGGCAAATCATCGGGGAACACATTTGGAAACTCATCTACCACTGGGTCCTCCTTGTTGATGCTATCATCAAGCTGGTTCACTGTGGCTATCAGTTGTGCTTGTACTACCACATCAACACTGATTCTTTCCCCATTCAGTGCGGTCACAACAACTACCTTCTCTTGACACTGAATAACTGCTTGTTATTGCTTCATCCAGTCCATACCCAGAATCACAGCAATACCAGATGCTCTCAACACAATTGGGCTCACTTTAAACTCTACCCCATTTAAGAATAGACTAGTTCGAAGACAATGATATGAAGCTTGCATACTACCTCCCGGTGAGTTTACTAATATGGGATTTTGTATGGCACATAAGGGTATGCTATGGTTTCTAACAAATGCTTGTGATATGAATGAATGCGAAGCTCCAGAATAAAAAAGAACAGTGGTAGGGGTCGAGTTGACATTGAACATACCGAGCATGACTTCTGGTTCCGCAAGCGTCATCTCGGTAGACACATGGTTCATCTTTCCTGTGTTGGGTGCTGGCTTCTGTGATGTTCCCTTATGATTACTATGCTAACCCTGGGGTGTTTGCTGATTCTGCTTCCTGGGGCAATGGTTAGCATAATGCCCAACTTCTCCACAATGATAGCATATGTTGGGGGTACTAGGTGCACTGGTCTTCATGGGAGTGTTGTTGGGTGTTCCCTGTCGTGGTGTCTGCTGACCACTCTGCTGCTGGGGACATTGATTGCCATTTTGCTGCTGGTTCGGGTTGCGCTGAGGGTACTGACCATGATTCCACTGATTGGGTGGTCCCTGGAACCTCTGCTGGAAGCCTTGCTGAGGGTTGGTACGTGGACGGGTATTACTTCTAGAGGCCTATCCCTGAAGCCTCCTCTTCTTGGCCTCCATTTCTTTGAGCTTATTGTCAATAACAATGGCACGATTCACCAGTGTCTGAAAGTTGGGGAATGTATTGGACATAAGCTGGAGCTACAAACCATCATACAGACCCTTGAGAAAATGGCATTGCTTATCAGCATCATCAGCCACCTCATTCAAAGCATAATGTGACAACTGAGCAAACTTGTCACAATACTCCGCCACGGACATAGATCCCAACTTTAGAGCTCTAAATTCCTCCTGCTTGAGCTCTATCAATCCTTCAGGTATGTGATAGGATCTAAAATTCTCTCTAAACTCCTACCAGGTGATAGGAGGAGCATTAGCGGGACGTCCATACTCAAATAACTCCCACCAGTCTTGAGCTTCTCCCTGGAGCTGTCCTGAAGCGTACAACACTTTCTGCTGATCATCGCACTGCGCTATGTTAGGCTATTTTTCCACTGCACAAAGCAAATCATCTGCTTCTAGTGGATTAGTGGCATGAGAGAACACTGGGGGATAGCCCTTCAAGAATTCACCACGCTTGTCACGCGGTGCTCCACCAACTGGATGGCTCTACTGATTCTGCACCAACGCTTGCATGAGCTATGTCTACACTGCCAGAAATTACTCAATTGTCGGTGGTGGTGGTGGTGGTGGATGTGGGGGAACACCTTCATGACCTTGGCCTCTTCCTCTTCCAGACATCTGCCATCCAACTTGGTAAAACAGTCATATCTCAAGTTAGAATATATTCTAAAAATTCAAGATTTAGAGATTTCCAAGTTAGAATATATTCTAAAAATTTTCTGGACGAGTCTCAACATCAGCAGCTCGGTAAAACAGTCATATCTCAAGTTCCAGATATCCAAAAGAGGCGTACTTTATATGGCTGGAAATATTAAGAAATTATCTAAAATTTTTATTCAGACCACATTCCCAAATTCTGTCGTTAGGTTACTCAAAAATAGGATACAACCGAAACTGCTTCCAGATTCCAGACTATGCAGATACTTTAATTTGAAACAACGATATCTCACAAACCAGATCAGATATGAGGGTGATTCTAGAGGCATTGGAAAGATACTTAAGTCTAGAAATTCCCATAAAAATTTCATAATTTTTGGTCGAGTAGATTTTAATTGGCGTTGAGATGTGCAGACTGCTCCGAAAAATAGATTCTGAGAGAAAAAGATATACTAAACCCAACTATTTATTTATTGACCCAAACTTTAATATTATTAACTATGAAACTTATGGATAGGCCCACAAATTCCAGTACTCATTACAAAAATCCAACTCACACATAAATACAATAACAAATCAACTAGACACACCAATGTTCACACCGCACTAATAGACTCGACTAGACTCAACTTGACTCGTTCTACTATCGTTTTATTACATAAAAGGGACTCCAACATCTATGGTTGAGGTTTATGGGGAAGCTCCTCATACATCTTTGGCAGGTTGAGGCACACCCTTTGCTCATCTATCACCTGTCGGTGTCTCTTGATGGTTTTCTGTTGTGCCTTCAACTAATCCTCCAGTCGGCGAATCTTTGCTACGGACTCATAGCCAAAGTGTACCATCACTTGGGTTGTTGGATCCATGCCCTATGGGTCCATCATTGCCCATCCCAATTCTGGGTGTTGGTGAGGGAGGAATCGATATTGGTCATCCTTCATATCCTCGAATCGATGACCACGGAGGCCTATGCAAGCTTTAGCGACTGCATCTTCTATGATATCCTCCATGGTGGCACAGTGGGCATGATGCGCATAGTTTGAATCTAGCTGATATGCGCCTTTCTGTTCATCCTTGATGCCAATAGGTGTCTTCTAAAGGGTGCGTATGTTCATTGCAGACGTACTCCACCGCTGCATCCTAATCTCCGTAGTAGGTCTGAAGAATGCTCATGAGTCGGTGGTGTGAAATGGAGGATTCACATCCCGGCTTATACCAAACCTTTGCCGTCCATCCTAGGGGCGGGATCGGCTCATCCTCTTCAACGACGTCTTCCTCATCATCATCGTCGGACAGTTGGACGACCTCGACTTCCTCGGGTTCCTCCTGGACTGGCTCAGGCGTAGGTACAGGTGTTGGTGAATTAAATTCTTATTCCTGGGGTTCCTCCTCCTCAGGCTCCATGGACAAACCACGAGGCGGGTAGTAACCCCCGGTGCTGATGCGGGCAGTCTTACGGGCACGAGGCATCTACAGAATTAGATTTAGTTAGTTAGATTAGAAGCAATAATTTTCATAATAGAGTACGGCAAAAGAAGCATAAAACTTTAGCAAATAACAAGGGTGAGATGGAAAGCATAAAATGAGTGAACCAAAAGAAGCTAAAACGACCATTACTAACTAGGTATGCATCCTACAGTCAACACAACTTTGATACCAATCTGTCACACCCAATTTTAAGAATAAAATGGGATGCAAAATCTTATGTGCGTCCAGAGATCAGTCACACACATAAGCCAACAAATTATGAATAGTATCATCACAAGTGTTTATTACACCACGAATAAGACAGAGTTATCACATAAATATAGCAGAAGTAAGAAAATATCTCTTGTGGAAGCTCCATTTCATAGGGACATCGACTGGTTGACAATAAGTCTAGAAGTCCTCAGGAAAATCATCATACCCATAGCCATCTGTTACCCATCCGGGATTTTTATCCAAATAATGAAAATAAACAAGCGTAAGTACATGTCGTACTCAACAAGTGTAACATGGGGTTCATGAGGCTCAAAACGCTTGACACAGGTTTAACAGCATTCAGCTTTTAGTTGTCACAATTTTAGCTTAAGAGTAGCAACAAGTTGTTTCAATTCCCAATGCAAAACACATGATAAATGTAAACATGAATAATGAATAGCATAAACAGGTAATACTTAGTGTTCATCTATTCCGTAAATGTTCCAAGGCCGCTCATGACCGTGGAGCATGGCTGATATACCAGTTTTACACTTTGCAGAGGTTGTACACTTTCACTGTGAGTCATGATACCCATTTGCCTAGGTTTGCAACTCCCAAAACACTTCCAAGGTGAGCAGGCAAGGGTCACTATGAAGCCTTTCAAAGGTTCGTCTAATAAGTTAGGGCCATTAGATTCACTCAGCAAACAGATATAGGAACCCCCCCTATCGAATGGCACAATTCCATCACGGCTATACACATAAGAGTAGAGGTTATCCTATACCCGATTCGACAAGCCATTCTTACGACAATAAAGGTAACCACTAACAAGCTAGAAAAGGTCCTCATACTGAGCTAAAGCCAGAGCCATGTAGCCCTTACAGCTGTACTGTAAGTCCCGGATGATCACTTACAGATAAGTCCTTAAGGAGAAAAATCTAAAGCATTTAGAAAGTAGCAAAATACTCTAGCCCCCTATTTCCAAGTTGCTAAAAAGTCGTATTTTAATGTATATTGCATATACCATTACTCAAGTTACAAGATCATGGTTTAATTGAGCACTAGCAAAGCTACCCAATGCATATCCCGTAGGTGACAAGGTATAAGTTCAATTCTAGGGAATTCCTATCAAGGTGACACATGCAACATAAATTTAATGAATTAAAGTGAATAGGAAACAAGGATGATCCCATGCTATACTTGCCTTGAGCAAAGTACTCCTGTTGGTCCTGCACGTCAAAATAGTACCCTTGATCTCCCACGAATTGCTCACCGTCTATACTCGATAATCACAGCAACATACCTGCATCCAGGAGCAATCATGCATAGCAAACAAAAGCTATAGATTAGAACAGTATACCAACAGCATAAAACCAAGATGAAAAGTTTGGAAAACGAATCTACGTCTCACTACAAACACACAGACGCGAAGATCACAAAAATCAGAGCTAAAACGAAGAAGTTATGAATTAAACAAGATTTCCTATAGTAAAATAATAGATTAAATCTAACCTCGAATTTTAAAAGTTAAAAACCTACTTAACAGTAGTATAAGCATGTAGATTACTTAATTATGAACCTAACGCAACTTGAACGGATCAAATCGGAGTTAAAACAGAGATTTTATGGCTAAACCAAGTTGAGTGGCAAAACTGTAAATAGCTGAAAACGTATTTTCAATCTAAGTGAACCAAAGTACGCTTTCAGAAGAAGAAAACAGAATCTGAAAAGGCGCTATAGACCGTGGGTTAAGACTCAAGTACTTATAAGGGATCGTTTGCAAAATTCCAAAACAAAGGGGTATCCTTCATCCTTGGCCGCCGGATTAGATTTGAATGGCTGAGATTCTATCGGGCGGAAGAGAGAGAGAGAGAGAGCATGGCCGGAAGAGCTCGCCGGAGCTTTCGGTTCTTGGCCTACACTACATGATTTGACGAACGGGAAACACTGGGAGAGAGCGGAGGAGATGGGGATCTCACCGGAGCCGAAAAGAACGGACGGGAAACGACGACGGCTGCGCAACACTCTGGCGAAACAGCGACGGCTCTTAAGCTCGTTGCGGCACTGATGTAGGACACGGGCGGCTGTAGCTTCCTTCCAAAATGGGATAGGGAGAGCGGCGGGCGCGGCTCCAGTATTTAAGAGGCGCGAGATGCCTTGAGAGGCACGGCACAGGGCTCATGGCGATGGCACGGTCATGTTCGAGACGGACACGACGCGAGAGGAAGAATGCCTGATGGGCGGGCCCGACACGTCAGCGGGATGGAGACGCGGCGCGGCGCGCGGAGCTGGGCCAGCTGCCTTGCTGGGCTACTGCGGGAAGGAAAAACAAAGTCGTGCGGAAGGGAGTGAGGCGGGCCGGCGCTGAGAAGAAAGGAGAAGCAGGCCAATGCGGGAACAGGCCTACTGGCTTCGATGAATGAAGAAAGAAATCCTTTTCTATTTTTCAAACCAATCTTGAAGGCAAAATTCAAATCAAGTTGAAATTTGATTTCAAATCAAACCATTCAAAAATTACTATGCAGCAGCATGAATGCACACACATGATTGTGAACCTACATTTGATTTTAAATTAATAAAATTATTATTTTCCTAAATTCAAATGCCCACAAAAATGCATAACAAATCAAATTCTCCTATTTTAAAATATGGCAAATTTTAGGGTGTTACACTGGGTAACGTGGAATGGCCCTATCTAACGATGGCGCGAATGGAAGATCACCACGGTGGAAACCTGGTTCCTGTGGCTAGGGAAGTCCACCGCCATTCATGAGAACTAAAAAACTAAAAAAACATCCCAATAAATATAAAACCCCCATATAAATATACAATGCAACAATATATATTAGAGAAACATATAAACAATAAATCATATATATATATATATGCCAAGTAAACTTAAACATGTTGCACATATTTTTTTTAACGATTATTAACTCTCGTCAAGAAATAATGTTGCTAACAAAATTCTAGAAAACAATAAATGTTTAAGGTTATGTAGAAATGATGTATAAATAAAAATAAAATCCACCATTATTATTCCTAATCTAAAAAACCACGTATTTGAATATTTCTATGCTTATTACTAAAGCATGAAACGATCTACATTATTAGCGATGAAAGATTAGAAGATGAAGTTGCTAACCTTTAGAAGATTGAAGATGAAGCCGGTGGCCGAGAGCAAGAACTTGCTCCCTCAAGCAAGAACACGGATGAACAAGCAAAGACCAAAGATTTGACCTTTGTCTCGGGCTAGGGAGACAGTGAAAGCGGGTATACATAGGTGGAGACCTTTAATCTCGGTTGGTAGAGACTATCAGGACTAAAGGATCAATCTATAGTCCCGGTTGAAGCCAAAACCTAGGATAAAAGGCCAGCGGGACCTTTGGTCCTGGTTGGTGGTTCCAACCAATGTTCTAAATCGCTGGAGATCGTGTTTAGCGGCAGCCTCTCCAAACCGCTACAGCGGCTAATCGCCCGCTATTATAGCCGCTATCACGTAACTCCACCCAGGTTAGTGGGCCACCTCTTCAGGCCTCCTCATCCACACGTTCTATCTGGAACACTCACTTCACACTTCTGTTTCTCCTCCAACTCGTCTCGCCCTCACCCTACACTCTCTCCCCATTGTTTCTCGAGCTAGAGCCGAGCTCCCTCTGTTTCTCGAGCTAGAGCCGAGCGGATGCATCACAGGAACGCAACGACAAAAAAGGTGCCAGATCGACAAACGGAGGCGAGGGGTTGGAGCACCGCCCCCAAATGGAGCTGCTGTAGTGGCAGAGAGCCGGAATTGAGCGGCGGGTGAACAGTGGGCAAGGTCTCGGCCAGCCCCTGCAGGTCTCTTGAGGATAGCGGGTAAGCGGCGCTAAATCACTCGTTGCTTAGCGGATATCACGCGCTAAATCGGGCTATTAGCGCCCTTGGTAGTTTAGCACTAAAAGTGAGATTTCCTAGCGGCAGCCCTGTTCAGCCGCGATCTCCGGCTATAGCGGTGGCTATAGAGGCTATAGCCGGAGATTTTGAACAATGGTTCCAACCAGGATTGAAAGACGACCTTTAGTCCTGGTTTGAACCATAGACCGGGACTAAAGGTCCCTGCTGCACTATCCATTGGGTAGGGAATTCTAGTCCCAGTTGGTGGTTCCAACCGAGACTAAATCTGTTATTAGTCTCGAGCCAAATTCCGGACAGGACTAAAGCTAAAAACCAAAAGACTGTTCTCTGCTAGTGTCCACGGTCAATTTGAAAACTTAACCTAGATGAATAAGTTCTACCATAAAGAACCTACCAGCTCAATTACACTTGATTCGAGTCTTTTTTCCCTTGTATGTAAACGAACGTCATTGGGTTCCATCTTGATCCGTATTCCATGTGATCTTTTCTTGTCCAACAAACAACTATTCATATTCTTTTGTCACCCCTAAGCTTGTCTGTCCTCCAGTTTATCCAGCCTGTTCGTTTCGGCTTATTTGTTCGTATCTGGCTTATAATCCACGGCTTGAACAGTATTTTTCTCTCACACCAAACTAGCTAGCAGTACTTTCAGCCATGGCTTATAAGCCAATTCAGCCAAGCACCGACCGATGTCGCTTGAAGCCTATGCCTAGCCAAAAAGAAGGGGAAATCAGTTTCAAAAAAGAAAAAGGGGTATAGATGGAAATCACTAAGTATCATTAATTGTTATTTTTCTAATGTATACATCATTCTTAGACAGTGGCAAGGCTTGATTAACGAACTAGGAGGGGCAGGGGGCCGGTGCTCCGGGGCCAGGCGGTAGTCGCCCGACACGAACACGCGGCGCAGGGAGCCGGTGCTCCGGGGCCAGGCGGTAGTCGGCGGAGAGCACAACGGCGGGGAGCTCGACGGCGAGGCGGAGGCACACGGCGGGGAACTCCAGCGAGGTGAACCTGCTGACGATGAAGCCGCCACCGTGGAAGTAGACCAGCACTGGGAGCTTCTTCTCGGCCCCGCCGTCCCCCGCTCCTCCGCTGGCGGACGGCACGTGCATGCGCAGGCTCAGGTTGCGGGCCTCGTTGTAGACGACGTCCTTCCATCGGGACTGCGGCTGGCGCGTCGTCAGTGAGGACGAGCGTGGCCGGGGCGCGCTTGACAGTGCCGTCGCTCAGGAGCTGGACGAGCCCGAGGCAGTCCTCCATGACGTGCGGAGGAGGAACTTCGCCAGAGACCCCGGGCGCCAGCGGCGAGGTGGTGGACGACATGGCAATGTGGAGGAAATGCGGCGTGCTACAGGCTAGGCGTGGCTAGTGTTTGGCGTGCGGTATATATTGCGTTTCAGCAGGCGGACTGCAGTTATAATAAGGGTAAAGTCCACTTTACATCCTCCAACTCTTGCCAAAGTTCGTATTTCAACCTCGAACTTCAAAACCGAATAACTTTGGCCCTCCAACTCTTAAAAAAGTTCAACTTTCAACCTTCTGGGCAGCTTTGTGTATGAACAGTAACTTTTAGTATTTTTGGGAGGCGCCGAAATTTTATATTATTTTTTAAGCATCTTAACGTCCTCAAATGAAAAAACTGAAAACTACAAAGTTGTAGATCTCATTGAGAGCTACAACTTTGGTATAAAAAGTATTCTTATTTAACTCCATACAAATAATATATTAGTGCTTTAATGCGGCAAGAGTTAGTCGGCGATTATTATGGTGCTGAAATTTTATATTATTTTTTTGAGCATCTTACTGTCCTCAAATGAAAAAAAATTAAAACTATAAAGTTGTAGATCTCATCGAGGTCTACAATTTACATATAAAAACTATCTTCATCCGTCATCGTATCGAAGGGTTTTCTATTTTTTGAAATTTGAGTCTCATCACGCGTAATAATCGTCGACTAACGCTTGCCGCATTAGAGCACTGACGCTTGCGGCAAGCGTTAGTCGGCGATTATTTTTTGAAATTTGAGTCTCATCACGAGATGCAAATGAACTATGAGTATTTAGGCCCTTTTGTATCACCATCTGGATTTTTAGAATCTAGATTATGTATAAGATAATAATAGTCTAGATTATATATTTAGGCCCTTTTGTATCACCTTTTGGGCATTGGAGTCTCGGTCTGGCTAGCTGCTAGATGCAGGTCCAACTTAGCCAGTTAGCCTGGACGCGTTTCTCAAAAAAATAAAAGAAAAAGAAAAAAAGAAAAAACTTAGCTTGGATGCGTGGATGCAGGCTTAAGTGTTTGGTTGGCTGGCCCAAGGTGCACTTGACTGGGCTCAATCCGTGTTTGGTTCGCTGCAGGCCAGCCTGTGTTGCATCCAAATGTTATGTGGGTTTGTTTGGTTGTCCGTTTCGGCGGAGCCGTGGAGGTGCTATGATCGTTTTCAGCATGTTCGCTTGCTCGTAAACGATCGTAAATTTCTAGCCGGGAACAGTGTTTTCTCTCACACCAAACCAGCCAGCAGTAAATAATCCACGATACGATACGGCCTCCCGAACAGGCTGTTTCTTGGTTGTGGTGAGGTTAAAAACAACAACATAATCTTAGACATCACAAATTTTGATGTGTGTCATAAACACATAATCTTAGACATAATAAAGTCAACAATCGAAACAATCCAACACCATCACTAGTTAATGACAACAACTATATTTCTACTAGTTAATTGACACACAAATAGTTCTAGCACACCAAATTACATGCTACTTCAGCATGCACATCAGAACAACAATGACAATGAACTGGACTAGGATCACAAGTTTTTTGTTTGGCACCCCTTTTGTAGCCATCAAGTGTTTAACCTCGTCAATGAGTAGAGCCCCCTTGGAAATAAGCATTTTAAGCAACGATTGCATCATCTTCTTTTTTAAATTTCTTTTTTCATATTTATGATCGAAGAAATTACTAGTCCCTCCTTTTGGAGTTTCAAGCTGTATTATGTTTCATTAGGACAATCCTTTCGATAAAAATTTCTTTATATAGAAGATTTTCAATGTGTAATTTATGTGATTAGATTAGATTGAAGACTACTTAGCTATGTAAGAGTTTGTACCACATAAAAGATAGTATACCTGTAGAGTAATTGTGAGTCAAACTATTGACTAAGGTTTACAGGACATGAGTCCATCAAATGAGCATATTATATAAATAAATTTTATAGTAGTGTATTTAATGATTAGAACTAATTTCTTCGATCATAAATATAGTTTGTTATAAGAAAATTTTAGCCTGTAAGGGCGTCAGAAATGGCTTAGACAAATCGCTAGCTGATATGGACATGAGATCAAATAAAAAAGTGAATACTAACCTGCACAGCATGCACAGAAGAGAGAGGCAGACATAGGTTTTCTGTGAAAACGTGTGATCCTAGCTCTTTAACTCCTCGCTAGGAGTCCATCAGCCTGTTCGCTTGTTGGTTTCAGCCAGGGCTTATCAGCCAGTCAACAGTGTTTTCCTCTCACAACAAACCAGCCTCAGCCGGGTTTATCAGTCCAGAACCAACCAGCGAACATGCCGTATTTCTGCTACTCTCTTTCTTTCAGATAGTGGTCCTATTTCTAGCACCATTTTAACCGTACTTTTCAGCGAATGAACGGTGTTCTCCTCTCACAACAAATCAGCATCAGGAGCAACCAAATTTCAGCGAAACGAACAGGGCCAGTATAAAATATGTTGTTTGCTACTTGCTATTAGATAGCTTGTTGAGGACACCCTAAACCAGTCAAATTTAGAAAATTGACTTAGTATAACATTTTTTTGACTATGTCATGGCACGTATTTCATGACTTAGAACAACACTAGAAATTGATTATTCAGAAACCGAAAGAGTACTAAAGTTTACAAATTTTATGGAGGTCGACGACGAGTACCGGCGGGAAGGCCACGCCGAGGTCGCTCAGCGGGCCGCTCCCCGGCGCGAACGGGTTTGCGAATGGGTGGTCCCTGGTCACGCCCGCTGGCAGCGTCGAAAAAAATTGGGTGCACCATGGGCGTACTGCGTCTCGCGTGCGCTCCCTTCGTTGATGCTCACCGCGTGTCACCGGTCGTAATCAAAAGGCCAGCACGCGAGGCGCGTTGCCAGCTCCCCTAGGCTCGGCTCCTCGCGTACACACACAAGGCTCCACCGTGGCTCCTCGGCTCAGGCGTGAGTGCGGCTTCTCCTCGACTCCTCAAGTACAGGCTACCGGAAGCTCAGAGACGGAGGCGGCGGCCCACGGCGGCGGGCTTGCGGCCGCGCCAAGCAGCAGCAGATCATCCATCGCCGTGCAGCACCGACCTGCCCTGCCGCTGTGGAGACTGTGCACATCTCATCGGAGGAGGAGGCGAAGGCGGCGGCGACAGCAGTGGTTTCGCCGCCGTGCAACACATCAGCAGGTCGTCGAATGCCCATGAGCAGGCGCGTCGACCTGGTGTCCGCTCTGAAGAACGCCACCACGAACAGAGGTGCCGCCCCATTCATAGACGGGTAACGAAATAAGGTCAAAATTCAAATCTTGGCACAAGTATGGATGTGCTAAATTCTGATTTGGCTGATCCTTGTAGCAGCTTGTAGGTCGAAGTAAGCTACGATGGGGCCGATGATTATAGCATGTCTGATGAGCACAAATCTATAATACCACTACGTGCTGCTTTATCCAACTTATTATTTAGTGTCCTGAGTTCTGACGAGGCTGAAACATTTGTTTGGATTGTTGTTGCAAGGTGTAGGCTGCACAGAAGATGAGAAGAACAGGCACCATCCTACATTGTATCTTGCATTGTGATGTTCTGTGTAAGACCACCATCCTCTTGTGCAAAAGAAAATGAGAACCGCCCTACCAAAAAAAGCAGTGAGGCCACCAGAAGACAGGATGGTGGACAAGATAATTTTTTTTTGCTACAGGCATCTGAAGACTGAAGATATCTAGCTCGAAAAGATAAGACTTGTGTCTTGTGCTTGAATGTAACCAGGATGGTTGCCAAAGATGTAAACATAGAGAGGAGATAAGAACTTCATGTCACCGTAAGCTGTATGGATATGTTACAAAAATTGTAGAACTTTAGAGAACTGTGAACTATGTAAGACTGAACAGGTTTTTATTCAGAGTAAAGCAAATGTACTGAACATGTTTCATTTCACTATATCCAAACAGTACAGTTACATATTTTCATGACTTTGCACTCCATCAAAATGTAACTTCCTAACAGCAGTTTGCATTGTGGCATCTTGATCAACTCCAAATAGGAGACTTGTGTATCCTCCTGGTATGTAAGGAGTAGCCATTCTAGAAGGATTTGCAATTGAATTCAAGTGTGGCATTGTGGAAGGAGCAGCCATGATTGGCATTGTGGAATTAGCATATCCACCTTGCATGAAAGGAGCCGCCATGATTGGCATTGTGGAATTAGCATATCCAACTTGCACGAAAGGAGCAGCCATGGCTGAAGATGGCCCAACATTAGAATCCTGTGTCATAGCATAAGAAAGTGTTCATAAATCATACTTGTAAGGGAATAAATTGTGAAAATAGCTAATGTCTTGCAGTCGTTTGCTTTGGATCAGCATGTTCATCTCTTTTTTCTACATCATTAATTAGATCTTCACCTACAATGAAATATATAAGATAATAGAAAACTTAAAATAAATTGTAGACATAAGCAAATGGTAGTGGACAGATCACTACCTTTCTTCTGAGCACCCTTCTTCTTCCCTGGCTTCTTTTCAACAACATTTTTGAAACGTGTATTCTTTGGACCTTTTATTACCTAAGGAATTTTAAACGATATTACACCATTTAATGGTTGTCGGACGCATTCATATGGAGTTGGAGGAACCTCGTTGGATTTTTCATGCAACTCACTTAGATAAGTATCTGCTTCAAAGTTCAAGTTATGTATGGCTTTCTACAATTTATCAAGAAGTTCTTTTGACGGCAAACACTTTATTGCAAGAGATGTCGCCTCTCGAGATATAACCATTGCCTGTGTTTTCAAATCTTCCTTCTCAGTTCCTTGTTTCTCAATATAAAATCCACTTTTCGCATATTTTGTCCATCTAGGCAGTATATATTGCGATGGCAAATTGTATACTCCATTCGTATTGAAGACTCTAAGAGCATGCTTGCACAATATACCTGTAAGATATAGTTGCCAATTTGAACAACTTAAATTATAGGCTACAATTAAAGATTGAAATGTAATAGTATTACATACCTATGGATTCAAACATCCGGCAAGAGCATGTAATGCTGGAATCATCTTTGTTGAATACTACTGTTGCTCCACGATTAGACTGCATATACTTAACAAAGAATGTCAAGTTTGTCCCAACAGCTTCCAACAATTCACAAGACAATGTAAATTGTTTTTTAAACTCTTCCTAAAACTCTTAATAGTGTTCGAACAATTGATGGAGACACGGATGACTTCCCCATTAGGATAGGACTACTTCAAGGGTCAGCTTTGAGCCCTTATCTGTTTGCCTTAGTGTTGGATGAGGTCACAAGGGACATACAAGGGGACATCCCTTAGTGTATGCTTTTCGCGGACGATGTAGTGCTAGTTGATGAAAGCCAGACAGGAGTGAATCAGAAACTGGAGTTATGGCGGGAGACTTTGGAGTCCAAAGGTTTTAGACTCAGTAGAACTAAAACTGAGTATATGAGATGTGACTTCGGCACTACTACTTGGGAGGAGGAACATATTAGTTTGGAAGGTCAAGTAGTGCCTAGAAAGGATACCTTTCGATATTTAGGATCAATGCTACAGAAAGACGGGGATATTGATGAAGATGTTAGCCATAGAATCAAAGCAGGGTGGATGAAGTGGCGCCAAACATCTGGTGTCCTATGTGATAAAAGGGTACCACAGAAGCTAAAAGGCAAGTTTTATAGGACGGCGATTAGACCTGCTATGTTGTATGGTGCAGAATGTTGGCCTACAAAAAGATGACATGTTCAACAGATAAGTGTCGCGGAAATGCGTATGTTGCGTTGGATTTGCGGTCATACAAGAAGGGATCGAGTTCGGAACGATGATATACGTAATAGATTAGGGGTAGCACCAATTGAAGAAAAGCTTGTCCAACAACGGTTGAGATGGTTTGGACATATCCAACGGAGACCTTCAGAGGCACCGGTGCGTAGTGGAATCCTAAGCCAGGATAGTAACGTGAAGAGAGGCAGAGGAAGACCGAAGTTGACTTGGGTAGAGGCAATAAAAGGAGACTTGAAAGGATGAAATATACCTAAAGACTTAGCCTTAGATAGGAATACTTGAAAACAACTATTCACGTGCCTGAACCTTGATTGCTTCTGCTGGGTTTCAACTCTAGCCTATCCCAACTTGTTTGGGACTTAAAGGCTTTGTTGTTGTTGTTGTTGTTGAATTGTATTTGGCAGTATGGGGTAGAGTTGGTGTCGGACTCTTGTATCCTTGTTTTTGGGCAATTGTTGTAACTATGATGACATAACAACTGGCTCGCAGAAGGGAGACAGCGTATTGCCGATATTCTAGAGCTACTAATGTTGCATTGGGAGGAGTGCTCGTAGTCATGCCTTGAGGATGCAGGCTTCAGTTAAACCTCGTCAACAAATATCGAGCCTCTAGTGTCGTATGTGATCAATCTTGCATGTTCATCTCGGTAAATCCAAACGACACTTCCACGCATTGAGATTACTGAATATCTTGTCACTGTGAGAGCATCTCCAAGAGTACCCAAAAAAATACTCCCAAAAAACTGGTTTTCCAACCTTTACAAGATATATTGGGAGACAAAAAAAAGTTGCAACTCCAACAATTCCCCAAAATTGGATACCAAAACTTCATATTCTCCAGATCTCCCCGATCTGCTCGTCGTCGGGCAGCACTTGGTCGGCTGGTTCGGGAATGCTGCTGCTAACGCCGCCGAGCGAGCTGCGTTGGTTGCGCCACTCTGGGGCGCTGAGAACTCACCGGCCACCTGCTTGACGACGGCGTCGTCCTCCTCAAGCTCCGGGATGCTCTCTTCCTCCCGCACCTCTCGCCCTGCCTGCGTGTTGGCGAGCGCGTAGCGGTGGTGTACAGCCGCCGCGAGCAGGTCGGCGCGGCCCTGGCACCACGTGCAAGCAGATCAGAACAATAACGAAGAAGAATGAGCTGCGTTTTGTAACCAAGTCAGGATGAGAAGATGACCAAACTCAAACCAAGATCAATCTCCACGCAGCTCCGACGACTGTCCACCGGCCTTGGTTCCTCCCAAGGCCTTGCACGTGGTTCCACCCATCCATTACTCAAGGCAAAAAAGCGTCTGCAGACAACGCTCGACAGCCACAGCAGGCCCATCGCAGACAACGGCTGCACAGGTGGTGGGCCCAGAGCCAGCGCGACGTCGATGGCAGCTGGTGCCGGCCTCGTCCATCTGCAGCAGGCGCTCGACCTGGGCCTAGTCTACGATGCCGCGGAGCGGGACTACGTCGACTCCTGGGAAAAACTAGCGCGAGGAGGGATACGCGCGACGGGAAGAGCGCGGATCTTTACGCGCATGGGAGTGTTTTTTTCCAAGTGCCAAAAGATTGGGAGGTGAGATTGAGAATTGTTGGAGAAGGATTTTTTCCAATCTTGCTAAAAATCCTGGATTGGGAGACTTTATTGGGTACTCTTAGAGATGCTCTGAGGGCTAATTTCTAACAATAGAAATAGATAACTGACATTACAACTATGACAGGTACACTAATTAAGATCAGAAAAATGAAGCATGAGTGGTTATTTTGTTTTCACGTGCCTGAACATTGATTGCTTCTGCTGGGTTTCAACTCTAGCCTACCCCAACTTGTTTGGGACTTAACGGCTTTGTTGTTGTTGTTGTTGTTGTTGTTGAGTGGTTATTTTGTTCAAGCAGCCATATTTATTTGGGCACCCTTAAGAAATAAAGTTTGGAGAAGCGCACTATGTATTTAGAGATCATACCTTCTCAGCAACACTAGTGGAGTTTTCAAGAGACCTAGATTTTGTTTCTTCTGCATTTAGACTTTGAACTATGTCCAGTGAAGTAGGCCTTTTATTCGAGTCAGGTTCCAGGCACTTCAGGGCTATAGAGATGCATTGTTCCACTTGTTGGATATGCATTTCCGATGACATATGCATGGGTATTAGTTCTAGTCTTTTCCTCCAACTTCCAACCACCTAAACATTTGCATAAGTAATTTATCAAAAAAAAATGCATAACAAAGGTGGAAAATTATGTTGCATAATGCTGAATAATCTTACTTCTTCTGTGAAGTGCTTGAGAGATGTTTCAGTTCTCCCGCCGATATTGGGATAGTCCCTGCGACCTGTGATTATCTCTATGATTATGACACCCAAACTGAATATATCTGCCTTAGGGGAGATAATTCCGTGGTCTATGTATTCTTGTGCCATATATCCACTGCAGAAGAATTTTGCATAATGAGCTGTAGAAAATAGTAAAAAAAAATGAAGCTATAGCAAGAGGCATAGCTTACAGCGTTCCAGCAAAGTTTGTAGTGACAGTTTTGGATTTTTGTTCACCCAAAAGCCTTGACAAACCAAAATCCGCAATTTTCGGAATCATCATGGTATCCATCAGTATGTTTTGAGGTTTCAGGTCCAGGTGAACAATATGACATTAATCATGAAGATAATGCAAGCCTCTGCAAACTCCCCTAATTATCTCATATCTCATATCCCAACCAAGGACCAAAAGGTTATCTGTAGAAATAGAACAAAAAAAATATATATGCATAGCACATACTGTAATGGTGCCATGAAAACCACCACCTCTGTTTGGATGGGTGATATATTTGTATCTTGATTATAATTGAATTGTGTGGCTATTGATATAATGGCACAGTTGCATGTGTGTTCTAATCAAGTAAAGTTTGCAAAGGAAAGAACGTAGTATTGTATTTCAACATACCAGACACATGTTTGTCAAGGCTTCCCTTACAATGAAATTCGAAACAAAGCAAACATGCAGGTATTTCAACCATAACATGTTCCCCACTCGGTAGCTTCATCACTTCCAACCTGGTTTGGGCACAGTAACCTACAAGTTGTACTACATTTTGGTGCCTGACTCCCATAAGACATGTGATCTCATTCTCGAATTTATTATTGCTGTCCAACAGATGTGCATCAAAAATCTTCTTTACAGCAATAGCTTTGCCACTCTGGAGAACTCCCTTCATAGCAGGTAGGTGAACCATTCATTATCTATTACTGTTGTCATCGGTTGAAAATTGGAGTCGAAGAGGAATGGTCATACCTTGTATACTACTCCATATGCACCCCTGCCAAGTTCTCGTTCAGTGGAAAAATCGCTTGTGATGACTTTCAAAAATTCCAGTGGCAAATACATTGGTTCTGCATTAGGATCCTGCAGCTTTTTCTCCAATTTTTCCTCAAATATTTCACGTTCAGTAGCTCCATTATCCATTCCTGATTACTGAAGCACTTTTATAGGAAAAATAAATGGGGTTGCTCCAACCTGCGAAACAATTTCTCAGAAAAGCATACAGCAGAACAAGAAACAAGCGCTCTTGTGGGCTAGCAAATTGATACGAGCTGTTTTGAGTGAATCAATATAAGAGTATCAAAGGAATGAGCGAATAAACAGAGAATTATTGCAGAGAATAAAAATGGCAACTTCTAGATAAATGACATTTTTGTACTAAAGATAGTTGCAAAAAAAAAATCCTATGTGTAAGAGTAACAATCATATATTATGGGAAAAAAATTCACACAGTTACCAGAAAGAAAAAATAAAGTTTATGCCGTGTCCAGATGTATAATAATCATTCATAAGAGTTCTAAACTCCTCCATAGAATGAAAACAGAGCAAGGAGCAACCATGAAAAATGCAAGAGCAAGCAACGAGAAATTGCTTGCTAGACAACAAAAAGGGAAATCAAATTTTGGGAAAGATGGACTGATCCCTTATTGAGATGTATAGACAGAATATATGAAAACGGGACAGTTAGGACCTGCTTCAACAAAGGGGATTGATCCTTTTTCCTTTTTGAAAGCACCACTTGGTGCGGCCTTCGCAGGAGGCCAGAGGATGAATCCATTCCCGTCCTCTGAAAATCATTTTGCTAAGGATTAGGTAACCAGGGCAGTGCTCGCCTCATCAATCCAAACTACCCCATCTACAAATTAATAACAACCAGGGCTGCGCAATGGTTAAAATAGAGAATACTTGGCGAAATTAAATAGTTGTGCACTTTCAACAGAAAACAAAGTCATAATGAAACTGTAAAACAGCAAACAAATACAAGACGAGGTGTAATGTATGACTGATGTCTTGTTTGGTTACCTTTTGTGTGCCTGATATATGTCAATCAAGTGCTGACTGTGAACGAAGTGGTAACTGTGCTCCATGAGCAGCAGATCTGAATCTGATTCATGACTTGCTAGAAACGCACGCTAGTTCACCACCTGTGGTTTGCTTGGAGAAAAAAAAATCAGATAACTTGCAAAGACCAAAGGAAAGTGGGAAGGCCGAAGCGAGAGAGTGGTTGGCTTACAGGCTGGGATCGACATGTATTGCTTCAATGGTTCTTCTCCAACAATTCCTGTGCTTACTGGCTATGTCAATGTGGCAGAGAAGAGAACAGAGGGGCTTTACTGGCTAGATGCCTAGATCGACTGTCCCTGAACTATCTCAGACCAGGAGTCTTCCTGGAAGTGCAGTAGTCAACTGCGGAGGTCATTCCCTGTAATATATACTTTAATTTCCACTCATTCCATTCCAGGACAGAGAAATTACCAACTTGCCCAGATTCAATGGGCAGTATGTATGTATAGAGTAGCCAGCCTTGGATCCCATTGCGACAAATGATACGACCAAAAGCAATCCGGAACACACTGGCATGTTCGGTTGGCTGGTTCGTATAGTTGCTGGTTCGTGAAGAAGTACTGCTGGCTGGTTTGTGTGAGAGAAAAATACTATTCCGGCTGAAAATTTACGATCGTTTACGACAAGCCACAGCCAAGACGAACTGTTCACTAACTGTTCAGAAATACAGCTCTGACGAGACGGGAACCATGCCACAGAAATACAAGCTCTGACGAGACGAACTGTTCACTAACTGTTCAGAAATATAGCTCTGACGAGACGGGAACCAAGCCACAGATATACAGCTCTGATGAGACGGGAACCATGCCACAGAAATGATAGAATTGATCTCGTCCGTCTAGACCCAACGGTCGAGACGGACCCCTTGACCGCATCCTGATTGGGAACGTCCAGCCATCTAGTGGTTAGTGGGCCTCCGTCGCACAGTGCCTATAAAGAGAAGGTGGGGCAAACGGCTCTGGGTACGAGGTTCACCGCCGCCACAGCCCCACTGTCCTAACCCTAATCCGATCCAGAGGGTGGCACTGCCAGTGGCGGGAAGCGCCACTGCCTCCACCACCGCCGGTCTCCACAACTACACCAAACGTCGCTGCCCGTGCGCATATCTTCACCGACGAACCAGCGAAGGCAGAGAGCTCCTCCAACGGTCAGATGCTCCTACATCTCCCTCTCTCTCTCTGTCTCCTACTCCCGAAGCAAACTCTAGGTCTATGTGATTCAATTAGAAAAGAACTCACCCACTGGATCCACTACTAGATGATCCAAACTATCTAACAATGGTATCGGAGCCCTGTCTAGTATGTGGATCTGGATAGGGGGAAAGAAAAGCAAATCGAACCCTAACCCTAGATCGGGTACGGGAAAAGTGGGGATGAGATTGAAATACGGTTTCAACAAAGAACCCTAACCCTAGCAGTTCGCCACCCTAGGGTGTAGATCTAGGGTTTTCTAAATCAAAAGCAAAGAAAAATGAATGGAAAGAAAGAGTGGAGTTCGAACTCAATTCGGATCCAACGGACCGGAACCCTACCCCAACGAAGAAGCGCGTGGGGAAGAAGAACAGACTCTAACCCTAGCTGGGTGAAGACGGAAGGGGCTCGGCTTCAAGACTGCTTGATCCGAACCCTAAACCCGCGACCAGATCTCGGGCCAAAGAAAAGAAGAAAGAAAAGAAAGAGAAACAAACTTCGGTTCAGAGAAAATGAAACCCTAACTTCGATCCCCACACTGCAAATCAGTTCAATCCGAACACAAAAGAGAACCAAATCTGATGGGGAAGAAAGGAAAGGAGTAGTCTACCTCACTGTGCGCCGGGGAGACCCTTTGCCGGCACGGGAGAAGAAGACTGAACCGGGGGAGCTGTCCGCCCGGGCTCGGCCAAAGAAGCACCGCGGCCAGGCCGCTCGACGGCGGCGCGCTCACCCGCTGGGGAGTGCGCACGCCGGCAAAGGCGCCATGGCTGCCCTCTCCGCCGTTTCGCCCACTCGAGTCACTCGGTGGCTACTGCTGCGGTACTGAAGAGAGAAGAGAGAGCGGCGAAGAGAGGGAGAAGGCCAGGGTGCAAATGAACTTAGGGTTCCGGGGGAGGCCGGCCGCGGTGGATTTTGATCAGGCGAAACGGTCGGACAGCCATCGGTTTTGATTGGACGGCGTTGATTGAACGGGCCACTCAGCGGCCCAGGCGGGCGAGCGCGCCGCGGCGCTTTGCCGGCCCAGGCCCACGTTGCGGCCTGGGTGGCTGCGCGCGCACGCGTGCCGAGTTGGGCCGGGCTATTTTGCCGTTTGGGCCACAACGCAGTAAAAGTTTAAGCCATTTTCTTTTTCTAATTTTTCCTGTGATAAATGGCTCAAAGAAAATTGGAAAAGAGAATTTTCCTGTTGGTAAAATTCAACAATTATGTTCATAGTTCCGCTGCAAAGTTAAAGGTTTATTGTCTTCTAATTTGAAGAGCAGTTATAGTTATTCAGTAAATGATGAAAAGTTTATCCTCCAGTTAAAATTGGAACCAACTGGAAAATTTTTAATTGGAGGAATAGTCGGTTGATAGTTAAGATAAATTATAATATTGTTATTTTCTTACCAACGTTGATGATAACAATATTATAAGTTTATTTATGAGTTTAAGTTTAAAATTAAATTATGGTATTGTTATTTTCTGACCAACATTGATGATAACAATATTATAATTTTATGAGTTTTATGATTAAAGTTTAAATCTCTAATGAATTTTGCATCAAAGTGACCAATTTTCAGAACTAGAGAAATGTATTTTCATGTTTCCGCTGCAATGAAGTTGATTGTCTTCTAATTAAATTCGAACCAACGGGAGAATTTAATTTTGAGGAGCAGTTCTATGTTTTCAAGATTATTAAATTTCTATACGTTAATTCCATTTCTGCCCAACGGTGATGTGGAATTAATGTAGAAGAATGATGTTTTATTCTATTTCTGCCCAACGGTGATATAGAATAGAACATAAAGATTTCAAAGTTTAATGAGCATTATTGTTGAATATTTTTTCAGACAAAAGACTTCCATGTTTTCATTCTTGAAGGCAGTAAGAGAAATGAGCTGGGTACTTGTGACTTAGATGATAAAATGCCTAAGTTCAAGTTATGTATGAAAGAATGCCATTGCTTAAGGGACTATGTTCTCTTTTAAAGAATGGCTTCAAAAGAAAAGCATTCTAGGATATTGATCCAAGAAAAGAGATAGATCAATGAGAGTCTTCATTGAGAAATATCTTTTATGTACTCTCTGTGAAGAAGAATTTATTTTTAAGTTTCACTTATGAGAGTTGTAAAAGTCATATACACGTTTAATTTGACTAACATTGGATTAAACATGTGTGTTAAAAGTATATTCGGATTTATTTCTGAATTTGATGATTGAACACGAGCCAATCCTGACAATTATGTCCGTTCAAGGGAATTATCTCGTATGGCAGGAAAAGTTTGTGATAGTACCCGCATGGTGGGAAAAGTTTGAGAAAATACCCGCATGGTGGGGTAAAGTTGGCATAGTACATATATTAACCAATCCTGCATGGCGGGAGAGTTTGGCATAGTACTTATCCTGCATGGCGGGAGAAGGATATGATGACTCATGTGCTTTAAGTGTATCCCGCACATGGAGAGAAGTTTGGGATAGCTCTTATGCTATCCTAGTATTGACTGTACACTCTGATTGTGTCATGGTCATTAAGTACTCAATGAGTTTAAGAACAAAAGAAAGTTGCATGTGAACCAAAAGATAAGAATGATATGCAAGCGTGACTTGCAGAAGTATTGATAATAATAGACTATGTTGAGTTTTGAAGTGTAATGAGAAAAATGTACTCCCATACGAATTTTGTTTGCATGATGTAATCATGTGGATGAGGTAAGTAATCAAAGTTTCCTCATTAACAAGAGTTCTGAATGTTTTTCGAAATTGTGGTAGAAAAGTTCATACCACATTTTGAGGGGAAGAAATGTAAGATTAATTAAGAAAGACAATTAAGAAAGATACTTCCCCATACTTCAGATAATGCAATGCATACTATGCATTGAAGGTAAAAGTGATCTATAAAAGATGAATGTGATCGTTGAGGGAGTAAGACGGTCATAATAATGACACCCCTAAAGTAAAGAAATAGCTAAATTCCTGGACCTTTTACAGTTCCAATAGGAAGATAGCATAGTCGGCTAGTATTCATACTAGATGAGTTCAGAGTTATCAAGACGGTGCTTAAAGCACCATTCGAGTTTTGACAGATTAAACCCAAAATAAGAAATTTGAAGATACACCATCTTTAAAGATGGAGTAATCTGGGGGAGCATGGTATGTAGATACCTAAGGCTTGAATAGAAGTGGGATTACATATCCACTATAGTGTTTTAGAGCAACAAATTGCTTAATACATGTTGATGTTGTATGACATATACAACACCTGATGTTAGCTCTTAAAGAAGATGAATAAGTAAATAAGGATCTTGTAATACAGGAGGCTATAGAACAATTGCCTTTTGGCAATGAAGAGTAACAATAGCCCCATATGACAGAAGTGCCACGAGGCCCCAGAAGGTCTCAAAGAATAAGAAAGAAATTTAAATGGAGGGTAATTCCACCTCATTTGAAAAAGCCATGAGAGACGTTCACTCGTCTAAATGGCAAGAAGCAAAGGAAGATGAAATGAAATCAATAAATACCAATGATGTTTGGGACTTAGAAGAAATTCCTAATTGAGCTAAAATAGTAGGATGTAATAGGTCTACAAGACAAATGTGACTCCAAAGGGAATATGGAAAGCTATAAAGCGCCACTTGTGGCGAAATAATTTACACAAAGAGAAGGAATAGATTATAATGAGCATGCAAGGATTCTTTTAGAATCATAATGGTGTTAGTGGCACATTACGATTTACAGTTACATCAGAAGGATGTAAAGACACATTCCTCAACGGGGATTTGTATGGAAAAGTTTACATGGCATAACTCAAAAGGTTTTGTCGTGGAAGGAAAAGAACGTAAAGGGATGTTGCCTAAAGAAATCCATTTATGGATTAAAGCAAACTTCAAGACAGTGGTTCTTGAAGTTTGACAGTACAATAAGAAAGTTTGGGTTTTAAAGAGAATGTAGAGGACAATTTTATTTATGCAAAGTTTAAACATGGGAAATTTATTTTCCTAATCCTACATGTGGGTAGCACCTTACTCGCTAGTAGTGGTGTTAATCTACTGTTGGAGAAGAAACAGTTCTTGTCCTCAAGTTTCAATGAAAATGGTCTTGATATAGCATCATTCGTTCCAGGAATTAAAACTTACCGAGATAAAAGGAAAAGGGGTATTAGAACTATCTCAAGTGTATACTTAGAGAAGATTCTAAAGAAATAAAGTATATATGTGAATAAACCTGCGCCTGTTCCTATAGTCAAGGGTAATAGTTTTCGGAACTTTCAGTGTTCCAAGAACCAATGTGAGATCGATCAAATGGACGTCCTATATGCTTCAGCTATTGAAAGCTTATTGAATGCTTATAAGCAAGAACTTACCCTGACACAGTTTATGTATCCGGGATGTTTTTATGCGAAGTCCATCCGATATAGATCACTTTGGAATGGAGTTGAGAATGTTTTGCAATTGTGCAAAGATTTATAGGCCTCATGGTGAGTAAGAAAGAATAAGTACTCTCAAATAGTTGTGGGTACAAAAGTTAAATTTTGGCGAGATGTTTAGTGAAACCCACATAGTAGCTAACACTCGCAGTTGGAGTTTTATTGTGGAAAAGCTCTAAAGAAACAGTTGTGGTGTCATCAAAGATGCATACCCATAGTATAGCTTGTTATGAGGCTTAAGGACAGACGAAATGGTTAAAAGAACTTACACCCGGAATTAATAATGGTATACAACAGCAATAACCATTTAAAAAGTCCGCTCCTATAACAACGGGTCAAGTGTGCTGCCAAACACATTGTCGTTAAAGTTATACGTTGTGAAGGAGAAAGTCCGGAATCATACTGAAAGTATTGAACATAAAAAGTAACAAGCAAATGCTTGTGGATCCATGTACAGAAGGCTTACCACCCAGTGTGTTTGGAGAACACACAGTCGACATGGGTTTATGGTATAGCCTATGATTTTCGGACAATAAAGGGCCCAAAGTTAAAGAATCTGTTTTAGAACGGAGATGTATATTGTGGCTGTTAAGTCTATCGGCGATTGACCGTGACGATGAAGCATGCTCTATGCACTAATCTATGATGGAACAAATAAAAGTGAAAGGGATTAAAGTCAAAGTTCAAAGTTAAAGTATGAGTTGAGATCAAGGGGGAAAATATTAAAATTGATCTCATCCGTCTTGACCCAATGGTCGAGACGGGCCCTTGACCCTGTCCTGATCGGGGACGCCAGCCATCTAGTGGCTAGTGGGCCCCCGTCGCACAGTGCCTATAAACAGGAGGTGGGGCAAACGGCTCTGGGTACGAGGTTCACCGCCGCCACAGCCCCACTGTCCTAACCCTAATCCGATCCAGAGGGTGGCACTGCCAGCGGCGGGAAGCGCCACTGCCTCCACCACCGCCGGTCTCCACAGCTACACCAAACGTCGCTGCCCATGCGCAGATCTTCACCGACGAACCAACAAAGGCAGGGAGCTCCTCCGACAGTCAGATGCTCCTACATCTCCCTCTCTCTCTCTTTCTCCTACTCCTGAAGCAAACTCTAGGTCTATGTGATTCAATTAGAAAAGAACTCACCGACTGAATCCACTACTAGATGATCCAAACTATCTAACAAGAAATACAAGGTGCTTGTAACCAAGGTGAACTGTTCACAGACATTCTTTATGCTGTGAGCCGTCCACTGCCACCCCCAACGGCAGCGGTCGCCGTCCAATGTTGCTTCTGTTCCGGGAGCTGGGATGGGACGACTCCGAGGGGCGGCGCTTCCAGCGAGGGCGGGCGGCGCCTCTCTGCGACGGAGCTACGCGGACGCCGCACCTCCCTCCAGGGGCTGGCCGACGCCGCCCTCGGGCTGCCGGAGAAGAAGACGCAAGCAAGGCCACTCGAGATTTGGAGAAGAGAGCAGCGAGACCCCTAGCGGGGGGAGCCGTGTAGGCCGCGGACCCATGAGGACGCTGTGGGGCGGGTTTACGAGAGGAGAGAGGGGCGGCGGAGAGGAATAGTCGCGCACCGCCCGGCTAGAATACACGGGGCTCGCCCAGACCACTGCCGCCATGGACAGGGGTTGCGCGTTGGGAGCGGGAGGAATCGGAGCTCGACTTGGACCTCCGCCGTAGTCTTTGCAGTCTTGCCGGCTCTGGGTCTCATGTGGAGTTCGACGAGGAAGAGCTAGGCGAGAGGAGATGGTCGGAGGCGGGATGAAGCGAGAGGAGGGATAAGGCCAGCCACTGGGGACAGATTTGTTGGTGAGAGTGCCCTCTGATTTTTGGGCCCAACGATCAGTGACTTCAGGGGACGAATTTAGTTATACTATTACAAAATTTTCTGTTGGCTCATGGTCCACTTGTCATCAAGCTGTAACTCAGACCTATCTGTAGAATAGTACTCCCATATGTTTGGAAAAATATATCTATATGCCACCCAAAAGGCACCCGCAATGGTCAGAGCGAGTTACCAGCTCCAAGCCAATCTTTTTAATAGTGCTAACTTTTAGCATGGATAGACCCCACGTGACACTCTCACATAATATTAGAATACGTGCAGGTGCTGAGCTCTTGATTAAAAACTAACTATTCTCTTTCTTCTATTAAAGTATAAAAAAATACTTAGAGGTACCTTAAAAGCTAATAGTTAGAGCTACCCTTATTACACACCAAACACCTTTTGCTATTAAATGAATCTGCACTACTACAGACAAAAAGCACTTAGGCCAATTTGGCAGGCCCTGCCTCCTCTTTTTATACTCCCTACGTACAGGAATATAAAGAATCGAAGTGTTCAAGAATTTGTCTCAAATACTTTAGGTAAATTAACTCCAAAAACACCAATCACATGTATACCTACTATAAGTATACATCGTAGGTTCAAAATATGATGAGCACAAAATCTCTTTATAATTATGTGAGGGCTACCGGTATCATTTGGTTTACTCAATAATTTGTCCTAAAATTTCTAGGATATAACCTTATGGCCCTGTTCGTTTCTCTTATAATCCGTACTTTTCAACTTGTTTTTTCAGGGTAAACAATGTTTTTCTCTCAAAACAAATCAGCCAAAAAAAGATTTCGCTTAGTTTTTTCAGCCCGGTTTAACGGGCCTATGTTCCTGGATGGAACAACTTCACTAGTGGAGTTGAAACCGTTTGATAAAAACAGGTCCTATAGCAGTTTTATATATAATAATTTGTGTAAAATTTATAAGGAGCAAGAAAAAAAATTATGTTTTTGTGCTTCTAGCTCCTTGATAAAAAAACAGCTTTGTCTCCTCCAGACTCCTTGCAATAAACCGTTTTTAAGATTTCATTTAGTGCGGCTCCACGACAAGAGTCGCATGAAGCCGGAGCCATGCAAAGAGACTCTTAGATTCATATAAATTCAGCATATCTAATACGTAATAAGTGACAATGATCACTGGTAGAGAACCGAGCTTTACTCCCGGTGGGGAACCCCCTCTAGTCCCGGTTCCCCACCCGGGAGCAAGCATCCGGGACTAAAGGGGGGGGTCCTTTAGTCCCGAGTCAGGAACCGGGACTAAAGGAGGACCTTTAGTCCCGGTGGGTAACACCAACCGGGACTAAAGGTGCCTCCTGACATGCCACGATGGCCGGCACCTTTAGTCCCGGTTGGTAATACGAACCGGGACTAAAGGTTTTTTTCTTTTTTCTTTTCTTTTCATTTTTTTGTTTTCTTTTCAAAATAGGTTTTCGAAGTCGTATTGAACGTTGCTAATTATACATTTATACACGCATATAGTATGTTTCGGTTCAAGCACAATGAATGTATTAAATCACACAATTCAAGCATAGAAATATATATATATATATATATATATATATATATATATATGAATGCATGCATCATATATATATTTACATGCATGCATGCATATGTGTATTTTACATTATATTATTTCATGTGCATATATTACAAAAGATTGCATTACAGTTGTTGTGACATAACAAGTTTCCTCTCATCCTCTAGCTTGGCTTCAATGATGGTGTTGGGTCAAAGTAGAACTCGCCCTTGGAATCGATGACTGCTCATTAAAAAATCCGGCTATAGACTCTTGAATTGCTTTGATTTGGTCTTGCCGTATGACCTTTTCCTCCAACCATTGAGTCTACAGTTTTGAATTAAAGGAAAATAAATTAATATATGTACATATATATATATAAAGACATAGTAACACAATCAATAATAATAATTAAATGAATATATAGTGTATTTTTAACGTACTTTGAGTCTCTCTCAGGGGAGTTCTTTGGGAGAGCACCTTGATAAACTTGTAAACATAGTAACCACAATAGTTGTTCCCTGTTCTCCTTTTTAGACATCACTTTACGAGAAAAAGATTTGTCATCCAATCTGGTGATCCGGTGAAAGCTATATGTTTAATTAATAAAGATGATGCGATTCGGGGACTTACTTTCAAAGGGATTACATTCGATGGCGCTTTGCATTTTTCCATGTGTTGCTTCTCAATAAAGGTTTTCCAAACACCGCCTAATAAAAATTTGCCAAGTCATCGAGATATAGTTAATCATCATGTTTGTGTGTATATATAGTTGCTAGAGATCCCGAAATTACCTCTGGATAATATCTATCATATCTTGGTAGTCTTGTTGTGGTTTTCTCATCGAGTCATAGATTATCAAGTGACTTTTCACCGGATCGATGTGCATCAATATCCAAAGTGATTGCTGCATGTGTTTATAGGATATAACGCATAACACTCATTAATTAACTAGAATCAACATATGAGCCATTAAGGATATGATCGACATGATTAACACTCACTTGAAGTTATAGGAAAGAGTATATCCTTCTTGTGGCGTTGGTTCACTAAGAAGTTCATGAGGTTACTCTCCACTTTACTTCCAATTAGTCTTTGGAGTAATTGGGTCTTTGAATACTATATGGGGATCAACAAAACCAATTTCATTGCAGCCTTCCTTTTGAAAGCTCACATTGTAAATCATATATATATAGTACTTGTTAGGATAATTTATATGCATATACACACATATGATGAGTTTAATAATAGATCGAAAGAATTATTACTTACAGCAATAGCAGACTAATGATAACTTTGTCCGGAGAGGTCGGTGGCATAGTTGATGAAATTCTCGCAAAAGTCAACATACATAACATCATCGCCATACGGAACCAATGTTCGCCTCTAATTCCGACACCAACGCAGAAGTCTCCACCGGTAGACGCTTTGCATGTACCACTTGTTTAGCGGTATATATTTATGTCCCTAGATCGAGATAAGGCTTGAGGGTTGTATAGACTCGGCCTAGTACAAATTTTTTCTTCCAAATATCAACCTCCGCCAAGACTCTTAATGTTTCCATCACCAAACATCTGGTAAAGGTCGAGACCAGTCTCATCAAGAAATTCACCAAGGTGATCCAAATCGACATCCGGAGGTATGTTTGCTCGATGCATTAATCCTAAATTCGAACCATATTCATTACCAACAACTAGCGGGGATTGATTGGTGCGCTTGTTGTCCGAGTTGGGCAATGCCTTTCCTGCCCGCTTTTTTTCTCGTGTCGCCTCAATTGACTTGGTGAGAGTGCGGTCATAGTCCGATAACGTTGATTTGGTCGGCTTACGAGATTCCCATTGTTGTTGCTTTGGTAAGAAGTCACCTTTTTCTTAGAATATCTGGAGCTACGAAGAAGTACGGTTTCTCCGGGTTTCTCCTTGCTTCTTGATTCATTTTAAGTTTGTCATAGAATCTAGACATGTCTTTTTATATGCATCAGTTCCTTCTTCCTTCTCTTGAGATATTATTTTGGGAATAGCCCTTGGTTTCACGGTGGCTTTCTTTGCAAAAGGGACCGGTTCTTCGCTTTGAGGGGTTGGCCTCTTGCTAGGCTTCTTGGTAGGCGGGGCGGGGGAGCCGTTGGAGACCTCCTTGGAGGTGTTGGCGTGGCGTTGGAGACCTCCTTGGAGGTGGCGGGCTGCTGGCGTTGGAGACCTCCTTGGAGATGGTGTAGATGCAGCCTCGTCTTCCAACATAATGTCATCGTCAGAGCACTATGATGATCTGACGATTGAACAATTGGATTTAGGTTGGGGGAGGATCTGCTACAAAAAAAAAGGAATGACATATTATTATGAGCAGATTGTTAATTATTTAAGCCAATACAAATTAATGATGTAGTGTTTTCATCCGCACGTACCTATGGTGAGGTAGTTCAGAGGAGGTGGAGCCGACATCCTGGAATGATGATGTAGCGCTTATGCGCCATAGAATGAATGTCTTCTCCGCTTCTCCTAGAGTCTTCTCGCCATCACCTCCAGGAATGTCAAGAGGCAAATCACTAAAACCTTTTTTAGCTTTATCTACCGAGATGGTAGCATATCCTTCTTGGATTATATTCCCATGAATCCTTGGTGTCTTGGTTCGGTCGATAGGATTAACAAGACCGATAGCCACCTTAATTGTAGAATTCTCCTTCGGAATGTGTAGCTCACACGTTGTACAAGGTTCAAAGGACGCCATCCACAGGGAAGCGCAATCCTGTGTCCCCTTGATTTGGTATCTCCGTGGAAGCGCAGCTGCTTTTCAACTGAACAGATTGGCTAATGTTGATTTCTGGCTCTGATGCCTGCTTACTTGCACTCACTGCTATTTGCACTTGCCTTCTGATTTCCTCCTGCATTCTCGCTTCAAGGTTTTTTTCCCGCTCCTGTGCTTCACGCACCGCTTCCTCCAATCTCTGGAGCCGCTCTGCCTCTTCTTCCTTCTTTCTCTGGCGACTTCAGAAGAAGGTCATCTGAGGAATCCATGCTCCCACGAGACACTTCCTTTGCCTCTAGTTCGCCACCATGTTCAACAGTCCCGATGGCGTATGTCACTCATCCTTCTCTCTGTTGGCCTGAACGCACCACTAGCAAAGAGCTCTCGAGCATAAAACAATCTTTCTGCTTGCTTCTTGCGCCTCTTACGCCATAAACGCACTTCCTGCCTCCCGGTCTAGTGTTCCCCATGACCGAAAAACCAATTCTTTGCACGCTCTCCCCACTCGAGTGATTCTCGGTCCGATACCCTTGGCAAGAAGGTCCGCTTCCATTTTGTTCCACTTCTTAATGGCGCTTGGGTAGCCACCGATCCCAAGGTATGGTGGTATGTCTTCTGTTGGGCATTACGTTGGTTCTTTATCACCCGACTCACACCCTCTTCCAAGTCTTGTACTTGTACAAACTCATCCCAATAGGGCCTCTCGCTTTGAGATCGGGCCTGGACAAGAAAATCTGGTGCTATGTTCTTCTTGACATACGCGTGTATAGGTGTTTCTTCCAAGTCTAAAAAGCTGGGTGGCCATCTTATTCATTGCCCAATCCCTAACTCGCTCCTTCAATTCATCACCATCTATTATATCATCATAACTATCTGCTTTGGAGCGTGAAATGTACCAAGACATCATTCCAAATTAACGCCTTGTCACGATCGGAGACAAAACTGATATGAGGAGCATTGGTCTTCTTCTTCCATTCATGGGTACTAATCGGGAGCCGGTCCCAGCAAAGGTAACCACAAGTGGTGCACAAATTTCATTTTATTCGCCCCCAGCCTTCTCCTCAGATCCACATTGAACTCCGAGATGATGAAGCGGCCCTCCAATGGCTTTTTGGGACCTCGAACATTTTTACTCTTCGTTGTAGTTGTTGATGTCGATCCGTATACTACAAAACATAAACATTATTTTTAATGTCATGAGCACACATAAAGACATATGATAATATATATAGCTAATAATAAAAATATATACTTGGCCAATCTGTTGTTGCTCATTTTGTTCAAGAGCTAAGTAATCGACTCCGTCATCTCGCATCCTCTTGCACGTTATTTTAGCACCATCATCGCCGCAACTTGAGTGCCGGTGTTGATCAAATTCATCATCAACTCCTCCTCATCCATGTTTCTCGGTCGGCCATCTAGCTTCAAAAACAAAACCAATATATAGTACATCAACAGTAGCGGTTCGCCTCGGTGTGATTGTTTAGCATTAACGATAACGATAATACGAATGTTGATCAATCGCCACGAGAAAGGGCGGTGTGACAAGAGTGGTGGTGCTCCACTCCGCCAGATATATATCTGGTACATGGGTGAACGAGGCGGCGGTGCTCCGCCGTATACATAGAAACGCATGGATTTAACGAGGGCGGCGGCGGTGCTCCGCGACGATATATATACATGCATATGAATACAAATGACGATATATACGTGTCGGCGTGTGGTGGCAGTCTTGACGACGACGACGACGTGAGGCGGGCGGCGTCTTGGCGACGACGACGTGAGGCGGGTCGGGCGGTGTCGGTGCGTGATGTTGTGATCCTATGTACCATGTGAACCATGTAGTCATTCATCATATGAGAAACGATAAGTCATTATGAAATGTAAGTATATGTGTCATTCATCGACATTACTTTAGCAACATTAATATATTATATCTCAGATATTCAAAGTTCACAAATGAAGAAACGTTGAAGTTTTCCTTCATTTGTCTCAGAGCTCATGCATGCAAGTCTAACCAAAACTCGCTTACATCATCACATGTGATATTTTTATAAACTAAAAACGCTTAGTTTACAAACCGGGTATCAAAATTGAGTTCCTATTTGACCATTATATATCCTACAACAAATCCTTCAAAAAAAAAAAGACCCTACATGAATATATTTGGATAAAATTTCGTTAACAAACATTGATCTATGAAGATAGAAAAATTCTTCTATTGAAACCTGCATCTTGGAATAATGGCATATCATATAGTGATGAATATATGGCGGTTGATTGGTGGATCATTTTCAGCTTTAGTGACAACGACAATGGTAATTTCAAATAATATATAGCGTGTTTATTATACAAGCCATGGATTTACATCGATCTAATTAATTTCTAAAGTAATTTCATTGGTGGTCCTTAATTAAACTTGTCATGATTTTGTGATTCAAATATTCATTTTCAGTTCCTCGCTCATTTGCATATATAGAGTTCCAAATATATAGAGTTCCTCGTCATTTGCATATATAGAGTTCCAAATATTCATTTTCGGTTCCTAGATTTTGTGATTCAAAATTTGGAATTTTCAATCGACCTCGGCGTTGACATGGCTTCCACCAAAGTTTTACGTAGTTTTTGACGTGATCTATAATTGGCGGTGGAGGGCTCGGGCGAATGTACAAAGACATCGACGAACATATATCACCTCGAGCTCGGCGGTGGAGGGCCTCGGGCGCGGTGGAGGGGCCTCGGGCGCGGAGGAGGGCGCGGTGGAGGCCACGGGTCGCATGAGGAGGAGGGCACGGGCGCCCTGCCGGCAGATGAGGCCGCACGAGGAAGAAGAGGGCGGCGCCGGTGTCACGGAAGGCGCGTGGGGGCACTGGGCGCGGTGGAGGGGCCTCGGGCGCGGGAGGGAGCGCGGTGGATGGCCACGGTCGCGAGGAGGAGGGGGCACGGCAGCAGCAGTGGAGGCCGCACGAGGAAGAAGAGGGCGGCGCCGGTGTCACGGAAGGCGAACGGACGCGGCGCGAGGAAGAAGAGGGCGGCGGTGTTCGACGAGGAAGAAGACGAGAGGATCGATCTGCCAAAGCTGGAGGTTATATATCGTAGAGAATTACTCTCGGTGCCACCACCAACCGAGGGAGTAAAACCCTTACTCCCTCATGCATTACCAACCGGGAGTAAGGGGTTTTTGGTTGATGAATGAGCAGCCACACCTTTACTCCCGGGTGGGATTCCCACCCGGAGTAAAGGTGGGGCATAGCTTCATTTCCCTTTGTTTTAAGCAATAGTCTTGTTAAATACAATAGAAATGCAATAGTTTTTGTTAAATACATAGTAAATTAAATAAAAGGCATAAAATTATTTTGTTAAAAATATGAATTTTCTTTTTGTTTATTGCACATAGGAAAATCTATAACTTAACTTTTTTATTTTTTTGTTAGAATTATAAAACATAATGTAACTAATATTTATTATGTCGTTAATGCAAAAATGTAGTGTTTAATTAAAATTATTAAAACTATTGGTTTTGGACAGGAAATTTGTTTTCACGTCATTTTAACGTTAATATTTTAATTTTTCATCACTCGGTATCCTAATTTACCTTTTTGAGAGAGAAATCCCACCAAATCAAACATTGATTTAATTTGAAACATGACATAATAAACATCTGAATTCACAATTATTACATAATATCTCAAACACACACTATATTAAATCACTATATCATCAAGTGGGCACAGCAGTGAACTTCTTCTTTACGTATGTCCCTTGGTTATGATCGCTTCGTAACCATGGAGTGTCCTCATCGATTCGGTCATCCTTTTCATATTCTTCTGACATGTCTGACTTGTCCTCAATTCCCACGATGACTCTTTTTCCTGAAAGAACTATGTGGCGCTTTGGCTCTTTGGTTGAGTCATTATCGTTTTTCCCTCTTTTTGGTTTGGTAGACATATCATTGACATAGAACACCGATTCACATCCTTGGCAAGGACGAATGGTTCGCCTTTGTACCCAATATTACTAAGGTCTCTGTTGTCATTCCATACTCGTTGTTCATCGTTACCCCGCCTCCTATTCACCTTGACCCATTGGCACTTGAACAATGGGATCTTCAAAGTAGGTGCATATTCTAGTTCCCATATTTCATCTATGCGTCCATAATATGTCTGCTTATTCCCATTCGGGTCTGTGGCATCTATGCGGACACCACTATTTTGGTTGGTACTCCTTTTATCTTGGGCTACTGTGTAGAATATGTTCCCATTTATCTCGTACCCTTTGTATGTGACGATATGCCATGATGGTTGCATAGCCAATAAATACAGTTGCTCATGGATGCTCTCATCACCTTGACATTTTTTTTCGCAACCAACCAACCGCCGAAAGTTTCCATGTGCTTATGCGTAATCCAAGCTTGAGCCTTCCCTAGAAACTTCGGATCGTAAGAGATCCTTGTGTGTCTCAATATACGGATCTACCAAAGAGGAGTTACAGAGAACTGTGTAGTGCGCTTTATTGAAATAATCATCATCCGTACCAATATATGTTTTCCTCCCTAGTGTCCCTTTCCGCTTAGTCTCCCCTCATGTCTCGATTCAGTGAACACCAATCGAGTCAAGGTCGGGAATAAAGTCAACACGTAACTCAATGACCTCTTCTGCTCCATAGCCCTTGGCGATGCTTCCTTCTCGGCGAAACACGGTTGTGAACATATTTCTTCAGACTCCCATGAATCTCTCTAAAGGGAACATGTTGTGTAGGAACACAGGACCGAGAGTGAAAATCTCCTTGACTAGGTGAACTAGGAGGTGTGTCATAATATCAAAGAAGGAAGGAGGAACACCAACTCAAAGTCGACAAGACATTGAACCACATCATTCAGTAGTTTAGCTAGATCAGTTGGATCAATTGCCTTACGAGAAATTGCATTGAGGAATGCACATAGCTTCACGGTGGCTAGACGTATATTTGGAGGTAGAATTCCTCTTAATGCAATCGGAAGTAATTACGCTATGAGAACGTGATACATGGGACTTTAAGTTACTGAAATTTCTTCTCTGGCACATTTATAATACCCTTTATATTCGAGGAGAATCCAGATGGTACCTTGATGTTGTTTAAGCATTCAAACATGATTTCCTTCTCCTCTTTGCTTAGAGTGTAGCTAGCGGGACGTAAGTAATGGCGTCCATCATCTGCCTTCTCTGGATGCAGTTGTCTCTTTCTCTCAAACAACGCAGGTCCTGTCGTGCTTCAAATGTGTGTGTCCTTAGGCTTTCCATACACACCCATAAAGCCTAGCAGTTCACACAAAGATTCTTCGTCAGTGCATCACGTCGATCGAAGCTACGGACCTCCGTGGACTTGCCAATAGGGTAGGTCCCAAAATATGGACTTCTTCTTCCATGGGTGTGCGTGACCGTTAGCGTCTTTTGGAATAGGTTGGCTTCCATGTCCTTTTCCAAAGACGACTTTCACATCATTGACCATATCGAGTACATCCTCACCGGTTTGGTTGCGAGGCTTGGTCGTGGTCCGCCTTCCCTTTAAAATGCTTGCCTTTCTTTCTTACGGGTGATTTGCGGGAAGAAATCGACGATGGCCAAGGTACACGACCTTTCGACATTTTTTCAAGAATACACCTCTAATATCACCGAAGCAAAGGTGTGCATGCATTATATCCCTTGTTTGATCGTCTCCGAAAGATTACTTAGAGCAGGCCAATCATTGATTGTTACGAACAACAATGCTCGCAGATCAAAGTGTTCTGTTTGTACTCATCCCACACACGTACACCTTCTTTATTCCACAAAATGAGAAGTTCGTCAATAAGTGGTCTCGTGTACACATCGATGTCATTGCCAGTTGCTTCGGCCTTGGATGAGCACAGCATCATAATGAACTTCCGCTTCATGCATAACCAATGAGGAATGTTGTAGATACTTAGAGTAACAGGCCAAGTGCTATGACTACTCGCTACGCTCTCCAAAAGGATTGATACCATCTGCATTTAAAGCAAACCTTAAGTTTCTTGCGTCATTTGCAAACTCCGGGAATTCTCTCGTCGATTGCTCTCCACCGGGACCCATCGCCAGGTGTCTCAACATATTGTCTACCTTACGGTCTTCTTTGTGCCATCGCAACAATTTTGCATGTTCTTTGTTTCGAACAGACGTTTCAAGCGTGGTATTATAGGAGCATACCACATAACCTTGGCAGGATTTTCTTCCGCGAACGTTAGCCCTCAACATCACCGAGGTCATCTCGCTTTGATCTTATACTGCGACGACGCATGGCATACCGGGCATGCATCCAATTTCTCGTACTCTTTGCCACGATTGCAGATGCGATCATTAGGACATGCATGTATCTTCTCTATTTCTAGCCCCATAGGACCGACAACTTGTTTTGCTTCGTAGGTAGTGGCGGGCAATTCATTGTCCTTCGGAAGCATCTTCTTTTGAATTTTAGTAACTCTCCAAATCCCTTGTCGATACACCATTCTTTGCCTTCCATTGCAAAGAATTCTAGTGTGGCTCCCAACTTTTCTCGCCTCATCACAAGTTGGGTACAACAATTTCTTGTGATCTTCTAGCATCCGCTCGAACTTGATCTTCTCCTTTTCACTTTCACATTCTCTTTGTAAAGTCCACGAATGACCCGAGAAAGATCATCACCGGCTCATCTTTTATGGCTACCTCTTCTTCACTTCTCCCCATGCGGTATCATTGAAGCACGCACCATCGGGAATAATATCATTGTCGTCCCATTGTTCTTCTTCACATTCTTCCATTACAACACCAGTTTCTCCGTGCTTTGTCCAACAAATATAGTTTGGCATGAAACCCGACTTGAACAAGTATGAATGAAGAGTCCTTGAGCAAGGATATCCCACCGTATTCTTACATATGGCACATGGGCAACACATGAAACCATCGCGTTTGTTTGCCTCGGCCAAGACGTAAATAAAGAATGCACGCCGTCAATGAACTCTTGGGAGCGGCGATCAGCATTATACATCCAATGACGGCTCATCTGCATTACATGACATAAATACCATATTAAAACCTAGATCATAATTAATTATTTATACAACATGCGTGCCACCACAAAAGATACAAATTTATGAAAGCATCGCTACAATGTAGACAATACCAACTACCACTAAAAGAACTAAAGCTAAAATACATTTCAAAGTAGCGGTGAGGATTTCACGACCAATCTCAACTAAAATGATGATCCCCGATTGTAACATCTTTGGGCTTCTTCGGCTGGATCACCGCCTCATTAGCCGTCAGATCTCATTGTTGTGCAAGATATTTTTGCACGAGTTCAACATACTCTTCCTCCCAAAGAGAAGCCCGAACATCGTCCACCGCCATCCCACTAAAATTAAAACAAAAATTAGAACTTTAATCACAACCATCATGAAAATAGGTATAAACTAACCATAATCATTAAATACGATAAAATAACTCACATTATGATCCGGACACTTGTAGAAGATACGATCCTTGTTGGGACCCTCCTTCTTCACTCGGTACTCCATCACAATCTTCGTCTCATCACGACACTTGCCGCATGGAATGAGAGGGAGGCCCGCCTAAGTCGCTTTGGAAACCCATGAGAGGTCGAGGACCCGGAAGCAGCCACCATCTACTCTCTATACTCATTTTTTAATACACTATAAATTTCTCCTTTTATAAACAAATAAAATTAAGAAACTATAAAATTATCTAGATCTCTAAACAATGATATTTTTAATGGTCATTGTGTTCTCGCCTTTTTATCATGGCGGTAAGTAATTCACATGATATTTCCGCAAATTAATGTAAGAATGGGAGTGTACACACATAATGAGATTACTGCGACGATATCGGGACGTGTGAATAATAACCATCCATACTAGTTGACCTTGCTTACGTGATCATCTCGTGCGAGCATTTCTCCACCGGACGACACCGTACTTGGCCATGGAAGAGCTCCAATTCTACGAGGAAGGGAACACGGTCTTCCACGACCGTTGCCGCTCTCCCTCGTAGAATCAAAGCTCCTCCTTGACGTCTGTTACAGCTCGGCAGAGAACGTGCTCGCCGAGATGAACACGGTCCGCAAGTTCAACTAGTATGGATTTTCTATAATTTTCTAACTATTTTCTAAGTTTATATTTATATATATACTACGCTTTGGGTACGGTGATTGATGACTCACTGCGATTTATATCGTGACATGTGAATAAATAATCATCCGTACTAGTTGACTTTGCTTACGTGATCATCTCGGCGAGCATTTCTCCACAAGACGGCACCGTACTTGACCACGGAAGAGCTCCAATTCTACGAGGAAGGGAACACGGTCTTCCACGACCGTTGCCGCTCTCCCTCGTAGAATCAAAGCTTCTCCTTGACGTCCGCTATCATTTCGGCAGAGAACGTGCTTTCACCGAGATGAACACGGTCCGCAAGTTCAACTAGCTACTTTAACCTTATTTCATGTAAATATGCAAGCTTGAAGTGATTTTGAGCTCAAATTGCTTACAAATGAAAAAAAAAACCAAAATAAAGAACCATATATATATATAGTGAACAAAATGAGATAAGACAATGGTGAAAAATGAGAGTATGAGATTGGTAACCTTTACAACCAAGAATCGACGGAGGAATCAAGAAATCGATGGAGGAATCGAATAATGGATGGAGGAACAATGGAGGGAGGGAGGAAGCAAGAACACTAGTGCAGTGATCTTCAAAATATGCTTTGAGCTCAGTGCTCGGGGAGGAAGAAGGAGACGGCCGGGATATAAAGGGGACCTTTAGTCCCGGCTGGTGGCTCCAACCGGGACTAAAAGTAACTTTCCAACCCCGGCGCAGCCACGGCCCGAGAGTAGACCTTTACTCCTGGTTGGAGCCCCAACCGAGTAAAAGTATACTTTAGTCCCGGTTGGTGGCTCCAACCGGGACTAAAGGTCCCCGCCACCTCCTGTCATGCAAGCAGAGCATTGTTAGGATTTTAGTCCCGGTTGGAGACACCAACCGGGACTAAAGGTATTTCTAATCCCGGGCGCAAAAAATTCCGGGACTAGAGCCCATTTTGGCCGAGGATCAAAGGCCTGTTCTCTACTAGTGGATCTACGGTCAAAAGATATCAATCGACTCATGTCCAGTATTTCCCTTAGTAGTGATTGACACATGCAAAATTTTAGAACCATAATTGGCTTGATGCCTGATGAGACCCCTACAAATATAGCTCCTTACCATTTTAGGACATGGTGAGAAGAAAAAACAAAATAGTCGAGCTAGTTTCACAAGAGCTAAGGAACAAAGCATGGATCAAAACTCTACGACAGCTACTCAAGTATATGGGTAAAAAATGAATGACAAATCTCGTACCGACCGATACCATTTTCCATATTATGTACCATTTTCATTTTAATATAAATTGTCATTTTCAACCAGTTTTATAACTGTCTTTATGCTTGTTCATTTTACAACGTGTAAAAAATTCGAATCGACCAATTTTGTTTTCTATATTGGAATATTCTCTGTCTTCGATTGTTATCAACCCCACTTAGGTAGAGGAATATGTGATTCTGTGTCACACTTCACTCTGGATTTAGCCTACCTCCTGCCTCTTAAACCAGGTTATGGCCGCTACTAGTTTCATTCCCATAAAAATTTGATCATCTCTCCACTACTACCGTATTCATTTTCTGAGTCTGGTAAAAAATTATTAACGAAGGCAAATAGGCCGTCTGCCTCCACTTCACTGTCGCTATTAATAAATTAAAAAAAATAAAAAACCAGTGAACTTGTCAATGGGGCCTGCTGAGCCCATTGACGCGCCACCACCGCTGCTAGCTGGATCCGCACGCGCCGTTGCTCAGATCTAGATGGCCACGAGCCACCTCCACCGCCGTCGTCAAGAGCACAAGCGGCCGTGAGTACCCACCAGATCCACCTCCACTGGATCTACAGCTAGAGTGGCGCCAAACCGGAGAGACGTTGACGTCACAGGATCCGCCTGTCTTCGGAGCACCACCGGTCTTCTAGATGCGCGCCATTGGAGTTGGAGGGGACGAGCCCCCGAGCACCTCCCTGCAACTCTACCCCCACGAGCGCTGCCTCGGGGCTCGCCGCCGCCCCAGGATGGGTTGCTGCGTCGCCATAGAAACCCTAAATTGTTGAGGAATGAGAACATGGAGATAGGGTCGTTGAAGGCCATGAGCGAGGTGAGCGACCGCTCAGGCCCCCAAAAACATAGGGCCCCAAATTTACACCCTATGGCTCATAGCAGTTCAGATTTTGAGTATTTAGCTCAGGCGTCAAGCACTTCTCTGTTATTAGTTTCTTAATTATTTCTAACCCATAACTTATGGCATAATCATGTTTAGCTGCCGACTGCAGCAATTGAAACATAGAGACTCATAATCGCTACTACGTGACTCCATATCTCCGATCACCCATCGGCCATGCCGCTCTTGATCTCGTTTAAATAATTCTGCCACCGCGCCATATGCAACATTCCAGCCCCGATGAACATGAGGGCTCCAATTTACATTTTGCTCTCGGGCCCCAAATTCGTGGAGACGGCCCTACATGGAGACTAGAGAAAAAGAGGGATATGCGGAATGAGAAGTGGAAGCTCTAAGTGACTGCTTTTATATGCGAGAGCGGCAATTGGGCCTCCTAGGCCTCAGGCTTATTTACTGAGGCGGTGTGCCTCTTAAGGTTCGTCTGTGAAAATGGGAGTAATTTTCACACGCGGGCCTCTTCCTTTAAAGGATTTTAAGGCGATCTTTTATTTGGTGCCTCCTAAAATGATGTGTCCACCTCCAAAAATCGCTGCATATTTTAGAAGACAAGTAGACAATTGTGCCATGTCAGCATATTTACGAAATCAATAGCTTATTATTTAATATCCATAAACTCTCATGAAACTCCCACTAAAACTGGAACAATAGGACATTGAAAACTCTCATGAAACTTCCTTTGTTTGTGCCCGTATGCCTAGGCTGTCTTGAAGCATGTCTCCATTTAGGAGCACATTTTCTACCCCAGCAAACCCACTCCTCAAATTTTGACAACTTTAGAGACTGGTGGGAGGTTGGGGTTAAATTAGTCTACAAAAGCCAACAACGGGACTTCAATGAAATGGCCATCTACATGTGAATGAAATTTGTAGAAAGTGAAATCACAATTTCTTTATAATAAACACCTAATCGTGCAGCAGGTGGTGGAAAAAATAGATGAACGATTAGCAGCCTGTTCGGCAGGCTGCTAACGATCGTGGATTATTTACTACTGGCTGGTTTGGTGTGATATAGACGATGTTTCAACCACGCACTTAGTGTGTTATCTTTTGCAAAATTCCAAAAGCTAATCGAAAACCACCCACTCAATTGACAAGCATAGCTTTCATAACTGCTTTATCTACCTAAAGTTGTGTTGTGTTTGTGGGGGCTCTGTGGTGGCCTGGTGGGCGAGCCCTTTGCACCAACGTGCTGGTGGTACATATAAACCCTCTTTCTCTCTGTTTCCAAAAAAAGCCCTCTTTCTCTCTTTCTCTGCACATAAATTCTCTGTCTTCTCTGCTTAGTCAAAAGACAAAGAAAGCGCCTGCCATTAAGTTTAAATTTTTCTTTTGACATGGCCAAATCTTGTTCACTAAACTGGTGTCCCAAATGAACTGAGGCGGCTGAAGTGGATGGTTACTCATGCCAAATCTTTTCACATAATCAAATAATTGCTAAAATTGGTCAAATATGTCAAATTTTGGCGTAGCTACCTTAGGCATATATTTTCCATGAACCAAACACACCCAACAAAGAAGGAGGGGGTTACTTTGGCTCTTACTCCTCTCTAGTAGTAAATAAGTAAAACAAATCATTGATATTTTGGATGAAGATCTCAAAATTCTAAGGGACTGTGAAACTATCATGTTGCAGGAGGAGGAAGATATTAGTTTGGAAGGTTAAGTAGTGCCTAGGAAGGATACCTTTCGATATTTAGAATCAATGCTATAGAGAGACGGGGATATTGATGAAAATATTAGCCATAGAATCAAAGCAGGGTGGATGAAGTGGCGCCAAGCATCTTGTGTCCTATGTGACAAAAGGGTACCACAGAAGCTAAAAGGCAAGTTTTATAGTGAAGGGGACCGTAACGCCTAAGAGGGGGGTGAATTAGGCGACTTAGAAATTTAACTCTTAACTATGGCCTCTTTTTCTACCCTTAGCAAAACCTATGCAAAAGATAAACTATCTAAATGTGCAACTACGGTTTTGCTAATGTGTTGCTATCTCTACCGCAAAAAGGAGTAATGCAATCAATGTAAACGCGGAAGCTAAAGAGTAAGGTAGAGATATGCAAACTCCCGTCGACGACTCCGGTATTTTTACCGAGGTATCGAGAAGCGCGCAAGCTTCCCCCTAGTCCTCGTTGGAGCCCCTCGCAAGGAATCCCTCACAAGGGCCAAGCTCCCGGTCGGGTAACTCCGTGGATAGCCTTGAGCCTTCCCCACGCGCAAGTGGGTCTCCGACGTGCCTTCCGGTAAGCCTCTCCCGGATGCTCCCCGCCGTCTTCACTATCAAGCTTCCGGCCGAAACACCGCGGGCCTTGTTCCCTCCGGTACACGGTGGCGGCCACACCACAAACGCGGTTGGTGTGATCTCGCAAGACTTCAAGCCCCTCCGATGTACAACAATGGTGCGCGCAAGCACCGAGTGGTAAGAGGTATGCAAACCTCACTAAACACTAGGCCTAAACCTAGAGCAAGCGCATAAGCGGTGGTCTAATCAATCTAAGCACTTCGCAAAGCACCTACGCTAATCACCTAATGAAACACTAAGCACTATGCAAGTGGAGATCACTAAAATGGTGTATCAACATCCTTGGTATGTTTCCTCAGCTCCACTGATCCTCAAATGGCCGGTTGGGGGTTGTATTTATAAGCCCCACTGAGAAAGTAGCCGTTAGGGTCGAATTCCCGCGAAACTGCTACTGACCAGACGCTGAATCGTCCTGACCGGACGCGTCCGTTCGTCCCGACCGTTGAGCTGGCAATATACTGATCGGACGCTGGCCAGCGTCCGGTCGCAGATTTGCCGCTCAGGAACCTTACTGTAATCGATCGGACGCTGTTGTCCTGCGTCCGGTCGGTTGCCGCCAGCTTCCGGTCTGGGATCCGGTCGCCTGTCTACCGAGCCACTTGCCCAGTGTCTGGTCGCTTGTCCAGCGTCCGGTCCTGCATTCGGTCACCACAGTGAGCTCATTTCTTCGCGATCTTGCGTACGGCTTGGTTCCAATCTTCATGCTTGGACTTTACTTGATCTCTTGGATCTTCTCTTGTGCTCCTAAGGTCTTGCTTTAAGGTGTTGATCATCGGATCATCACGTCGCCTTCATCCAAGTCATATCTTGCACCCTATTGAACTACAAAATAAACACTTGCAAATTCATTAGTCCAATTTGGTTGTGTTGAACATCAAACACCAAAATCCAAAGTAAATGGGCCAAGGGTCCATTTTCCTTACATATAGGACTACGATTAGATCTGCTATGTTGTATGGTGCAGAATGTTGGCCTACGAAAAGACGACATGTTCAACAGATAAGTGTCGCGGAAATGCGTATGTTGCGTTGGATTTGCGGTCATATAAGAAGGGATCGAGTTCGGAACGATGATATACGTGATAGATTAGGGGTAGCACCAATTAAAGAAAAGCTTATCCAACACCGGTTGAGATGGTTTGGACATGTCCAACGAAGACCTCTAGAGGCACAGGTGCGTAGTGGAATCCTAAGCTAGGATAGTTACGTGAAGAGAGACAGAGGAATACCGAAGTTGACTTGGGTAGAGGCAATAAAAGGAGACTTGAAAGGATGGAATATATCTAAAGACTTAGACTTAGATAGGAGTGTTTGGAAAACAGCTATTCACGTGTCTGAACCTTGATGGCTTCTGCTGGGTTTCAACTCTAGCCTACCCCCAACTTATTTAGGACTTAAAGGCTTTGTTGTTGTTATTGTTGTTGTTCCTCAAACTTTGAATACATTTTCCTTGTATATGATTCTGCTGCAGTATTCAACAGATTTGGAATGTAGGTAACTGGGTTCTTTCGACGTGACTTAAAATCAGCATCCAACTCATTTGCATGGAGACTAACTGCAACCTTCTCACATTCTACAAGGGGTTCAGAAAGACCAAGTTTTCTATGAAATCTTTTCTTGAAGACATTATTATACCTTCGCTCCTTTGGGTAGAGTTCATGTATGTTGTAAAAGAGTCACGGTATACGGCAGCCCACTTTGCTCTCAAAGCATACAGGTTTGCCATCCATGAGTTATTCACAAGATTGTATTTAGCCAACAATTCATGCCATTTCTCTATGAAGTACGTCTTTGATCTGTCTTCGTACACACATTTTCTTGAAATCTGGTAGGAACTTGTTATCCGACTCATGAATTATATTTCTAAGATGTTTAGCAGCATTTAAGCAAATGTGCCACAAACAAAGATGGTGGCCTGTATTTGGGAATACATAAGCAATTGCGCCTGCCATAACTGCGTCTTGATTAGTGAAAATTGTGCTTTGGTGCTTTCTTGACATTGCTGTTACAAAGGTTTTGAAAAGCCAAAAATTATTGTCTGCTTGTGATGGTTGGTGCCAATAATCGGAGCAAAAGGCATTTCAATCTTAATGACATACAGCATCACCACCAAAGCATTTGTAATCCATGATAGACTGACCATCTGTCCAAAAGAAATTTGCACTACGACCATCCTCCTTATCTACCTGAATCACATAAAAAAATGTAGGATCTTGTAACTGTTTATTCCTCAGGTATTCAGATAGTGTTTGTGCATCATTGGCTTTTAAGTACTGTCTGCGTTCACGACCAATCTTATTATTGCAATCCATCTTAGACATAGGCATTTTGTCTTCCTCTCCATAAAACTCCATCATGAATTCATACACTTAGGCTGGCTTCATTTTGACTTCCCGTATCTACCCAATTAACTTTATGTCTGCCTCTATAACTTGTCGTTGGGACCTTAGTTTGTGTGACTTATTTGGACTAGCCACATAATGGTTGTGCTCTTCTACGACTTTTTGCACTGTCCAAATCCCCTCCTTGCTAATATTAAACTGAACACGAGCATCACAACCCGTCCTTGTGATGTCCTTCTATGATAACTCATTTCTTCTATGCCCCTGGTTACTGTTGACTATATGTTTTTGACATGTACTACCATCTTTGCAGTGTTTTGTCCTACTTTTTCTAATACTAAACCCAACTTTACCGGCATAGGTGTTGTACATCTCATAAGCCATTTCCTCTGATTGAAAAGTCATTCCAACTTCAGGAGCCATCAAATTTTGCCGAGCTTTATCAATCACCTCCTGTACATATCCGTTGTCAATTAAAGTACTATAATAAAACAAAATTTTACTTATATTTTTATTACCTCATCACGTACTTCATCCTCCATTGATCCAGACTTGTTATCATCGCCATGAACACTGCCATCAACAGTGCCGATGGTCTCTACTCCCATGGTAACCGACACGGTGTTCTATAAAATATGCACAGTATATCCATGACCAAACACAGATGAAAAAACGAGACGATCTAAACAAATACCCAACATGTGTTATGTGATCTTCGTCTTCTCCAGGACAGCCATGACTACCACCGACGGCGTCAGTTGGTACCACACATGAAGCCTCCATTACAGAAGATGATGCCGTCAGATCAACAGTTGCGACATCTTCTTGGCCTCCAACGTCTGCCATGGAGGCTGCTTTTGGACGGAAGCGACGGCAGCGGCGTGCAACTGCCCGCCCTAGCTAGGCCTCGATGCGATCTGTTAGCATGTCGTGCGTGAGAAGAGCAGACTCTAAGGAGCCGAGCCAGTCTAGAGCCGAGCCGTCCGAGCCATCTGTGATTTGTCTCCAGCTGAGGGTCTGTACAGGTGCCGTTTGATTACAACCGGTGACACGCGGCGAGCATCAACGAAGGGCGCGCACGCGAGACGCAGTACGCCCATGGCGCGCCCAATTTTTTTTCCGGCAGCGGCAGGCGCCACATCTGGTCGAACAGCGCCAGGCCCATGACCTGGTCGGCCGGGCACGCCGCTTCGGACAGCGTCGGCTCCTCGCCGCTGAAGTATGGCCAGAGCATCACGCACCCGGCGAGGCGGAGCGGGGCGAGGGCGAGCCCTCCTCCGGAGCCAGCGCCGTGGCGTGGCACACGGCGACGTGGTGCGAGATGTTGCCGCCGGCAGAGTTGCCGCTGACGAACACCCGGGCGAAGTCGGCCGATTCGGCGAGCCACGGGTCCGGGCCCGCGCCCGAGGCGGAGGACGACGTGGCCTGCGCGCGGAGCCAGGAGAAGACGGACTCGGCGTCGTCCAGCGCTGCGGGGAGGCGGTGCTCCGGCGCCCGGCGGTAGTCCGCGGAGAGCACGAGCGCCGGGAGCTCGGCGGAGCGCGAGCCGGAGCGGGCCGGCGTGGAAGCTGGTCATCTCGAAGCTGAGGCAGAAGCCGCCGCCGTGGAAGTACACGAGCACCGGCAGCTTCTTCTTCCCGGCTCCGGCGGCGCCGGTGGGCTGGTACATGCGGAGGCCGTGCGTGTCCTCGTACATCACGTCCTTCCACTGCACGGGCAGGTCCGAGTCCGACGGCACGCGGCCAGTGGGACGGAGCATGGAGTAATCCGTGGAGCGCCTCACCGTGCCGTCGCTGAGCAGCTGCACGAAGCCGAGGCAGTCCTCGACGACGTGTAGCGCCGCTGCCGTCCCTGGAGTCGTCGGCGTGGGCGAGGACATAAGCTCCGTTCGTTTAGGCTTGTTTGGCTTATAAGTCGTACTTTTTCAGCCAACGAACAGTATTTTTTTCTCACACTAAATCAGTCAACCGTACTTTTAGTCATGACTTATCAACCAAATAAGCCCAAACAAACAGGGCGTAGCCAGTTTGCTTGGCTCCTCAAAAGTGGAGACAAGAGTGTAAAGTGTGTGACTGTGCAAGGCTGCTGGATATAGCCATGATCTATGAATGAATAGCCAGCCATGGACCAGGTGGTGCATGGATGCACTGGCATTTCTTTCGCTGACTGCTGGACCCACGGGTCAGCCACACTAGGCTAGTTAGAGAGCCGTGCGGCAAACCGTCTGTGGACTTCTCCATTCCAATTTCCATTCACTTTAGCTTTCCTTAATCATAAATCAAATTTATGAAAACATAAACTAATAATTATTAAAAACAATTCAATTATTAAATTCGCTATGAAATGTGTTTTCATGGTGCATGAATTTGAATTGAATTTATAAATTCTGATATGATCTCTTAAAATAAAATTTATTAAATAAAATAAAATTAGAAAGACTTGACTTAGAACAAACTTACCAGGTAAACGCAATAGTCCATAGAGACTCGAGAACTCGAGAAGCCATTTTCCACATGCGATAGATGTAGTCCGTGCTACAGACGATAACACGTTACTGTCTCCTCCAAGTGGCAAAAAGACCGTAGGTCACTATGAGCAGCGATGTATAGGGATGTCTCCCTCACGATGTTGAAATTCGTTCGATCCCAGAATAAAAAAAAATTTAAATCACTCTAAGTTGGACTATCTTAAATTTAATAATTTCATAGAAAATAGTAGCAGTATCGGTGCAGTCAAATAAGTACATTACGAAAATATATTTTCTAATATGTATAGTGATATTTTCCATAGATTTAGTTAAAATTTAAATAGTTCGATTTAGATTAATTTTATAAGTTCATTTAATTTATTAGGATAGAGGAAGTAGCAAAGTGGCAAACTTAACTAGCTAGGCAGCTGCGAAGATAAGCTCAAAGCGAGTAGTGGCCACTGTTGGTCAATGAGTCCCCTCATCCAAGTCTCACTACTGTTTGATTTTTCCAGAGTGACTGCGAGTGAGTGAGGACGACTAAAATTATTTTAACAACATTCTAAAAAATATGACCTATTAGAAAAGGATTTTTCAAATCTTACATGTGTGTTCACCTTATCCTCATCATAGTATAACAAAACAACGTTGTCTCATCTCATGTATTAGGCTATTGGCATATGACATTGCCTTATTGACACGGTGCTCTCTTGCATGCTGCGCCAAATGGATGGCATGACAAATCGATTACTCCCACCTGTAGCGAAGGGATTGTCACGGTAGGGCTTGCGCCAACCCAACTCCATTGTGTTTTCTCTATCTCTAAATAAGAACATCTGCAAGATTTTCCAAAACACACTCTCAATCTAAATTTTTTAGCAAGAATGAAAAAAAAACTGATATCCAACAACTCCCAATCTTTTCGCAATTGGGAAAATCGATCCAATAAAAATAGTCGCCGGTGGAGGCATTGCTAGGTATAGAGCAGTTACCTGAGTGCAGAAGCAAGTTGTGGTGGATCCGTGGATCGCCTCCTAAAGCTCCAACGTTAATAGATCAATTTCACAGCCAGATTTTCTTTGGGTATTTCATTTCTAAATAACTAGATGATACCCCGCACGTTGCTGCGGGAATTTTCTTATATTGACTTGAGGAGATTCTTCTATGCAACAACATTTGATTTGAGACCAATGAAGTACATATTCTACAGCAATTTCCTTGTCGGCAAATCATCGAGCACCTTTCGAATAAAATATGCAGCAATACCCCTTGTTGGCAAATCATCAAGCACCATTAATTCGAGCAGGCAATCGTGCAATCTGACAGACTGGAACATGAACCCTTAGAGGATTGGAGAAAGCAAGAGAGGATAAAAATAAGGAACAACCACTTGCCTTGAGCAGAGGGTGATGCCAGAGATGAGTATGCACGTTAGATTTAAACACGAAGGCAGTAGAGGCCACTCAAGCAGTCCACATAATGGGATCAGATGAATGCTCTAGTCCGTTACAGGAGGAGCATTTGTGGAGGGATTATGGGACGCGGCAGGGCAAGGGATGATGGGAAGGAGGACATTCGAAGGAGAAGGAGAAGAGACCCAGTGGTGAACGAAGGGGTGTCGCTGGGAAGGACAAACGTCGATGACAATGGGTGTTCTGTTCTTGTGTTCAACAAAGGATGAAGAAAGGTGGGCCATATAGGTGACGTGGCTCGCTGAAATCACAGAGAATTGTGCTAGTGGGGTTCTCCTATTTAGGTATAGGAGATAGGAGATTTAATATGGTTTGGTTGTGATAACTTTTATATATACCTGAATCTATTATTAACTAAGTATCTAATAATCTGACTTCCAGAATTGAACATATTGTAGTTTTGGCCCAAGACGTACATGTCATGTTTGACTCTATCATCTGGTAGTTTTTTTTTTCCAAAATCTATTCAAGCACAGAGTAGAACTGGATTATTTTGATTGATAGTTCAGTTTTAGAATATTGTAGGCATCTATATAGCCTGAATATTTCTTTCATAGTGGTGTTATTATCTGAGATCTGTCATGTCAACTAAGAGCGTGTTTGGGAGGGCTCCGCGTCCTCTACGTTGTTGGAGTCGGAGCGGAACGATGCAATCACTGAAACAAAATTAGCAGTGCTGATTCGGAGTGATGATGCTATATATGCTAAACTCTATAGAAGAGCAGTCCAGAGCGAAAATGCTTCACTGCTGAACAAGGCTCCAGATTGCTCTGCACTTTCAATTGAAAAAGGAACCACGTGACCCAGAGCCCAACCCTACGAGCCCCTAGTCGCGCCCTCCGCCACCACCGTCGCCCCGCACCTCACTCCACCTCCTCTCCCCTCGCTGCTCTTCTGTAGAGTGAATATTCACGATGAAAAAGATTATTCAGGTAGAGTGAATATTCGTGATGATGATTATGCGCAAGAAAAAGAAGTTCTTTGGCATGCGAAAACATTTCCTTTGCTTATACAGTGAATTCACCCGGTTTACACGCATTGTCAAAGCTTTTCGTTTCCAGCAGCGTTGGTTGTGATGAGTGCATTTTATTTGATAGATCTTACACATCACTTGAGATTATCTGAAAATGCACCAGGTATTGATGTCAATACCACTTTCTTAAAAAGCTTTTGCTGACCAGAGGTAACGGAGGATGCATGCTGCGTGCACGGACCACCCTATCTACCGGCGCCGGGGTTTGTATGCTACCAGGCACGCACCTGGGGCCTGTTTGGTTGAAGACCTAGGTGACTTGCTTAGCAAAAAGTGCTGCCTGGAAGTTGCCTGTAAAGCTGATGAGTTTTGCCTGATGAGGCAAGGTCAGAGAAAGTCTGTTTGGTTGGATGCCTGTGCCTGAGAATGCTTATGCGAGTGAAATTTTACTTTTTTTATTGTTTGTATATGACTAATGAATGCTATTATTGTGTGTTTACTAAATAAATAACTTAAGTTAATTATATATTCTTTGTTAAAATATTAATTTAAATTTTTTTTTTCTAATGACATATCTCTATATGTATTTAATTATAGTAGAAAGAGATAAGTAAAGACAAAAAAAATATTTTTGTGTTTAGACAGTAAAAAGAAATTGTCGTTACGTGACTTCTATTCCATTAGCTAATCATGGTGATTAGGCGAGACAACACTCATGCCAGAGCCAGGCGCTCAGTTTCGAATTATACTATAATATTTTTTCTGTACAAATATACAATAATTTATGGTATCTTATATACTATGTTAGCGTTTATACATGGAAAAAGGGAGAGGAAGAACCTGTTGTAATCATGGTCTTATGGAATTAATCAAGTGACCATTAATATCAATAAAGATATTTTATGTGTTTAGACCAGGCAAACTACGCAGCCCGCACGTTTTCCATCGCCTGGGCGTGCGCACGGCTGCCTGGGTCAGTCAATCTCTCATGGCACCATCCAAACACTGGCAGTTTCCAGGCGAGCTCCTAGCTAGGCATCTTGCGTCCCCACAGGTTCGTGTCCAAACAGGCCCCTGGTGCCACCAACGCAAGGGGACAAATCGGAGCAGCTAGTGGTGACTGGTGAGGACGAGGGGACGGATGCCGTGCGTCTCGGCTGCCAAAGCGGTGGTGGCCAGGCAGAGAGTCCGCCAGCCGGGGTGCGTGAATCGTGCCACCCGGCCGGAGGCCCAAACCTGCTGGCGGCTGGCTATAAAAAGGTCGAGTGGAGGCACACTTGGGACCAAACCAAACCAACTCAAGTCATCGAGTCCACAGCTCGCGCGCGCAGCCAAGCCAATCCCTCTCCCTCCGGCGACCTCCAGAGCCCAAAACCACCTCGGTCTCTGTGTCTCTCTCGCCCCCTGTTGCCCATCCGATCCCATGGCGACCCACGCCGGCGGCGAGAATGGCAGCGGGCACGCGGCGGAGTGGCGGTTCGCGCGGGTGGCCGAGGAGCGGGAGGGCGCGCTGGCCGTGGCCGGGGGCAAGATGAGCATCCGGGCGGCGCGGTTCAAGATCAGCGCGAGCGTGGACGCGCGCGACCCGCGGCCCGTGCTGCCGCTGGCGCACGGGGACCCCTCGGTGTTCCCGGCCTTCCGTACCGCCGCCGAGGCCGAGGACGCCGTGGCCGCCGCGCTCCGGACGGGCAAGTTCAACTGCTACCCCGCCGGCGTCGGCCTCCCCGACGCCCGCCGGTACGTACGGTTACGGTTACTCAATTTCAATTCCTCTTGTCAAGTCTTGCGCAAATTCGTTCCGCTTGGCCATTTCTGCATGCTTGCAATCTTATCTGTCTTTAAATCAAATCATTGTTTAGTAGTACAGCTCAAGTTCAGAGCTGTCGTGTTCATCGTATCCTTCCTAGTATAGGCATCTCAAAGGAAATTGTTTATAGTATACAGTTTATTAGACGGTCTCGAAGCTACGTGACCTAAACCCAGAATAGATAGAAGAGACTTAAAATTAGTCTCCAACAGAGTATTTATATGGGAGATCTATTTTAATTGTCTGAGAGGCACAATCCAAATATAAGCATCCTCTCTCCTGAAAACTCATTTATAGAAATGATTCTCTTTTAAGTCTTGTTGTTGGAGAAGATGCCAAATAAATATTGAACCTTTTGCCTGTAGCACTACCCAAAAGATGAATAAGTCTTATATTTTGGACGGTGTTGTTGGAAATAGGCTTAGGCAGGCATCGTTTAGTACCACTCGAGTTCAAAACAATCTCTGTCTTTACCGGCCTCATTTTCTAAGCTCAAGTCCCGATAGCCATGTGACCGCTAGGCATGGCCAAGCAATTTACCGAGTCACGCGCCATGCATGCGTCCGACGTGGCACGCCACCTGCTTTATGGTTGTGGCTCTCTCTGGGTGTGGGTGGGCTGCTGTAGCAAGGCGTTTTGTTTTTGGCGAAACCACCTCTGAAGTGGTTCTCATGATAGGGCACGTGTCTTATTAATTCCTTCGTTCTTCCGGGGCCTGCTACGGTCCGCTCAATCGGACCAGATCCTTTTCGTCCAGTAGCTTCCCGCCCATTTTCCCCACCGCCAGCACGTGCAAATTTTGCTAGCAGGTGGCAGACTGGCAGGTAACATGCGGGTGAATGCCTAGTAAATAATTTTTTTATGTACAGAACGCAAACAGGGGCTAAGTGGTTATGTCCGGCTGGCCCGAGTCAGCTCTCACCTCGCGCATGTGATCAACAAACTCGTTCGGCTGCTCCAGAAGCCAGCCGCAGCGGCTGCTTTTAAGCACTGTAGCAACAGTGACTTGTGTCTGCTAACCACCCAAAAATGGAGCGGGACCATAGCAACAGTGACTTATGTCTGCTAACCAGCCAAAAGAGAAAAAGAAAAAGAAAGGAACACAAAAAAGAGTAAAATATATAAATAAAATAAAGTAAAACAAACAAAATAATTACTTATAGTAAAAAAATAATAATATAATAAATGAAAAGAATAGCAAAGAAGAGAAAACACACATAAAACATGAATAACATATGATAAATATATAGGAAAACAAGAAATAAATATGTACATGAAAAAATAAAATAATTAATTAGAGTAAAATAACACAGAATAGAAAATAAAAAGAAAATAGAAATATAAGAAATTAAAAAAGAGAAACTAACATAATAACCTACTCCCGAGTCAAAAAGAAAATAAGCAGAAGAAAAAAAGTCGCCAACTACCCGCCTATATCGAGAGAACAAAAGAAACATACGTGCAGAGAATATAGAAAATAAAAAATGAAAATAATAATGAGAAATAACATGAAACGAGAAATAAAAGATAAATTGAAGAAAGGAAATAAAAAATAATAAGAAAATGAAAGGAAAGGAAAGGAAAGGAAAGAAAAAAGAAATAAAAGAAACATACAAAATATAAAAAATGAAAAGAATAATAAAAACATATAAAACATAAAAGAAATAAAAATAAAAAATGAAGCACGAAAAGAAAAAAAGAGAAAGGAAAAAGAAAAGAAAAGAAATAAGAAGAATAAAAAAAGAAAAAGAAACAAACGTAACGTACATGGTCCAGTATGCCGCTGACTGTGACCCCCGGGCGCTCCTTCCCGCGCTTCATCGGTTCCCGCGCTTCGTCAATTCCCGCACGTACTGTTTGGCAGACGCATGCATTCTTCCCACTACTAGTATATAGTATGTTGACCTGTCATGATGGGGGTAATACCACCATGGAGTATTTCCTAAGAAGAAAACGCTACCGGAAATAATGAAGGAAACTACCTACCTTGCTGGAATGAACTTGCTTGTTTTGATGAAGCACTTACAGGAGTCATGCATGGCAGGCGAAACACTGCCAAATATACATAAACATGCATTCCGGTCGCTATGGGATAATTAGCAGTATATTCTCTAAAAATATTGCAGTGTATTATCTTTCTTAATGAGCTTCATTCTATGAAAAAATTCACTTTTTCATATATTCTTGCATGCTTATTATTGACCGGCCGGCGTAACCTGTTTACAATTTAAAATTTTAAATCCGTCCTTATATGAATATGAATACTGAATTCTTTTTTGCTCCTTTATTTAAATAATAGTGCTCTGGCGGAGCACCTGTCAAGTGATCTTCCATACAAGCTGTCAACTGATGACATCTTCCTCACTGCTGGAGGCACTCAAGCGATTGAGGTTGTCGTCTCAGTCCTTGCCCAACCGGGCACCAACATATTGCTCCCAAGACCAGGCTATCCAAACTATGAGGCGCGTGCAGGACTGCACAACTTAGAAGTTCGTCGTTTCGATCTGATTCCTGAAAGAGGGTGGGAAATTGATATTGACTCTCTCGAGTCGATTGCTGACAAGAACACCACCGCAATGGTCATCATAAACCCCAACAATCCTTGCGGGAGTGTCTATACCCATGAACATTTAGCCAAGGCAGGGTTGCTGCTTATTTATTTCACTGATCATTCAAATGAAACTGAATTAGTTTAACTAATCTTTGTGGAGACCAATGCAAATTGTGTTCTAAGCATGTCTTGATGTCATTTAGGTCGCGGAGGTAGCAAGGAAGCTTGGAATACTAGTCATCGCTGATGAAGTATATGGAAATCTAGTGTTTGGGGACACCCCTTTGGTCCCGATGGGTGTCTTTGGCCACATTGCCCCTGTGTTGAGCATAGGATCACTATCAAAGACATGGATAGTGCCTGGGTGGCGACTTGGTTGGGTAGCTGTATGTGATCCCAACAAGATTCTGCAAAAAACAAAGGTAAATCATTAGCCCATATCTTACGTCCTTATTTTAGCTAGTGTTGCTACGCTGTTTCACTAACTACCGATTTTTGCAGATCATTGCATCGATCACAAACTTCCTTAACGTTTCAACTGATCCAGCAACTTTTATTCAGGTCAGTGGCTTGTACATTTTCCCCTACACTGTGGTATCCATTCATTTCAATTCTTTTCTTGACGTAGGAGAGCTGCATATCTTTTATATCTCCTCCATTTGAAATAATTGAAAATGATTATACGCAAACATGCGATAGATTCTTTTAATAATAATATCTTGTGAAATAATTGTCTCATCCATTCAAATGTGTTGAAAATAATGGTGATTTTGAATTGTGCTATTTCATTTTGCCCTGCGATCTGTGGCAGGAAAAGTGCAATGTTATTTTAGATAACATACCAAGTTTTGTCAATACGTGATCTGAAAAATGGGAAATTGTCTCTATCTGTATACATGCTTTCAGGATCCCAGTTCCTAACTAGTATTCATTTTTATTTTCACAAGCACGTGGCTTACATATTTTATCTCAGATAACTAAGAGTTATTGTAAAAAAATTGATTAGGGAGCACTTCCCCATATTCTTGAGAACACAAAGGAAGATTTTTTCAAGAGGATCATTGGTCTGCTAGCGGAAACATCAGAGATATGTTACAGAGAAATAAAGGACATCAAGTGCATCACTTGCCCTCACAAGCCAGAAGGTTCCATGTTTGTCATGGTAAGCAATTTACTAAATTATATGTAGTTACAGTGGTTGAACAGAAACAAAATAGTAATACAAAAGAAACAGTGAAGGATTGTGTTAGAGCAACCAGCACCTAAATTTAAGTGCTAATATACTTAAAATTTCAATTTACTCCACTAGCTCTTGTCTATTTAGAAATTATTTACGTTTTCATCAAAATTAGTCATGTTATTCACTACCGGAAACGTCAAATTTATCGAGTGTTTTTATGTTTGCCGAGTGTTTTCCCTCGGGCACTCGGCAAAGAGCTATTTACCGAGTGTTTTTCGAAAAACACTCGGCAAAATAATTACACTCGGCAAACAAATAGTTTACCGAGTGCTTTTTTTACACTAGGCAACATTTTTTTGAAAAAAAGAAGAAAAAAATGAAAAAAAACTTTGCCGAGTGCCGCCGACGTGGGACACTCGGCAAACAAAAAAAATCAACATAACCGCACCCCTCCCCTTCTTCCTCCCGGCCCCGGCCCCCAGCGCCCCTCCCCTTCTTTCCTCTGCACTCGCCCCTAGCGCACCTGGCCCCCTCCCCTTCTTCCTCGGTTCCTCCCGGGCACCCGGGCCCCAGCGCCCCTCCGCTCACCTCCCTCCCTCTCCCGGGCCGCCGCCCCTCCCCGGCCTTCTTCCCCGGCGCCGCCTCTCCCTCTCCCGGATCCGGCCGGTGGAGGCCGGTGGCGGCGTGGCGGCGGGCTTCGTGGTGCTGGCGTGGTGGTGGTGGTGGTGGTGGTGCGTGGGTGTGCTGGTGGCGGCGTGTTGACGGATCTGGGCGCTGGAGGAGGAGGCGGCCGTGGTGGGTGGCGGCGGGCGGCGGCGTGGTGGGCGGCGGCCGTTGGTGGCAATTGTTTTTTTTTTATTTTTTGCGGAAAATGTTTGTCGAGTGTTTTTTGACCACTCGGCAACGTCTTCGCCGAGTGCCCGACAAAAAACACTCGGCAAACTAACGTTTGCCGTAAACACTCGGCAAACCCTTTGCCGATTGTTTTTTAGCTTCGCCGAGTGCCCCTGGCACTCGGCAAATCTCCTGTATCCGGTAGTGATTATATAAACATTATATCTCTATATATGTATCTGTTACACACAACCACACTGAATGAAACATATAGATAATCTTAGAACTTGTTTGTCAGTTTTCTAACTTGGAGAAGTCACAAACAGGTGAAATTAAATTTGTATCTTTTGGAAGGGATCCATGATGATATTGATTTTTGCTGCAAGCTGGCAAAAGAAGAGTCCGTGATTTTGTGTCCAGGTGAGATGAATTAGATTTTTTTTTGCAAAAAAATATATCTGACAAAAACTCATTTTTGGCTCTAGCAATTGTATGTTTCAGGTTACAAGTATTCCAGGCTTAACTGTACGTTTGTGCTCAGAAATGCTTTAAGAAATTAGCAATGCATTAATGCTGGAATACAATCTATCATGAATCATCTTTTATTCATATGAGCAAAATGTAACTTAGGTGATTCACTAATATATAAATGTTGGGATGATTCTCCTTTATCTTCTTATAGATGTTAATGAAGAATAGACAGAGAGATATACTCCTTGGTAACTTGTGAGATTTTGGGAGTAGCTTTACAACTAGACTTAAGTGTCTAATTGTTTAGGCTAGACAGGTAGATATTTGTTACGTTCGCAAAAAAAAGGTAGGTATTTGTTACTCTAAGGTACTGGTTAATATAAGTGTCTCATCTTAAATTGATACCAACATCTCCTTAATCTTACATACATGTGTTTCTCCAATGCAGTTAAGTGTCTCATCTTAAACTGATACCAACATCTCCTTAATCTTACATACATGTGTTTCTCCAATGCAGGAAGTGTTTTGGGAATGGACAACTGGATCCGTATCACTTTCGCCATTGATTCATCTTCTCTTCTTGATGGTCTTGAGAGGATCAAATCTTTCTGCCAAAGGCATAAGAAGAAGAATTTGCTTAACTGTATCTGAGTTCAAAGTTGTTACCCAGTTCCATCGTTTTCCATTGTATCATCAACAAATGTGGAACTTTGAAATCCCTCAGAATTAAAAAAGTTAATGTTTGTATATCAGCATATTCAAGTCAGTGTATATTTTCAGTCACCTTAATCCTCTGTTTTGAGATCTTTTGATTTTGCGTTTGTTTCAGTTTGCAATTGCAATGTTCTTTTCTTCTAATTTGACATCATTTATATGTGTGGTAATGGTGAAATAACTGTTCCCATGTATTATGTACTATGTCAGTTGTGAAGCTTTTTGTGTTGATAGAAAATTTACAACTCCAATATTTGATCACATAATTAAGACGAGTTCTGATTTGGTACATTTACATTGCTTAGAGAGATCAAATGTATTGATAAATATCACATCGCCCGTGCTCCCCAAGAGGAGCAATCGGATCGTGGCGCAGAGCATATCACATATCCTCGCGTCAAACGAGGTGAGCACATTGTCTTGAAGCGCTTAGGACTAACTAGCGGGATGTCGTCTCCGCCGACGTCGGCCCTAAAGGCGTATGGAGAAATCTTCAGCGGTGACCCATAATAAGCAGGCCCTACGTGAGTTGTTCCCACCGGACGGCGACGTGGGTGTGCACAAGCGGCGGCGCCACCGCTCGGTAGCCCGGGCATAGGCCTCTCCTAGCCGGTGTCTATAGCTTTCAGTACACTAGGGAGGATCCGAGCGTGCATGTACAACTCTTCTGACCCTAAGGCGCCGTTAAGGCGTATTGTATTAAACTTTTTTCTATCTTAATACAAAGGCGCGCAAACCTTTTGGGTGATTGAGAAAAAAAATTCATTTTAAATTTAATTTGATATTAAGCCTCCAAATTCTTCCTTCAAACGCAATACAGCTAACGTGCATCAACAGCATTTTTTTGGGGCCAAATTTAGCACAATTTTATATGTTTATTGCTACTGTACTAGCGTACTGTAAATTGTAGTAATAATAACCACGGGAGTATCCAGGTCTCCAGGATTCGTACGTACTGTGCAAATGGCGAGCAGCGAGAAGCGCGGCCGGTCCGCCGCCACGACGACGGTGGACGGCCGTCTCGGCGGCCGGCGCCCGCAGGCAAAGCCGCCGTGCTAGCTCCAGCGCCAGCACCACGTGTGCCCGCTCGGCCCGCAGCGCCGCCACCTCCCGCCTCATCGCCGCGCTGTCCGCCTCCAGAAACCAGCAACTCGATCGACCCTCTCGTAGAGGCCGAGGCGCCCCGCCACGTGGACAACGCCACCGTCCCCGAGCGCCGCGCCGGCCACGGCTTTCGTCGTCGCCGCGGCCGAGCCCGCCACGCACTGCACGTCCGCGGTGTACTCCGACTCCTCCTCAGCCCCCGGCGGGTCCTGCAGGTCGCAGTCCCGGCCGGCGAGGCCCTCCGCGAGGCCCCGGAGCTCGCGCGCCTCCATCATGTCCGCGGCCTTCTCGCGCTGCAGCCGCGCGGCGAGCTCCGCGCGCAGCGCCGCCGCGACGCGCTCCGCGTCCTCCTCCGCCCGCAGCCGCCTCACCGCCTCCTCCAGCTCCTCCGCGCATCCGGGGCTCCGGCCCCGCCAAGTGAGTGCCGCCTCACCGCGCGGCGCCACGTGGAAGGCGCCGACGGGGCCGTGGAGGGGTCCATGGGATGGGGCTACGGCAGCATGCGGCGCTGGGTGGCTGGGGAATGGCGCCTGACTGTTAAAGCCGTTGAGGTGCGCTGAACAGAACAGAACGGAACGGAGTGCACAATGCAGGATGGGACGGCCTGTGAAGTGGATAACAAAGATCTGATCTGGCAACGATTGGACTAGAAGCGGAGTTTTAGGCGTGTGTAGCTTTGAACTTTCCACGACGTACGGCTCCACGGATATTCCTAGAGGTACCGCAATCAAAAGCTTAGGCAGCTCGGATTTTCTCTAAAAACGAAAAGTCAAGAAAAACCATATTCTGGTGGCTTTGGATTCTAAGCTCCAAAACGGTTTCAATTTCATTATTCTTGGCTTCACAAGTCGCTTTCCTATGTATTCATTTGGTAGGGTTTTTAACTAAATCAGTAGAGAAACACCTGAATAAGTAGTCCCAAAAACAACCTTAAGTGCATGATTCTTGATAACTAGCAAATATGCCCGCTAAAGCACTTTAAGCTGTCTTGTGGATGGATTTAAAATTAGACTAATTACACTCGCTTTTTTAAAGCCAAAATTACTTTATTTTGAATGGAGTTTAGCTTAGGCTCAGCTTGTTAAGCTTGTTTGGAATTAAGTCTCAAACAACATAGGAGATCTATAATAAATAAGAATATATCAATTTTTGATAAAACTCAAAAAAATTATTGTGACATTGAGTCTTCTTTATATTGTTTTATTAATCTTTAGTACAAATGTAGACTCGTATACATGTATATATACTTACCCTTACGATCCCAGAATAAATCTAAGAAAGTGCAAACACCAAAGTCAATTTGAAAACTTGACCTAGATGTGTAAGTTCTACCATAAAGAACCTACTAGCTGAATTACGCTTGATTCTCGAGTCTTTTTTCCTTGTAAACGAACGTCATTGGGTTCGATCTTGATCCGTATTCCATGTGATCTTTTCTTGTCCAACAAACAACTATTCATATTCTTTTGTCACTCCTAAGCTTGTCTGTCCTCCGGTTTATTATCATGAGCACCAACCGATGTCTGATTACTAGTAGAGAACAGACTTTTGATCCTCGGTCAAAATGGGCTCTAGTTCCGGAATTTTTTGCGCCCAGGACTAGAAATACCTTTAGTCCCGGTTGGTGGCTCCAACCGGGACTAAAGGTCCCTGCCTAACGCGCCACCGCCCGCATGAGAGGTGGCGGGACCTTTAGTCCCGGTTGGAGCCACCAACCGGGACTAAAGGTAGACTTTTACTCCCGGTTGGTGGCTCCAACCGGGAGTAAAGGTCTACTCCCGGGCCGTGGCTGCGCCCGGGGTTGGAAAGTTACCTTTAGTCCCGGTTGGAGCCACTAACCGGGACTAAAGGTCCCCCCTTTATATCCCGGCCGTCTCCTTCTTCCTCTCCGAGCCCGAGCTCAGCACATTTTGAAGCTTACTGCACTAGTGTTCTTGCTTCCTTCCTCCCTCCCTCCATTGTTACTCCATCCATTCTTCGATTCCTCCGTCGATTTCTTCGATTCCTCCGTCGATTCTTCAGTTGTAAAGGTTACCAATCTCATACTCTCATTTTTCACCATTGTCTTATCTCATTTTGTTCACTATATATATATGGTTCTTTATTGTGCTTTTTTTCATTTGTAAGCAATTTGAGCTCAAAATCACTTCAAGCTTGCATATTTACATGAAAGAAGGTTAAAGTAGCTAGTTGAACTTGCGGACCGTGTTCATCTCGGCGAGCATGTTCTCTGCCGAGCGGTAACGGACGTCAAGGAGGAGCTTTGATTCTACGAGGGAGAGCGGCAACGGTCGTGGAAGACCGTGTTCCCTTCCTCGTAGAATCGGAGCTCTTCCGTGGCCAAGTACGGTGCCGTCCGGTGGAGAAATACTCGCCGAGATGATCACGTAAGCAAGTTCAACTAGTACGGATGGTTATTTATTCATATGTCCTGATATCGTCGCAGTAGTCTGTCAATCACCGTACCCAAACGTAGTATATATATAAATATAAACTTAGAAAATAGTTAGAAAATTATAGAAAATCCGTACTAGTTGAACTTGTGGACCGTGTTCATCTCGGCGAGCATGTTCTCTGCCGAGCGGTAACGGACGTCAAGGAGGAGCTTTGATTCTACGAGGGAGAGCGGCAACGGTCGTGGAAGACCGTGTTCCCTTCCTCATAGAATCGGAGCTCTTCCTTGACCAAGTACGGTGTCGTCCGGTGGAGAAATGCTCGCCGAGATGATCACGTAAGTAAGGTCAACTAGTACGGATGGTTATTTATTCACATGTCCTGATATCGTCGCAGTAGTCTGTCAATCACCGTACCCAAACGTAGTATATATATAAATATAAACTTAGAAAATAGTTAGAAAATTATAGAAAATCCGTACTAGTTGAACTTGCGGACCGTGTTCATCTCGGCGAGCATGTTCTCTACCGAGCGGTAACGGACGTCAAGGAGGAGCTTTGATTCTACGAGGGAGAGCGGCAACGGTCGTGGAAGACCGTGTTCCCTTCCTCGTAGAATTGGAGCTCTTCCGTGGCCAAGTACGGTGCCGTCCGGTGGAGAAATGCTCGCCGAGATGATCACATAAGCAAGGTCAACTAGTACGGATGGTTATTTATTCACACGTCCCGATATCGTCGCAGTAGTCTGTTATGTGTGTACACTCCCATTCTTCTGTTAATTTGCGGAAATATCATGTGAATTACTTACCTGCCGCAGTATAAGACGAGAACACAATGACCATTAAAAATATCATTGTTTAGAGATCTAGATAATTTTATAGTTTCTTAATTTTATTTGTTTATAAAAGGAGAAATTTATAGTGTATTAAAAATGAGTATAGAGAGTAGATGGCAACTGCTTCCGGGTCCTCGGCCTCTCATGGGTTTCCAAAGCGACTTAGGCCGGCCCTCCCTCTCATTCCATGCGGCAAGTGTCGTGATGAGATGAAGATTGTGATGGAGTACCGAGTGAAGAAGAAGGGTCCCTACAAGGATCGTATCTTCTACAAGTGTCCGGATTGCAATGTGAGTTATTTTATCATATTTAATGATTATGGTTAGTTTATACCTATTTTCATGATGGTTGTGATTAAAGTTCTAATTTTTTGTTTTAATTTCAGTGGGATGGCAGTGGACGATGTTCAGGTTTCTACTGGGAGGAAGAGTATGTTGAACTCGTGCAAAAAATATCTTGCACAACAGGCAGATACGACGGCTAATGAGGCAGTGATCCAGCCGAAGAAGCCCAAAGATGTTGCACAATCGGGGGATCTGTCTATTTTAGTTGAGATTGGTCGTGAAATCCTAGTGCTACTGAAATGTATTTTAGCTTTAGTTCTTTTAGTGGTAGTTGGGATTGTCTACATTGTAGCGATGCTTTCATAAATTTGTATCTTTTGTGGTGGCACGCATGTTGTATAAATAATTAATTATGATCTAGGTTTTAATATGGTATTTATGTCATGTAATGCAGATGAGCCATCATTGGATGTATAATGCTGATCGCCGCTCCCAAGAGTTCATTGACGACGTGCATTCTTTTTGTTACGTCGCGCGAGGCAAACAAACGCGACGGTTTCATGTGCCCCCATGTGCCATATGTAAGAATACGGTGGAATATCCTTGCTCAAGGACTCTTCATTCACACTTGTTCAAGTCGGGTTTCATGCCAAACTATATTTGTTGGATAAAGCACGGAGAAACCGGTGTTGTAATGGAAGAAGGTGAGGAAGAACAATGGGACGACAATGATATTATTCCCGATGGTGCGTGCTTCAATGATACCGCAATGGGAGAAGTCAAGAAGAGGTAGCCACGAGAAGATGAGCCGGTGATGATCTTTCTCGGGTCATTCGTGACGCACAAAGAGAATGTGAAAGTGAAAAGGAGAAGATCAAGTTCGAAAGGATGCTAGAAGATCACAAGAAATTGTTGTACCCAACTTGTGATGTAGGGCGTAAAAGTTGGGAACCACACTAGAATTGCTGCAATGGAAGGCAAAGAATGGTGTATCGACAAGGGATTTGGAGAGTTACTAAAAATCCAAAATAAGATGCTTCCAAGGACAATGAATTGCCCGCCACTACCTACGAAGCAAAACAAGTTGTCTGTCCTATGGGGCTAGAAATAGAGAAGATACATGCATGTCCTAATGACTGCATCCTGTACCATGGCAAAGAGTACGAGAAATTGGATGCATGCCCGGTATGCCATGCGTCGTGGTATAAGATCAGACGAGATGACCTGGTGATGTTGAGGGCGAACGTCCGCGGAAGAAAATCCCTGCCAAGGTTATGTGGTATGCTCCTATAATACCACGCTTCAAACGTCTGCTCGTAAACAAAGAACATGCAAAATTGTTGCGATGGCACAAAGAAGACCGTAAGGTAGACAATATGTTGAGACACCTGCTGATGGGTCCCAAAGTGGAGAGCAATCGACGAGAGATTTCCGAGTTTGCAAATGACGCAAGAAACTTAAGGTTTGCTTTAAGTATGTATGGTATCAATCCTTTTGGAGAGCGTAATGTAGTCATAGCACTTGGTCTCATTACTCTAAGTATCTACAACATTCCTCCTTGGTTATGCATGAAGCGGAAGTTCATTATGATGCCAATGCTCATCCAAGGCCCGAAGCAACCTGGCAATGATATCGATGTGTACCTGAGACCACTTATTGACGAACTTCTCATTTTGTGGAATAAAGAAGGTGTACGTGTGTGGGATGAGTACAAACAAGAACACTTTGATCTGCGAGCATTGTTGTTCGTAACAATTAATGATTGGTCTACTCTAAGTAATCTTTTAGGACAGTCAAATAAGGGATATAATGCACGCACACACTGCTTCGGTGATATTAGAGGTGTATTCTTGAAAAAATGTCGAAAGGTCGTGTACCTTGGCCATCGTCGATTTCTTCCTGCAAATCACCCCGTAAGAAAGAAAGGCAAGCATTTTAAAGGGAAGGCAGACCACCTGACCAAGCCTCGCAACCGAACTGGTGAGGATGTACTCGATATGGTCAATGATGTGAAAGTCGTCTTTGGAAAAGGACATGGAAGCCAACCTGTTCCGAACAACGCTAACGGTCACGCACCCATGTGGAAGAAGAAGTCCATATTTTGAGACCTACCCTATTGGCAAGTCCTAGAGGTCCGCAGCTCGATCGACGTGATGCACCTGACGAAGAATCTTTGTGTGAACCTGCTAGGCTTTATGGGTGTGTATGGAAAGCCTAAGGACACATTTCAAGCACGACAGGACCTGCGTTGTTTGAGAGAAAGAGACAACCTGCATCCAGAGAAGACAGATGATGGACGCCATTACTTACGTCCTGCTAGCTACACTCTAAGCAAAGAGGAGAAGGAAATCATGTTTGAATGCTTAAACAACATCAAGGTACCATCTGGATTCTCCTCGAATATAAAGGGTATTATAAATGTGTCAGAGAAGAAATTCTATAACTTAAAGTTCCATGACTGTCACGTTCTCATGACGCAATTACTTCCAGTTGCATTAAGAGGAATTCTACCTCCAAATGTACGTCTAGCCACCGTGAAGCTATGTGCATTCCTCAATGCAATTTCTCGAAGGCAATTGATCCAACCGATCTAGCTAAACTACTGAGAATGATGTGGTTTAATGTCTCGTCGACTTTGAGTTGGTGTTCCTCCTTCCTTCTTTGATATTATGACACACCTCCTAGTTTACCTAGTCAAGGAGATTTTCACTCTCGGTCCTGTGTTCCTACACAACATGTTCCCCTTAGAGAGATTCATGGAGTCCTCAAGAAATATGTTCACAACCGTGTGCTTCGCCTGTGAAGGAAGCATCGCCAAGGGCTATGGAAATGAAGAGGTCATTGAGTTACGTGTTGACTTTATTCTCGACCTTGACTCGATTGGTGTTCTGAATCGAGACATGAAGGGAGACTAAGCGGAAAGGGGACACTAGGGAGGAAAACATATATTGGTACGGATGATGATTATTTCAATAAAGCGCACTACACAGCTTCTCTGAAACTCCTCTTTGGTAGATCCGTATATTGAGACACACAAGGATCTCTTACGATCCGAAGTTTCCGTGGAAGACCAAGCTTGGATTACGCGTAAGCACATGGAAACTTTCGCGTTTGGTTGCAAAAAAATATCAAGGTGATGAGAGCATCCATGAGCAATCAGATTTATTGGCTATGCAACCATTATGGCATATCATCACATACAAAGGGTACGAGATAAATGGGAACATATTCTCTACACAAGAGCCCAAGATAAAAGGAGTACCAACCAAAATAAGTGGTGTCCGCATAGATGCCACAGAATCTTAATGGGAATAAGCGTATATATTATGGACGATAGATGAAATATGGGAACTAGAATATGCACCTACTTTGAAGATCCCATTGTTCAAGTGCCAATGGGTCAAGGTGACCGGAGGCGGGGTAACAAGTGAGACAACGAGTATGGAATGACAACAAGAGACCTTAGTAATATTGGGTACAAAGACGAACCATTCGTCCTTGCCAAGGATGTGAATCAGTGTTCTATGTCAATGATATGTCTACCAAACCAAAAAGAGGAAAAAACGATAATGACTCAACCAAAGAGCCAAAGCGCCACATAGTTCTTTCAGGGAAAAGAGTCATCGTGGGAATTGAGGACAGGTCGGACATGTCAGAAGATTATGAAAAGGATGACCGAATTCCGCCATTCAAAGTGAACAAAGACCCTAGCATCTTGGTAAATGATGAGGACACTCCATGGTTACGACGCGATCATAACCAAGGGACATACGTAAAGAAGAAGTTCACCGTTGTGCCCACTTGATGATATAGTGATTTAATGTAGTGTGTGTTTGAGATATTATGTAATAATTGTGAATTCAGATGTTTATTATGTCATGTTTCAAATTAAATCAATGTTTGATTTGGTGATTTCTCTCTCAAAAGGTAAATTAGGATATTGAGTGATGAAAAATTAAAATATTAACGTTAAAATGATGTGAAAACAAATTTTCTGTCCAAAACCAATAGTTTTAATAATTTTAATTAAACACTACATTTTTGCATTAACGAAATAATAAATATTAGTTACATTATGTTTTATAATTGTTACAAAAAATAAAAAAAGTTAGGTTATAGATTTTTCCTATGTGCAATAAAGAAAAAGAAAATCCATATTTTTAACAAAATAATTTTATGCCTTTTATTTAATTTACTATGTATTTAACAAAAACTATTGCATTTCTATTGTATTTAACAAGACTATTGCTTAAAACAGGCGGGAAATGAAACTGCAGGCCACCTTTACTCCCGGGTGGGAAGCCCACCCGGGAGTAAAGGTGGGCTGCAGTTTCATTTCCCGCCTGTAAAAAACCCTTTACTCCCGGTGCGTGTTACCAACCGGGAGTAAAGGTCTCCCGGTTGGTAAGACGCACCGGGAGTAAAGGTACCTTTACTCCCGGTTGGTAATACGCACTGAGGGTAAAGGACCTTTACTCCCGGTGGGGGGATGGCACCGGGAGTAAAGGGGTATGGCCTATATATACCAGGGCCATCTTCTTCCTTGCGTTTTTCGCCGATTCCTCTCCCCTGCGCCCACGCCACACCGAGGATGCCGTCGCCACCCCGCCCGACCCCGGTCGTCACCACCGCCTTGCGCGCATCTACGGTCCCCACGCCACCCCGCGCGCCGACGACCTCACTGCTGCTGCCCGCCCCGGCCCAACGCGTGCCAGCCGCTGCTTGGTAAGTTTTGGTAAGTTAATTTCGTCATTAGCGCCGACGACCTCGCTGCTGATGCGATCTTGAATGTGTTTCGTCATTAGCGCCGACGACCTCGCTGCTGATGCGATCTTGAATGTGTTTCGTCATTAGCGCCGATGACCTCGCCAGCCGCTGCTTGGTGTTGTAAAAATGTGTACCGCGCGCCGACGACCTCGCTGCTGATGCGATCTTGAATGTGTTTCGTCATTAGCGCCGACGACCTCGCTGCTGATGCGATCTTGAATGTGTTTCGTCATTAGCGCCGACGACCTCGCCAAATTACCGCTTGGTGTTGTAAAATGTGTACCGCTACCGATGACCTCGCTCGCTCATTTCTCACGATACGACCTCATTGCTTGGATGTGTACCGTGTTGTAAAATGTTAAGTTCGTCAAATCGCGAGTGTGCACAAGCAGCTGTTGTCGGCCACCAGGCCATTCCTTAACGACGACGACAAGCGTAGTCTTCGTCATTAGCGCGCGTAACCGACGCGTGTCATCCAGCGACACCAACAAAAACGGCAAATTAAGCGTACAACGATACAGTGGCTAGTCACCATTTATCTTTAAAAATAGTTACAGATATTACGATTGATGTTTCAAGTTACCACCATAAATCGATTTATAAAGACGGTTGGTATATCACTCTGAAATCGATTTGTAGACATAGTTGGTAATAATGTGACCGGTCTCAAAAAGAAATACAAATATAATGAAGTTCATAACCCTTTCAAGTTAGATTAAGAACTTTCTATTGAAGTTGTTGAGCTAGAAGACATGTACAACCTTTACTTGATGATATTTTCAATTAAAATAGTATATGGCCCCAAAATTATGCTTTCAATTTTTAGTTTTTCAAATTCAATTTTAAAATGTACATTCTTGTTTGTGATACCGAATAGATCTCAAACGTAGAAATTTGTTCTCCTAAACTGAAAACATTTCTCTTTTGAAAGTAGAACAGTGTTTCATGAATCTAGAACATTGCCTTTGCTCAATACAAGAATTTTTTCTATCTTCATAGATCAATGTTTGTTAACGAAATTTTATCCAAATATATTCATGTAGGGTCTTTTTTTTGAAGGATTTGTTGTAGGATATATAATGGTCAAATAGGAACTCAATTTGGATACCCAGTTTGTAAACTAAGCGTTTTTTAGTTTATAAAAAATATCACATGTGATGATGTAAGCAGTTTTGGTTGGACTTGCATGCATGGCTAAAGACAATTTGGGCCACAAGAAAGAAAAGTCCAAAAAGAAGATAAATTCTTATCATTTCGGAAATAGTAATGGTTATATTAGCAATAAGACACATACACTTACATTTCATAATGACTTATACTTACATTATCAGCATATAATTTTCTCATATGATGAATGACTACATGGTTCACATGGTACATAGGATCACAACATCACGCACCGACACCGCCTCGGCCCGCCTCACGTCGTAAATCGTCAATCGAAGACCGCCGCCCGCCTCACACGTCGTTGTCGTCAAGACACCAACCACCAGCATACCACACGTATATATACGTCATTTGTATTCATATGCATGTATATATATCGTCGCGAGCACCGCCGCCTCTCGTTTAGCCCATGCGTTTCTATATATCTGGCGGAACACCGCCGCCCTCGTTCACCCATGTGTGGCGAATTGCATCCGTGACCGAGGGGCAAGATTTAATAATGCATATTGTTCGTAGATTTTATGCATGTAAGCAAAGATTTGACATACTATATATTGGTTTTGTTTTTTGAAGCTAGATGGCCAACCCGAGAAACATGGATGAGGAGGAGTTGATGATGAATTTGATCAACACTAGCACTCAAGTTGCCGGGCGATGATGGTGCTAAAAATAACGTGCAAGAGGATGCACGATGATGGAGTCAAGATTTAGCTCTTGAACAAAATGAGCAACAACATATCCAAGCCAAGTATATATTTTTATTATTAGCTATATATATTATCATATGTCTTATGTGTGCTCATGACATTAAAAATAATGTTTATGTTTTGTAGCCCTCTGGATCGACATCAACAACTACAACGAAGAGTAAAATGTTCGAGGTCCCAAAAAGCCATTGAGGGCCTTCATCATCATCTCGGAGTTCAATGTGGATCTGAGAGAACCGGGGGCGAATAAAATGAAATTTAGCACCATCTGTGGTTACCTTATACGGACCGGCTCCCGATTAGTACCCATGAATGGAAGAAGAAGACCAATGCTCCTCATATCAGTTTTGTCTCCGATCATGACAAGACGTTAATTTGGAAAGATGTCTTGGTACATTTCACGCCTAAACAGATGGTTATGATGATATAATTGATGGTGATGAATTGAAGGAGCGAGTTAGGGATTGGGCAATGAAGAAGATGGCCACCCGTTTCAGACTTGGAAGAAACACCTATACACGACGTATGTCAAGAAGAACATAGCACCAGATTTTACCGTCCCCAGCCCGATCTCAAAGCAGAGGCCCTATTGGGATAAGTTTGTACAGTACAAGACTTCGGAAGAGGGTGTGAGTCGGGTGATAAAGAACCAACGTAATGCCCAACATAAGACATACCACCATAACTTGGGATCAGGTGGCTACCCGACTACCATTAAGAAGTGGAACAAAATGGAAGCGAGACCTTCTTGCCAAGGGTATCGCACTGTAATCACTCGAGTGGGGGAGAACGTGCAAAGAATTGGTTTTTCGCTCATAGGGGAACACTAGACCAGAGAGGCAGGGAAGTGCGTTTATGGCGCAAGACCGCAAGAAGCAAAGAAAGATTGTTTTATGCTCGAGAGCTATCGCTAGTGGTGCGTTCAGGCCCAACAGAGAGAAGGATGAGCCGACATACGCCATCGGGACTATTGAACATGGTGGCGAACTAGAGGCAAAGGAAGTGTCTCGTGGGAGCATGGATTCCCTCAGATGACCTTCCTCTGAAGCCGCCAGAGAAAGAAGGAAGAAGAGGCACAAATGGCTCCAGAGGTTGGAGGAAGCGGTGTGTGAAGCACAGAGAGCGGAAAAAAAACCCTTGAAGCGAGAATGCAGGAGGAAATCGGAAGGCAAGTGCAAATAGCGGTCAAGGCAAGCAAGCGAGCATCGAGCCGGAATCAACATTAGCCAATCTGCTTGGGTTGAAAAGCAATGCGCTTCCACGGAGATACCAAATCAAGGGGACACAGGACTACGCTTCCCTGTGGATGACGTCACTGAACCTTGTACAACATGTGAGCTACACATTCCGAAGGGGAATTCCACAATCAAGGTGGCTATCAGTCTTGTTAACCCTATCGACCGAACCAAGACACCAAGGATTCATGGGAATATAATCCAAGAAGGATATGCTACCATCTCGGTAGATAAAGCTGAAAAAGGTTTTAGTGATTTGCCTCTTGACATTCCTGGAGGTGATGGCGAGAAGACTCTAGGAGAAGCGGAGAAGACATTCATTCTATGGTGCAAGCGCTACATTATCATTCCAGGGATGTCGGCTCCACCTCCTCCTGAACTACCTCACCATAGGTACGTGCGGATGAAAACACTACATCATTAATTTGTATTGGCTTAAATAATTAATAATCTGCTCATAATAATATGTCATTCCTTTTTTTGTAGCAGATCCTCCCCCAACCTAAATCCAATTGTTCAATCGCCAGATCATCATAGTGCTCTGTACGATGACATTGTGTTGGAAGGCGAGGTTGCATCCACACCATCTCCAAGGAGGTCTCCAACGCCACAGCCGCCACCTCCAAGGAGGTCTCCAACGCCGCTGCCAACACCTCCAAGGAGGTCTCCAACGCCTCCCCCACCCCCGCCTAGCAAGAGGCCAGCCCCTCAAACGAAGAACCAGTCCCCGCCTGCAAAGAAAGCCACCGTGAAACCAAGGGCTATTCCCAAAATAATATCTGAAGAGAAGGAAGAAGAAACTGATGCATATAAAAAAGATATGTCTAGATTCTATGACAAACTTAAAAAGAATCAAGAAGCAAGGAGAAACCTGGAGAAACCGTACTTATTCGTAGCTCTAGATATTCTAAGAAAAAGGGTGGCTTCTTACCAGCAACAACAGCGGGAATCTCGTAAGCCGTCCAAATCAACGTTATCGGACTATGACCGCACTCTCACCAAGTCAATTGAGGCGGCACAAAAAAAGAAGCGGGCAGTGAAAGGAGTTGCCCAACTCGGACAACAAGTGCACCAATCAGTCCCCCCGCTAGTTATTGGTAATGAATATGGTTCGAATTTAGGATTAATGCATCAGGCAAACATACCTTCGGATGTCGATTTGGATCACCTTGGTGAATTTATTGATGAGACTGGTCTCGACCTTTACCAGATGTTTGGTGATGGAAACATTGAGAGTGCGGCGGAGGTTGATATTTGGAAGAAAAAATTTATACTAGGCCAGAGTCTATACAACCCTCAAGCCTTATCTGATCTGGGGACGCAAATGTACCTGCTAAACAAGTGGTACATGCAGGCATCTACCGGTGGAGACTTCTGCGTTGGTGTCAGAATTAGAGACGAACATTGGTTCCGTAGCGATGATGTTATGTATGTTGACTTTGCAGAATTTCATCAACTATGCCACCTGACCTCTCTGGACAAAGTTATCATTCGCTGCTATTGCCTGTAAGTAATAATTCTTTCGATCTATTATTAAACTCATCATATGTGTGTATATGCATATAAATTATCCTAACAAGTACTATATATATGTAGATTTACAATGACAGAGCTCAGAAAGGAAGGCTGCAATAAAATTGGTTTTGTTGATCCCCATATAATATTCAAAGACCCAATTACTCCAAAGACTAATTGGAAGTCTGAGTCAGAGAGTAACCTCATGAACTTCTTAGTGAACCAACGCCACAAGAAGGATATACTCTTTCCCTATAACTTCAAGTGAGTGTTAATAATATCGATCATCCTTAATGGCTCATATGTTGATTCCAGTTAATTAATGAGTGTTATGCGTTATATCCTATAAACACATGCAGCAATCACTGGATATTGATGGACATCGATCTGGTGAAAAGTCACTTGATAATCTATGACTCGATGAGAAAACCACAACAAGACTACCAAGATATGATAGATATTATCCAAAGGTAATTTTGGGATCTCTAGCAACTATATATACACACAAACATGATGATTAACTATATCTGATGACGTGGCAAATTTTTTATTGGGCAGTGTTTGGAAAACCTTTATTGAGAAGCGACACATGGAAAAATGCAAAGCACCACTGAATGTAATCCCTTTGAAAGTAAGTCCCCTGAATCGCATCATCTTTATTAATTAAACATATAGCTTTCACCGGATCACCAGATTAGATGACAAATCTTTTTCTCATAAAGTGGTGTCTGAGGCAGGAACAGGGGAACAACTACTATGGTTACTATGTTTGCAAGTTTATCAAGGTGGTCTCTGAAAGAACTCCTACAGAGAGACTCAAAGTACGTTAAAAATACACTATATATTCATTTAATTATTATTATTGATTGTGTTACTATGTCTTTATATATATATATATGTACATATATTAATTTATTTTCCTTTAATTCAAACCTGTAGACTCGATGGTTGGAGGAAAAGGTCATACGGCAAGACCAAATCAAAGCAATTCAAGAGTCTATAGCCAGATTTTTTAATGAGCAGGTCATCGATTCCAAGGGCGAGTTCTACTTCGACCCGACACTGCCATGTAAGCCAAGCTAGAGGATGAGAGGAAACTTGTTATATCACAACAACTGTAATGCAATCTTTTTGTAATATATGCACATGAAATAATATAATGTAAAATACACATATGCATGCATGCATGTAAATATATATATGATGCATGCATGCATATATATATATATATATATATATATATATATATATATATATTCTATGCTTGAATTGTGTGATTTAATACGTTCATTGTGCTTGAACCGAAACATACTATACGCGCGTATAAATATATAATTAGCAGCGTACAATACGACTTCGAAAACAAAAAAATGAAAAGAAAAGAAAAAAGAAAAAACCTTTAGTCCCGGTTCGTATTACCAACCGGGACTAAAGGTGCCGGTCATCGTGGCATGTTAGGAGGCACCTTTAGTCCCGGTTGGTGTTACCCACCGGGAATAAAGGTCCTCCTTTAGTCCCGGTTCCTGACCCGGGACTAAAGGACCCCCCTTTAGTCCCGGATGCTTGCTCCCGGGTGAGGAACTGGGACTAGAGGGGGTTCCCCACCGGGAGTAAAGCTCGGTTCTCTACCAGTGCATGGAGCCTATGCCTAGCCAAAAAGAAGGGGAAATCAGTTTAAAAAAGAAGAAGGGGAAATCGACAACCTGAAATAGTGTTATCTATATGACCTATATAGATGGAAATCACCAAGTATCATTAATTGTTATTTTTCTAATGTATACATCATTCTTAGACAGTGACAAGGCTTGATTAACGAACTAGGAGGGGCCATTCCATATAACTGAGTATTATTCACTCATGAACAGTAAAAAATTCACTATTTATCAAATGGAAATTACATTGGGCAGGGGACGTGGCCTAGCTTGGCCTTAACCAAGATCCACCATTTGCCCTTAGATAAAAAATAGCTAATGAAATCGACATTGTTGCTATGGCTGTCATATGTTAATAAACTCGCATATGCTTCGCTGAAAAACAAGGGGACATATGTTGGTAGCAAAAAAGAGAGATCGGAGAGTTGAAGATGGATTGAAAAACACATGCAAACAAGAAAATTTAGAGCAATTTGGGCAAAAGTGCAAAATCCTGAAAAAAAAGGCCTAGGCTGATCCATTTTAGCATTCCGAGCCCAAAAACACGTTTTCCTTTGAAAACTCCCCTGATCTCGTGGAAAACTTGTAAATTACGTGTGAAATAAGTTCCCTACTAGGATAAGACCATCCCCTGTATTTATATATATGAGAGGATCATGACCGATTGAGAGATCCATCTATCCAATCGTCAAAAACATATCTACCCCTTTACTTGTTCTACCTCAAGCTTTTCCATCGCCCTTGTTATCTAGCACCTCTTTGGATGAGATTCGTTGACATTCTAGATGGGTGTTGATCCCAGGACACCCTCACTGTGCATCTCCTGATGTGTCTTACTAGGAGGTGTTAGGGGTTCTTTCGTGCGAAGAACTAGTCTCAAATTGGCCTCGTCGACCTGCAGGTCGGCCTCGCCGTTTAGACTTTAACTTTGCTGTGTATCTAGGTCATGTGTGTCCTCAGGACGATCTAGGTCCTACCGATGTGTGATTCGAATCAGCATCAACCCATTTAACACGTATCCAAATGGCTCGGCTCTTGCTATAACGAATCCTAGTTCATTTTGAAAAGAAAGATAAAAATAGCTCCCTGCTGCAGCCACACGGAGGAGCCAAAAGCTTCACCAGCTAATGCAAATTGGTGTCTGCTAAAAGTAAACTCTACAACAGCTGAATTTTCTTAATTCTCTTTTCAAAAAATTAGTCAGAATGCCTTTTATTACTAAAACTACAATAATAGCACAACTATACAGTAATTTCAATCGTAATACAATAATTAATCTTTACTCCTATCACTAATTGCAGAGTTGCATCTTGCTATAAAAACCATACCCTAATTAATGCTGGCATGCAACTGATGACTTGGTAAACACCAAATATTGAAAAGATATATTGTTCTAGATAAACATCTTAGTCCAGCAACAAGAACCATTCCAGAATCGGAATTGCAAAAGGCTTCCGTTTAGAAGCAATTAAGGTTGCAGAATTTTTTTCCTATTTCCTTTATTTTGTCTGTTAAAATAAACTGATTTATGTGAAATCCATGCGTTCCAAAATGGCCTAACGATGATGGAATGAAACCGACAAAAATAGTGAGGTTACGAGTGACGACAATACTAGAATGATCCAAAAGACGCCGCGCCTGTATGCTTTTTGGGGACTACTTGGAATACACACTTGTAGCTTTGGCAGTAGAACATGAACTGCTGAACGTAGTCCGTGATCTTGGGGAGTTGCTTCACTGGGACAGATTGATCATACGCCCCCGTGGATGAGTCCTGATCAGAATTGTCGTCCTCGGTGTAGTAACGGGCACGGAACGCAGCCAGGTGTGCGTAGTACACCGGATGAACTGTTGCAATACCAAAAGCAGGACAAATTTTAAGCAAAAAAGAGAAAACAAACATGAAAAATCCAGAGAAATTTGACTGATGAACACACAGTTCGTGTAATTATATATCTGTAAATAAATAGTTTTATAACGTTAACTGCACTAGTGCTCACCGATAGAGACTGAACGAGTGCACCGGGCATAGCTGTGAGCACGAAGACATCAATAAATACGATGAAAGGGTCAAACCATGGTAAAATGGTACTACATTTTATGCAAGAGGGAATATCGTCAATGGAGCTTACGTGTAGCAAAGCTTACAAGTCAAGGTCTGCAGTGCATCAGTACTGAAACCATTTTCGTCCAAGAGAACATGGTAATGTGTTGGGTGGCTTGTTCCCTGTCCAAGGTGAAGAAAAAAAAATCTGAATTTTGTGCAAATTACTACAAGAATTCATTATCAATATACATCATAATTGAGGAGAATGCTGTGTAAACATAATAAGAAAAATAATACGTAGTAAGGACAAGGCTGACAAAACACACAATTCATATGCAGTATACCTGAATACCAGAATGGCTACAGAGGTAAAAATCGAACTCGCTGGGGTCGCAGATGTTTGTGTCGACAACAGTTCCTGAGGACAGGACAGAGTTTAGAGAATTAGAGTTTACTTCAAACTTCAAAATAGGTTCAAAACAAGAATTGGTACCCAAAGATAATCATGCTCAACAGATAGTAACAGCTGCTTAGCTAAGTGACTTGCATACCAGGAAGGACGTTTCCACTCCTGTCTGTCTGATCTCGTGCATGATGATTTTCAGGAAACAGGCGGGTATGATGCCGCTTTTGCACAACAACAAATGTGATTTTTGGGAGGTATCCCTCCTCTAAAGTTGCACATGCCTGGCAGAACCATCAGAAAGAACATGCATATCAAATCAAATAGCCACTAAATTAAATGCAAAAGATGTATAGATGACTATTGGCTAAAGCGTGCGGGTTAAACAGAAAAAGACCTTCCGAATTGCATCTACTTCATAAAGCAACACTTGGCTGAACTGCCCCTCACTAACACCATCACTGCAAAAAAGGGCGGGGGAGTCTGACATATCAGTATCAAACAAATTAAAGACAAGTAAAAGTAGTATGGAATTATCATTGCATATATACCGATAGAATATAATCCTCGAAGGCTTGATTTTGTTATTTGACTAGTAGAATGACAAGAGCAAATCTCTGCAATACACATAAATGTTAGTACTTCAATAAAAAATAAAACATACTAAGTTGTCTTAACTAACCTTATCATTCCACCTGCCCTTCTGTGGATCTCTCACTTCTGTATAAAGACCATTTATAATTTCGACCCTATGACCTTGTAAAGATACCAAGCATTTGTACTCTGTAACTTCTGGCCAGTCCATGGATCCAACGACCTAAGTGGATATGAATTACAAAATATTTAAAGCAAAGTTTGGAAGAATCAGTAGCTCAAGTATGCAATGCAATTACCATGCATTTCTCATTGAAAACACATGTTACTAAGATCTGTCCACGAAGAATTATATACCAAATAAAAAAGGAGGGTTAACTTTCAAACAGAATGAATTAAGAACAAGACCACCAAAAACAAACGCATTCAATTAGCGGCACGTCTGTCCAAATGAAAACTAAAAGCTATGAATAATAAGACTAAGAAAAATGTCAAGCTCAGAGAGAACCCATACTGCTGCAATAGATGGAGATGAACTTTCCCCAGGAGACGGGTGGGTAACATCAGCTCCAAAGACATTGTAGGACAATCTGTCAGAAGTGGTATTCTCTTGTTGAGAGCATCTTCAAGCACTGTGTTCCTCCCACCAACCTAATTGGAAATTGCAATGCTGTCACTATTCTTTCAACCTGATTTTAAAGCGGATAGTAGCATAGCACTTAAAAAGCTTCACCCTACCTTTACGTTGATTTTCAGGGAAAGATTCCCAAGAAATTGTTTTCCTCCTTTGCTTACATTCTTAGGTGCACAACACTGAGTGATTAAACCAAGCTCAGTTTCACAAAGTCGTTTTATCGTTCCTACATATCAGGTAGAATTCACGGAATTACAACTATAATTTGGAAAGAAAAGATTAATTGAAAAGGTCGAAGAATATTCAGCTTGAAGATCCATATAAACAACTTACCGTAAAAACCACTCATATCAGGCAAAATTATGATGAGTAACTCAAGTTGCTCTGTTGGACCATGTTGAGCAAGCACTTGTGCAGAACGCAAATGGATATCTCTTATTTCGGCTTCTAAATTGATTTGGTGTGCTTTCTTGATTTCTACACATGGTCTGGCACGCGTTTGCTACACACAAAATAGTCAAATACTTTTAACCACCATATTTAATGGTGTGAGAAAGTGCCATCTAGAGATAAACTTACCATGCCAATATTATTGCACATGCTGACAAGATCATCACAAAACATCCGAATGTCATTTAGTTGCAAATGAGAGGCGAAACTTAGACATGCCCAATTTTTTATAGATCCTCCATTAACCACCCTCTGAAAATATCACCAAATATTCCAAGATTATATATATAATTTATAATATATGCAGTTCATTCATTACATAATAATTATTTCATTTGTTGACAAAACTAGGGATTACACGTCATCAGTTACCAACCAAATAATCAACTAAACCGAGTAACATGAATAATATATAGACAAAATTAGGTGAAGGGAGCTAGAAGAGATGGAGATCAGAAGAACAAGACATGATACCTTGTTAATCATGTTCCACTGTCCCATGGAAGGGTTGCAAACCGTTTCTCTTCCAGAGTCATGGTATTATTTAAGCTAAAAAATATTGGTTGATAGTTAGTAGATAGTAACTAAAAAAGTGATTGACATTCTTTTCTACTTCAAAAGAAACACATTTACCCTAGGAGCTGGAAGCACTCGAGCATCAACCAAGGCAAGTTGGTTCATCACCTTAAGACCAAATTCTTCTGCATAAGAATCAGAGTTGCTCCAGCTAAATACCTGAGAATGCACACAACATATTCACTTTATTAAATAAATCAAATATAAATAACGTGAATAAAAGAAAATATATACGAAAAGGTACAAACTACAAAGTCAAGTCACAGATAGGCTTGGTGACGATGTTCACCTTCAAAGTTCTACTCTCCCTCTGTGCTGGTCGCTCACAGGCCAACCTCAGGATATTTCTCACTTGATTCTCATTCAGCTTCCTAGAGTAGCGTTGTCCCTCAACTATGCTGCAAACCTGCATTTAAGTACACTACGTCAAATTTGGACATCACTGCCGGCATCATCACTGTCGGATCTGTGAGAACCAGCAGTGATGTACCTTCACTGTCGGTTATGAGCATGAAAATGAGAAAATGATTGGAGCTGGGCTAAAACCGGTAGTGAAGCACCACATCACTGCCGGTTTGTGACTTAAACCGGCAGTGTTTTGGCGGCCACTTATCACTGCCGGTTCAAGCCACAAACCAGCAGTGATTTGGCTCTATCACTGTCGGTTTGAGCCAAGAACCAACGGTGATAAGCCTACAGCACAAAAAGGCTGCAGCCGTCCTCTTCTTCCTCCTCTCTTCCATCCCGAGAACAGAGGCGCGCGTTTGGGCCCTTCCCTTCATTGTTGCGGTTGCTCTTCACCATGAAGCTAGCGCTTGGATTTTGAAGAATAGCGTGATCTTTTTGCTTTAAGGTTAGTAACAAACATCCACTCCTTTGATTTTGTTGCTTAATTAGCTTCGTTTTGATAGCTACATTGCTTGATTCTCATTCTAGTTCTTTCTCCATTCTAGAGAGCACTTTTCCAATTGGATATTTGTGCAAGACTCAAATTATGGTAAATTCATCATCCAAACGGTTGGTGTCTATGAACACATTTAAATTCTTAGCTAATTATTCCATGGTGGTCAAGATCATTATTGTTAGTATGTCATGCTATAATTAGTTTTTAGAAGTAGAGTAGAATAGTTGTTCTTCAATATTGTGCAATAATTGTTTTTTATTACTATTTTCAATTTACAAGGCCGGGGCTACCAATTTCAATTTTCTAATAATTAGTGTACAATAATGTTTTCCAAAAATGGTACTTTCGAGCTACAATTGTTGTTCATGAAGCTCGATTTCTTATTAATTCTTTGTAATTACTGTCTCAGTATTTTTTATGCAGAGATGGATCGAGAGTGGATGCATCTGTCCCGAACGGACAAGCGGTACATGCATGGCGTCAGCCAGTTTATCACCGATGCCAAAGCCCATACTGGGAATGGGAACCCTGTCTTCTGCCCATGCAAAGATTGCAAGAATTATATGAACTTTCGTCAAATTGAGTCTATACGATCGCACTTGATTACCAGGGGGTTCATGCCAAACTATATGATATGGACTATGCATGGTGAGGTTGGTGTGAATGTTCTGCAGGAAAACGATGATGATGTGGACATGCCTGGCGTAGCCATCCACAATGCTGACGCGGAACCCGGTGTCAATACTGAATCTATGGCCACAGTTAATAATGTGTTTAGGAACACGCTAGCTGACGACACCGAGGATAACGATGGTATTTCTCAGCTACTACGTAATGTAGAGACCGGATGTCTTAGTGAAAGACAGCTGAGAAAGCTAGAGAAAATGAGACAAGATGGCAAAACACCATTGTATAAGAATTGTCCAATGAGCAAACTGGAAGCCGACATCATACTGTTAGAGTTCAAATCGATAAAAGGATTGAGTGATAAAAGCTTCGATCAGTTGTTAGATATAATAAGAAAAATGCTCCTAGAAAAAAACGAGTTGTCATAAAAGACATACTTGGCCAAGCAAATGATCTGCTCCATCGGCCTCGAGATTAAAAAAATTCACGCGTGTTCCAATGATTGAATATTATACTGTGGAGAAAAATACAAAGACTTGGACAAGTGTCCCAAGTGAAGCTCCACGGTACAAGGAAGGGCCGTCAGATGAGGGTACCAAGACCAGAGGAGGTCCCGTAAAGGTCGTTTGGTATTTCCCTATAGCTCCCCGGGTGCATAGGTTGTTTGCATGTGTAAAGTCAGCCAAGCTATTGCGTTGGCATGGCGAAGAGCATAAGAAAGATACAATGATGAGGCACCCCGCCGATGGGCATGACTGAAGGACTATCAATACTATGTTCTATAAGGACATCGGTGGAGAGGTAAGACACCTTTGGTTTGCTTTGAGCACAGATGTGATGAATCCTTTCGACCAGGTTAGAAGCAATCATAGCACCTGGCCAGTGATGCTCTGTATATGCAACCTTCCACCTTGGGTCTGTATGAAGCGGTCGTACATCTAGATGCCACTACTGATCCAAGGGCCAAGACAACTTGGGAATGACATCGATGTGTTTCTGGAACCAATGATCGATGAACTAGTGGAGATGTTTGAAAAGGGTGTGCCGGATGTTTGGGACGAGTACAAAAAGGAACATGTCACGATCAAGGGAGTACTTATCGCTACAATCACCAACTTGCCAGGTCGAGGTTCGTTGTCCGGAGAGAAGACAAAAGGCTATACTGGATGTGTCGAGTGCTTGGACGACACTGATGTGGTAAATCTGCCAAATAACTTAAAAATAGTTTATATGGGACACCGTATGTTCCTACCTAAGGATCACCCTTACCGCAGGAACAGAAAATATTTCAACGGTACTATTGAGAAATGCTTAGCTCCAAAATATCGAGACGGGCCTACGATACTTCGAGAACTCAACAAATTGGAGGTTGTCCTTAGGAAGCGGGACAATGCAGTAGCAGTGTCTGATGGGAGCGTTTGGAAGAAAAAAAATATGTTTTCTGGAAACTACCTTACTGGCCATTTATGAGTGTACACCACTATCTTGATCCCATGCACATCACTAAAAACATTTGCGCTAACACTCTTAACACCTTGATGGACACCAGGGGGACATCGAAGGATTCACTAGCCCCATGCCTAGACATGCAACATTTGGGAATTAGGAAGGAGCTGCATCCCATGGAGCTAGAGAATGGCCAGTTCAAACTTCCGGTTGCGTCATGGACATTGAAGAAGGAAGAAAAGCGTGCGCTTATTTCTTTCTTCAATGAACTCAAAGTCCCAACGGGCTACTGTGTGAACCTGAAGAGGCTAGTGAACATGAAAGAACTCAAGTTCAACTATGGCCCTATGAAGGCCCATGACTGTCATGTCATTATGACTCAGCTGCTCCCTGTTGCCCTGCGTGGTATCCTCCCCCAAAGGTTCGCGCCCCAATCATAAAGCTTTGCTTGTTCTTAAACGCGATCTCAAAAAAGATCATTGATGTGTCCACGCTAGAGCAGCTGCAGCGGGACATAGCCAAAACTCTCGTTAGGCTTAAGATGCATTTGCTGCCGACTTACTTTGATATCTCATTGCATCTGCTCATTCATCTTGTTGACCAAATTAGAGCCCTTGGCCCAATGTACCTGCATCAGATGTTCTCTTTTGAAAGATTGATGAAAGTTTTCAGGAGGTATGTTAGCAACAGATTCAGGCCAGAAGGGGGCATGGTTGAAGGATGGTCAACAGAGGAGGCCATTGAGTTCTGCACATATTATCTGGACATCAAAAGGGTCGGAGTTCCAGAATCTCGTCACGAGAGAAGACTACGTGGCAAAGGAACGATTGGAGAGAAATCTGTTATAGTAGACGACCCTATTTCTTTCAGACAGGCACAGTGCGCTGTTCTCCAGCAAGCCGAGGGTGTGATGCCATATATTGATGAGCACAGGCAATCGCTGCAAACTCTATATCCGAGCAGGTCACATGCTTGGCTGGATAAAAAACATAAGGAGGAATTTGTCAACTGGTTGTGACGTTGCTTGCTTGGAATAAAATTGGGTAATCAACTGAATGCCTTAGCCAAGGGACCTTTGAGTACATATCTTAAGTACCAAGGGTATGAGATCAATGGATTCACATTTTACACAAAAAAGCAAGATGGAAAGAGCACATACCAAAATTATGGTGTTCGTTTTGATGCTCACGACGAAAACAACAACATGCCGGCGACATACTATGGTTTCATAGAGGAGATATGGGAGCTATCCTATGGTTCATTGAAGACAACTCTTTTTCACTACCAGTGGGTCCATTTCGAGGAAATCAACATTGATAGCGAAGGGTTCACTACCGTTGATCTCACTAAGACCGCATACAGAGACAACCCCTTCATCCTTACAAGAGATGTTATGCAAGCCTTCTATGCAAGGGACAACAAGACAAAAGGAAGGCTCAAAGTAGTCCTAGAAGGGAAAAGGAAGATTGTCGGTGTTGATGGAGTGACGGACGAAGAAGACTACAGGGGCTATCAGGAAATGCCTCCATTCGGGGCAAACGTACCCCTACCTATCATTCAAGAGGGTGACGAACCTGCTTACGTGCGGCTTGATCACAATGAGGCCCTTATTGTTGATGCACCTAAAGATAGTTAGATTATTGTTAACTATGTAATCATTATGCACATAACCGTGAAGGATGTTTGATCCTGATGAAACTCTCATCTCCTCTCTCCTCGTTAATACTCTGCCAACTCAGTAAATATGCCAACGTATCATTTCTAAACTTTACTCTCTGAATTTAAACACCAACTAAATATAAATATAAATATATATGTCTAGACTTTTGATAGAAGGACATTGGGGCAGCCATTCTCTTCCGAGCTACTACTAGTAGTGAGGGATCCACAGCTCCTCGGCGTCACTGGTCCCCAACCAGTTTGTAGTCCCTGCTCGCAATACTAAAAAAAGACCAGCCCATAGTCGACATTGAGCAAAGGTGCAGTAGCTCCATTCCTCCTCCAACCTTCATTGATCATTGATGTATGTGCAACTGGAGATGTGAATGGGAATGCATATGGCTTGTGTGTTGACTGTTGAGTGATCCATTTACTTAATGCGTGTACTGTTCCAGTCTCCAAATCAGGCCGAGATGAAGAGGAACGCTAAGAAGGCCACGGAGAAAGAATGTGCATAGAGAAAATTCATTTAATAATTTATAAAATTGAAACAAAAAATTTGGGCCGCCCGGGACTCGAACACGGGTCTCGGGGGCTAAGTTGCAGAGTCTTAACCGTTGAGGCAGTCGGAGGAATTTGAAAGGAAGGAAAAAGTTATACTACTTAACCCCTAACTGATACAACCCCATCACTACAGGTTTGAGGAATGGCCCGGCAGTGATGGTTCCTCATCACTGTCGGTTTAGAATTACAACCGGTAGTGATGAGAAATTTTCCAAAGTCATTTAATAATTTATAAAATTGAAACAAAAAATTTGGGCCGCCTGGGACTCGAACACGGGTCTCGAGGGCTAAGTTGCAGAGTCTTAACCATTGAGCTAGTCGGAGGTATTCGAAAGAAATGGAAAAGTTATCATACTGAACCCCTTAGTGCTACACCCACATCACTACCGGTTTGAGAGTTCACCTGGCAGTGATATTTCCTCATCACTGTCAGTTTAGAATTACAACCGATAGTGATGAGCAATTTCTCAAAGTCATTTAATAATTTATAAAATTGAAACAAAAAATTTGGGCCTCCTAGGACTCGAACATGGGTCTTGGGGGCTAAGTTGCGGAGTCTTAATCGTTGAGCCAGTCAGAGAAATTCGATAGGAAAGGAAAAGTTATACTACTTAACCCCTAACTGGCTGCGATGGCGGCAAGGCCCTTCACTGCCGGTTTTGGTTCTTCACAGTCAGTTGCTTGAACCGACACAGAAGGCTCCATTCACTGTCGGTTTTTAAACTAAAACCGACAGTGATGTGTAGATGCTCCTCACATGCCAACAGTGCTCCCACTGACCACAACAGTTAGAACACTGCTTCTACCTACCCGGACAACTTTAGTTCAGAAATAAAAATGTACCATGACTGCTAGCCCCTATAAAATGGCCCTCGGTCAGGATCTAGCCTCTCCATGCATGTTAGTTTCAGCCAAGCCTTATCAGCCATGATACAATGTTTTTCTCTCACAACAAACCACATATATCGTTATGCATCGTAGTCCACTAAAATGGTGCACACAAGAGGTACTAGAAGAATGCTACTGAAGATAGAGCAACGCCAAAGATTGAAGAAGCCACAAGGTTCACAGAGCCATCCACTGCGGTGCACATCTAGAAAAAGGCCATGTACAGACAAGGCGGATTCATCGATGCCACCTTGTCATCTCCAACTGGTATAGCTCGTAGACCACCTCGGTGCTGCTGTTTGCCCTTAGTTGGTGCTAGAAGAATGCTACTGAGGTGGTTACATTATAATGTGTTGATACACATTGATTGTAACATTGACCTATACGCAAAAAGGTCTTTGTTATCGTATATGGAATTTTAGTGTAAGGTCTTTGTTATCGTATATGTAATTTATTTATAATATTTTTGTTATTTTTTGATGTATTTCATTACTATCTAAATAAATATATCGTTGTTGTTAAAACTTTCCCACTGTACTATCTAAATAAATATATCCTTTACATATGTGCACCTTCACTGTCGGTTCTACTTAAAAACCGGTAGTGATGTCCATGACCCTCTATATAAAACAAACCGCCGACCACATACATCGATCCCACCCACCCACGAACTCTCACAGTCTCATTTCTCACGTTTCACTCTCACTTCTCAAGAAATCCACTCTCTCTACGTGATTTGGTCATGGCTCCTGCATTTTTCAATGGTATTGATATGTTGTCTTCTCCAATATTCTATCTATATTCATTTGATCTATATTTATATTCATGTTTCTTTGCATTCTACCTTTATATATATTCTTATTCCTTGCATTCGATCTGTATTTAATTATGTTGCCACATTTTACTTGGAAGAATTTTTTGTGCATATATTTTATGTTCATATTTTTTTGGCATTTTATCAATCAGGTGGTATAAACAACGGACCTCCCCCACCATAAGAACCAGGTTTCCACCCTGGCGATGAGCCATTCTCTCCTAATATGGCCATTCCACAGTTCCCTGTTCCAGCTATTGTATGAAATATTTTTCAACATCTTTTGTTTTTTGATGCTAACAAATAAGTGTAATTAGTTTAATATCATTGTTGCATACATATATGTCGTAGACTATATCCCCAATAGATTGGCTACGAACAACCCTTAGCTAGTTCTTTATCTCGGATGTCGTCGAGAACACATCATCTAATGCAAGTGGTCAGCTATGGACATGTGAACTCAGTTTTTCCATCCCTTTGAGGGGTGCAAATCATCGGAACCATATCCACGAGATGGGAAGACAGAGCCTGGACGTGATAAGCGCCCAATTTAGTGTCGTGCGCATCTGTTTAGAGGCACTTTGACGTGTTTGCTATGATGTGCCTGATTTCTCGCACTTCAATGCACTTGCTTTGAATGCTGGTGATATCCCTGTTCCATAAGCAAGCGAATGGTTTGTAAGCTACAACCGTGCGGATATGGTAAAATGATCACTTATACCTGAGTCGTGGTTATTTGTTGTTTATTATTGTAATAACAGTCTCTATTTTTTTTCTCCGCATGCAGATTGCGCTCCAGGACCTTACCTATGCTGCATGTGGCTTGTGGGCCGTTCTAGACCAAGCTACGGAGCAACTTGGGTACAATTGGGACTTCTGCAATGGTAACCTCAGCCAGCTCACTGTAGAAGGACGCTAGTACTGCATAAAGATTACTAACAGGGGCAGTGGTCGTTCAGTAGGTTATATCTATGACCGACCATTCTTTCAGTATTATGAGACAAGAGAGTGCACTCATACGAGCAATGGACTTCATCGATACAAGCGGATACATAATCTATGACATCAATTACCATATATGGCTACAGAGGCATGTTAGTGTGCGTGGCCCGATCGAACCCGATAGTGATTCCGATAGTAATTAATGTTTATTAGGTTGTTTTTAAGGTCGTAGTTTAATTGGGTTCTAATTTTAATTTGTACGGCTTTGTGTGTTTAATTATTGTCATGCATGTAATTTGTGTAACATTTGTTGGGTAACTAGAAATATACATTCCGGTATCATATTTGTCTCAAACTTTTTCTTAGGCTTCCACGTGCCATGTGTAAAGGAAACACCTAGTTTAGAATTTTTCGAAGATGGTTTGCTACTTTATGAGGTTTAATTGAATTTCCGTACGACGACATTGTTTAATTATAGGTTGAACTGAGTCTACCCACGAAAAGATCTGGAATGGTGCCAAACTTTTACATAGGCTCTAATGTACCCTAGGGATAAAATTTTGTGGAGGTGGATGACAAAATCTATTGGGTCCAAGATGAAATTCACCCTCTTTTGTCTCATTCGGCACAGAGAAAAATATAATAAATAAAAAAACTGATCAGAAAAACCTAAGATCCTGTGTAGGGTCTTAATTTGGGTGTACATGCTTGCCAAAAAAATTTCAAGCCATTTCGATATAGGTAGAGTATACATGCTTCACAGAGGCACATATGCCTTTCATTGAGCCATGACTATACACATATGTTATCAAGGTTTCTGTGGTTCATAAGCATTCTGGTGTCGTATCTATCTTAAACTTTTTCTTAGTCTTGCACATGCCACGTGTGAAGGAAACACCAAGTTTGGGATTTTTCGGAGATGGTTTGCTACTTTCTGAGGTTTAATTAAATTTCCACGTGGTGACACCGTTTAATTATAGGTTGAACTGAGTCTACCCATGAAAAGATCCAGAATGGTGCCAAACTTTTACACAGGTTCTAATGTGCCATAGGGATAAGATTTTTGTGGAGGTGGATGATAAAATCTATGGGGTCTAAGATGAAATTCACCTTCTTTTGTCCCATTCGGCACTGAGAAAAATATAATAAATAAAAAAACTAATCAGAAAAACCTAAGATCCTGTGTGGGGTCTTAATTTGGGTGTACATGCTTGCCAAAAAATTTTCAAGCCATTTAGATATAGACGGAGTATACATGCTTCACAGAGATACATGTGCGTTTTCATCGAACCATGATTATACACATGTTATCAAGGTTTCTGTGGTTCATAAGCATTTCGGTGTCGTATTCATCTCAAACTTTTTCTTAGACTTGCACGTGCCACGTGTGAAGGAAACACCAAGTTTGGGATTTTCCGGAGATGGTTTGCTACTTTCTGAGGTTTAATTGAATTTCCGTGCGATGACACTGTTTAATTATAGGTTGAACTAAGTCTACCCACGAAAAGGTCTGAAATGGTGCCAAAATTTTACACAGGCTCTAATGTGCCCTAGAGATAAGATTTTTGTGGAGGTGGATGACAAAATCTATTGGGTCTAAGATGAAATTCACCCTCTTTTGTCTCATTCGACACAGAGAAAAATATAATAAATAAAAAGACTGATCAGAAAAACCTAAGATCATATGTGGGGTTTTAATTTGGGTTTACATGCTTGCCTAAAAAATTTCAAGCCATTTTGATATAGGCGGAGTATACATGCTTCACAGAGGTACATGTGCTTTTTTATCGAACCATGACTATACACATATGTTATCAAGGTTTCTGTGGTTCATAAGCATTCTGGTATCGTAATCATCTCAAACTTTTTCTTAGGCTTGCATGTGCCATGTGTGAAGGAAACACCAAGTTTGGGATTTTTCGGAGATGGTTTGCTACTTTCTGAGGTTTAATTGAATTTCCACGCGATGACACCGTTTTATTATAGGTTGAACTGAGTCTACCCACGAAAAGATCTGAAATGGTGCCAAACTTTTACACAAGCTCTAATGTGTCATAGGGATAAGAATTTTGTGGAAGTGGATGACAAAATCTATTGGGTCCAAGATGAAATTCACCCTCTTTTGTCTCATTCGGCATAGAGAAAAATATAATAAATAAAAAAAACTGATCAGAAAAATCTAAGATCCTGTGTGGGGTCCTAATTTTTTATACATGCTTGCTAAAAAAATTTCAAGCCATTTCAATGTAGGCGGAGTATACATGCTTCACAGAGGTACATGTGCCTTTTCATCGAACCATGACTATACACATATATTATAAAGGTTTCTATGGTTCATAAGCATTCTGGTGTCGTATTCATCTCAAACTTTTTCTTAGGCTTGCATGTGCAACGTGTGAAGGAAACACCAAGTTTGGGATTTTTCGGAGATGGTTTGCTACTTACTGAGGTTTATTTAAATTTCCGCGCGATGACACCGTTTAATTATAGGTTGAACTGAGTCTACCCACGAAAAGATCCGGAATGGTGCCAAACTTTTAAACAGGATCTAATGTGCCCTAGGCATAAGAATTTTATAGAGGTGGATGAAAAAATCTATTGGGTCCAAGATGAAATTCAGCCTCTTTTGTCTCATTCGGCACAAAGAAAAATATAATAAATAAAAAAATGATTAGAAAAATCTAAGATCCTATGTGAGGTCTTAATTTGGGTGTACATGCTTGCTAAAAAATTTCAAGACATTTCGACATAGGCAGAGTATACATGCTTCACAGAGGTATATGTGCCCTTTCATCGAACCATGAGTATACACATAGGTTATCAAGGTTTCTGTGGTTCATATGTATTTTGATGTCGTATTGGTCTCAAACTTTTTCTTAGGCTTGCACGTGCCACATGTGAAGGAAACATCTAGTTTGGGATTTTTCGAAGATGATTTGCTACTTTCTAAGATTTAATTGAATTTCCGCGCGATGACACCGATTAATTATAGGTTGAACTGAGTCTACCCACGAAGAGATCCAGAATGGTGCTAAACTTTTACACATGCTCTAATGTGTCCTAGGAATAAGAATTTTGTAGAGGTGGATGAAAAAATCTATTGGGTCCAAGATGAAATTCACCCTCTTTTGTCTCATTTAGCACACAGAAAAATATAATAAATAAAAAAACTGATCGGAAAAACCTAATATCCTGTGTGGGGTCTTAATTTGGGTGTACAAGCTTGTAAAAAAATTTCAAACCATTTTGACATAGGAATACATATGCTTGTATTTATTCAGTATATAATTTTTTTAATATATATAAACATCACTATCGGTTTCAAAAAACCGACATTGATGAGAATAAACCGACAGTGATATTGGTTATCACTGTCGGTTTATTTTGAAAACCACAGTGATATATAAAAAATTAAAAAAAAATTATGCCAGCCCTCGAGTTCGAGCTCAAGTCTCGAGCTGTAGAGTTCAGAGACTTAACCGCTGCGCTGGTATAGGATGTGTGCCAAGGGTTATTTACTTTTTCCTTTTGACCTTTAGGTCGCTCAAAAAATTATAAAATAGAACAAAAAAATTTGGGCCGCCTGGGACTCAAACACGGATCTCGGGGGCTAAGTTGAGGGGTCTTAACCATTGCGCCAGTAGGAGTTCGAAATAAAATGAAAAGTTATCCTACTTAACACCTAACTGCTACACCACATCACTGTCGGTTTGGGGAGTGACCCGGCAGTGATGTACCCCATCATTGTCGGTTTACTATCAAAACCGGCAGTGATAAGCTACTGGTATAAAAGAGGCGTTGGTTGAAATTATAAAAATTCATTTCAACCCCGTGCCAACCCCTCCCCCCACGCCGTCGGAGCACCACCCTGCGTCGGAGCACCGCCCCACGCCATCCACTGCCCCAAGCTAGAGCACCACGCCATCCGTGCCAAGCCGGAGCACCACGCCATTCGTCCCACCGCCGAGGCCTTCAGGAGCACGCGGATAGCTGCTTTCCCACCCCCACGATGAGTGCGTGGTTCACTGCCCGCTACGTGTCTGATGAAATGTCCCATGGTGTCCCACAGCTGCTTACTTGAAACAGTAGAGGCTTTTCATTTACCAAGTACTACAACTTATTGTTTGATATGATAATTTATTTGCCATAATTTATGTTACTGCTACTTTATTGCAATGCTAGCATACAGTTTGATCATGAATGTCTTGTCTATAGTGCCACTGATGCTCAATGTTTTTGGATGTGAGGATGGAGTATATATATTTTAGACCTATAGAACTAATATATATACATCTGGTTAAATAATATCTGCTATACTCTAGTTTTTAAAATGCAACAGCCCCCCACAACCATCTGAGTTTGTCAATCAGGCAATGTAACATGCATATAACTATCATGTCCCATTGTTTCTGTACAAAGCACTACCGAGCATTTGAGGGATACAGTTGCAAAGCCAGCTAATAGAGAAGTAGCTTATTTCTTAGCCACATCAACTGAGGGCCTAGGTCTTCAACGCTAACCGGTCTTGCCATGGAACCTCCCTCTTACCTTCACTTGCAAGAGAGTTTCCTGTATCCCTACAAATTGATAATAGTAGATGCATTGCATTACCTATCAGAGATCATATTTACGCCCTTTTCCTTCCATTGTCATGAAACGTCGAACCACGGCCTCACTGGTCACTTTCTTCATTTCTTCTTTCTCTAGATAGCAAATAAGTCTATGACTCAAGTGCTGATCACCCATGCGATTAGACAAAATTGTTTTGACAATCTTCATTCCCGAAAAGCATCTCTCAATTGTTGCAGTAGCGACATGCAATACTAGCAAAGCAATGCACATAATAAGATGTTATACTTTCTCTCATGATCAATGATTGCAAAGTGAGTATTTTATGTGCATTATGTGATTTAGTAAAATAGACTTTGCAGCCCTGTAAAATTTTCATTTGAAATGTAACCTGGATTGCTTGGAGGATGAGTAACATTAAATAGATTTAGTTTGGCCATATAACTTGAATAATAACTCTTGTTCAGTGAGTTACCATTACCACTTACCACATGCCTAATTTACTTAAATGTATAGGCAACCATGGCATGGTATGTAGTGCATGTTGGTCACATGCCTGAGATTTATTGAACCTGGGAAGATTGCTATGCTTAAGTCAATCGCTACCCTAGTAATTTGCACAAAAAGTACAACACAGAAGCTGAAGCTTTGAGGGCCTACTATAGTCATCTGGCCTACCTTGCAAACCATGGGCAACCGGACTACTATGGTCAATGAATGCAAACCATGGCCATCCACTGGCACTGGAGATTGAAGAGAAGCCACCCGCCGGGGATGTGAAGATTAGGAGAATTGCTCCTTGGTCTTGGAAAGATGTCATGCTTTTATTCATGGCTATGGTCCTTGCTTTTCTTATTTGGAAGTTGATGTAGGCTTAGTTTCGTAGAACAGTAGGTGGACTTTATTGTATGTGGTCAATCAAACAATGAATTTGTTGTAAGTAAACATATGCTATTATTTGACTTTGTTGTATGTGGATTTATTATTAGACTTTGCATTAAACATATTATATATATATGAACATATGCTATTAGTAGTTGTCCGCAGCCAAAACTAACCACAATCATGTCACAGCCATGACTCATCGTCGCCTGTTAACCCGTCGCTGAAGAACAGATCAGCAATAAGAAGCAGCTGATATCGCTGGGACGGGAAAGCCGCATGATCCGACAAACGGTGACGGTGTCGATCAGGACGGTGAGATCGAGCAGCCATGGACCCCGTCCGGCCTGCTCGATCTGGGTCAAAATGACCAAGATGGCCAGGTAACTTTGGTATCATGTGACTATGTAGCCACACATGCTAATCAATTGAGAGGGTCATAGCTTACTTGGTGTCTCTAGCAGAAGCCTCCACTAGCCGAGGAGCCAGAGGGTTCGGGTAGCAGGAATGCCAGATCCAAGCGAGGCGTGTCAAAGATTCCTGTTGGTAGGAATGCACACTAGCACATTACTGAGTTCGATGAATTCGGGGATCCACTCTCACCGCCTATAGCTTTGACCAAATACAAGACTATCCTCGGGTTACTTGTTAGGGACTTCATCCTGATTAGGTACAGGAAGTGGATTGGGAAAGATGATGACCCGTGGAGGGTTCCTGAAAGTGAGAAGGATTACATATGGGATGTCAAGATCCTAGAGTATTTCACTTTCCCAACCGAGTATGATAGGGAGTTAGTTAAGAAAAAAGCAAAAGAAATCATGGGACATGCTTCAAGAATTTCAAGGGGACATTGTACAAGAATTTTGTCCTCCAAATTAAAGAGCCAGATTTTGATGGTGGACAGTTTAGCAAGCAGAAGGACTTCTGGCAGGATTTCAAGGAATACAGGTTATCCGAGGAGTACTTAGCATTGAGCAGGAAGAATATAGAGAACTTGCAGAAAGCGATGAATCCTCATCATCTCGGCTCTCATGGCTATGCCAAAAAGATGCCAGAATTTGAAGTAGAACTTCAAAAGGCGTTCAGGTTGAGACCGCCAATTGGGAGCCCAGATCGGTAATATACTGTATGGGGAGGAATGTACAGCACGTCGAGGATGGGAGCTTTAGCTCCACAAATTAACCCATGAGCGAACTCATCCAGAGGATCTCCCAGGTAACTGAGGAGATGAGCCAAGGGACTTGCACTTCTAATAGGGAGAAAGACGCGCTCACCCAAGCACTCGGAACCAAGGAGCACCCTGGTCGCACTAGAGGAACTGGTGTTGTTCCTTGGAAACTAGCATTTCCCCAAGAATCTAACACTTACCAAAGCCGCTCGAGGGGTAGAGCGGAACTTGAGGCAAAGTATTTGAGGCGACTAAAAGAGATGGAAGACATAATGGAAGCACGGATTGAGACGACTGTTGAAGCGCGAGTCAAGCAAATTTTGCTGTCTAAGGGCTCAGGAGTACCACAAAACCCTACTCCTACTACCTTTAGCCCACAGTTTAGGGGTCGCAGCAGCTGTGGATCGACCCCGTTCGATGAAGAAGAGGCGAATGTGCCTCATCCGGTGGATGACATCACTGAACCCGTCAATGTCAAGTTGTACATCCATCAGGAATGGACAAAGGACAAGGTGGCGCTTGGCCTAGCCTGGCCTATGGGAGACGGGACAATTAATAGCCGCCCAATTCCATAGGGGTACGCTCGCATCACCATTGACATAATACTTAATAAGAAGTATAACAAGATACCCACTGAGTACCCTGTAGCGGAAGACAAGCCAAAACTTGGTCAAAACAAGGGCTCTCAAGTGGCCTAGCGCAAGCGCTTCATTAAGCTTGACCATCAATTGTCCTTTGATGATGAGGACGACTGTGAGTCTTCACCCACTCACGATGATCACTCACCCTCTTCCAACATAGATCACTCCCCTCCTCATCCGGAGCCATCACCCCCGAGAAGACAGAGGTCTCCTATTCCTCCTCATTTGACTCCATCTTCATAAGCCCCAAGAAAAGAGACTCCTCCTCCATCTTCATCAGCGTCGGGAAAACAGAATTCTCGTCGTCAGCCTCCTCCTCCTCCTCCACCTCAGCCCAAAACAAGATCAAGGACATCCTCGCAGTCGCAGAAAAGGTCCTTAGATTCGGTCGCTAATGCTCCCAAAGTGGACCTTCAAAAAAGAAAAAGGCCGTTCAGTGGCAGCGTTACCACCTTGATGAAAGAAAAATTTACAGCACACATGTATTAGTTTCTTCAATCTCTGTGCCTCACTGCCTTCGTTTTTGTTGAAGTCCGAATTTGAAAGGCAAACACAGAATAAATATGCTATAACAAGAGATGAAGAAATACACAATAAAGATTTAAGGAACATACAGAAGTACGTCGAAGACAACCTAGGATTAACCATGGAAGAGGCCGCGAACATCTATTATGATGTACAAGGGACGAGAAACCGGCAATGAAGTATGAAAGGGACAATGTTTTGGTTCCCGATCATGAGTATAAAAATCTGACAACATATATGCGTCAGTTACATGAATATTACATGGCTCAAGCAACAGAGACGGACGACTTTAGTTTTGAGGTTATTATCCGTTCGCCACATATTTTCCATTATCCTGAAGAAGAGAAGTTCGATGTCGAGTGGAAGTACTTGTTTCAGCTATACCAAAAACACTCTCTCGATGTTCAAATGTTGACGCTGTGGACTATGTAAGTACCCTACACGCATAATATTACAATTAACTACTCTCTCGAGATACAAATTGTTAACTTTTGAGCACTTTCCATGATTTTATGTAGGTGTATGGCAAAATTTTACATTCTAAAAAGCAAATGGGATTACATAGGCTTCTTGGACCCCTTGCGAGTCAATGAGAGGACATGTCTAGACCTCCATGGATATGACGTGGAAGACCTGAAACAGAGATTGATTGCTGTTTTCGACGAATTCACGATGAAGAACAAAACCCACATACTTCTAGCCTACAACTGCGAGTATGTATTCTCGGCTTTTAATTTTATGCTTCTTTTTTGTTAAGATTATTCGATAATTAGGATTCTGTGATTGCAGCAACCATTTCATCTTCATTTGTGTTAATCTTGCCAAAAATTTGATCGAGGTGTGGGACTCGAAGAAAAAACCATTTCATCATCTGGATGCACTGGTGGTAGTGCTGAATTAGTAAAGGATCTTAATAACATATTATTTTCTAATCACACATACCACTTTCTAATGTTTCTCCTTTTAATGTTGCTCAGTGTCCGAAGAAGACATATTGGTGGGACGCCGGTCACATTCAAGGTTGTCGAAATGGAGGGGAAGTACCTATCACAGCCGGCGGGAAACAATGAATGCGAGTTTTATGTAATATGGGCAATGCTTCGCTACATCGGCGGGAAATCGAAAGAAGCCGATAAGTTGGTGTGTATAATCCCCATTTCATTTATGTCTGTTAATAATTCAACAAAATGATTTACTATTACTCTTTGGATATCATCTTTTTTGAACGACAGTGCAGAAATATAACCACGAAAGGCTGTTAGACATGGAGATCGTTGCACTACAATCGGAGCTGGCAAAATTCATCTTAGCCGAGATATTGGAAAAAGATGGAGTATTTTCCATTGCACAATCCGTGAAGTACAAGGACCAGTATGGCCCAGAGCGGCTCGCCAGATTATTGTAAGATGTCCGAGAAGCATTGCACAATCTGTGAAGTCCGAGAATATTTCTTTTTTATTTTGAGGGATCGAGATCTGGATAAGAACATTTGAATTGTAACCGTAACATTTGTAATGTCGTCTACGTAGCGTATATAAAGCGAAACCCAATTCCACGAAAAAATATAAATTAAAATCAATTATAAAACAATAAAATACGAACGTGACATCACTGCCGGTTATCAGAAAACTTGCAGTGTTGTCGTAAACATCACTCTCGGTTAGCAACAAAACCGGCAGTGATGGCACTGCCGGCTCGAGCCACAAACCGGCAGCGTTGGCTTAGCCATCACTGCCGGTTCTTGTCACAAACCGGCAGTGATTCTTACTACAATACTGCCGGTTGAAACACAAAATGACAGTGTTGTTGGAGCTGAACACTACCCGGGTGGTGTTATGAACCGGCAGTGTTGGTGGAAATGAACATTGCCGGTTGTGTAAAGAACCGGCAGTGAAGTTGAAGAACACTGCCGGTTTGTAGGAGCCGACAGTGATAGCTTACCCTCATCACTGTCGGTATGGTTGTGCCGGTTCAAAATCCGACAATGATGAGGTATTTTGAACCGGCAGTGAAGTGCTATTCTGACGTAGTGGTATGGAGTTATAATAACATGTGAATATATCAATAAATCTTGGGGGTTATGATAAATGTATATATTCATAAAAACAATAGTAGTTGTCCTAAAAAGGTGAGAGTAAATAGTAGTTGTCCTAAAAAGGTGAGAGTAATCTAAATGGCAAAGAAAAAAAGCATAAAAGTGCAACCTCTATAGGTAAATACATCTGCCTGCTATGACTGCCAGCTTGAAGACATGGCCAGTGAGTGTATTTTAAAGAGTAGTTATATTGTTGTTTGAAGTACTGCACAACTGATACCCTTGTGCCATCTTGATCAAACCTGTATACACAAAATGAAAAAATCTAGGATATCTAATGTGATTGCATAACTGGAATCCAACAAAATATATATAGTAGAATAGATACGTCAAATCAATCAATGGAGCTGAGGTTATCCCCGTGATCTTGTAACGAATGGATATATCATGTCCATGCTTGGTTGCAACCCGGGCCCCCTTAAGTGCCTTCTTCAGCTGTGATGCAAAAAAAATTTACAAATCATGATGACATATATGGTGAGATAATTAAACAGACAACTAACTTAAATGAGAATACGGCATGATAAAGGCTCTATGCATGGTCCACACTTTTATATATATGCGATCGTAATCAGACAAAAATGCCGTTGAAGAAACATCTGTGAGAGAGAAGAAATAGGTCTAACTTCGTATTCTTAATATCATGATAATCAAAATGGATCTCATCTAATTGAAGAAGATGTGTTATAACTCAAAGTAAAATAAAAGCCAGCAAAAGAAAAAAAGGTATGCTACAAATTAGGACTGCTACATATATATATATACTTATATCTGATAGGTAGATATACATCACACTGTTGATTTATTCAGAATACTGCTGATTTTAAAGTGTATAAAATACTTCACATGGTTGGTGAAAGGTATCAAAATTTTAGTTGAATTATTAGTTAAATCCAAATAGTTCAACTGATATAAACTATAGCTACACACTTGGGAGTTCAAATATTTTGTTGTGCTTATGCACCAAGATCTTATTTTGTGTATTTATTTATATAGTATGAAGACTAACACTTAGCATGATAACAAAAACTAGCCTGTGCAACCCTATCTATATTTGTGCAACCCTATCTATATTTGATAATAAAGGTATAGAGAAGGGACATGGAATACGGGAATGAATTCTTTCTAATTCAGAAGCAAGCATTTTGAAAAAGCAATTCATGTCAATGTTTGTAGGGTGACCAGCAGGTCTATGTAATAAAAGTTAAAATACCACAACTCTACCTACATTAAGGGACAACCCCATCTGTGTAGGGCGTAGGCTCTGGTAGTAACCCCTCCATTCCACACCATTTCCTAGAGGCCCACCATTTCCAAAAGCATGTGGTGAGAAAAACGATCTTGATATCGATGTATACCTGCCACCGGAATTGAAGTAAATAAATAAATAAACCATAAAATTCATAAGTCTATGCAAGAACTATATGATGTCAGAATGAATAACTCGGGTGAAATATACACCTGCCAGGCTATCACATGCATACTTCCTCCGTTCTAAATTATAAGTCGTTCTTTGAGAGTCAAAGCATCTCAAGTTTGACCAAAATAATAGAGAGAATTACAAAGATTTATGACATCAAATAGGTATACTATGAAAATATAATTAATAAAGAATCTAATTATACTTATTTGATATCATAAATGTTATTATTTTATTATATAAATTTGGTTAACCTTGAGATGCTTTGACTCTCAAGAAAGTTAGAACGACTTATAATTTGAGACGAAGGGAGTACTACCCGTATATACGAAATGCATGTGCATGAGTGCATGAATATATGCAATATATAATACCTAGCAGTTGGGTATTCTCTCAGAGCGATATCAAGATCCTGGATAGTGTTTTGTGGCAGATCTCGGCTCCTGCCATCCAAGTACATTTTGAGGCTGTTCATATCAATATCTGTAGCAAACTTGATTGTCACCCTGTACTCTTTCTCGCTGCAAATCGTGTCAGTCAAACACATATATTGGAGAAGAAGTCAACGCATAGAACTTGCTTGGATGCTGGTAAGGGGTTCAAAGTTTCAAACATACCCTTGGTTTGCTCTCTCGGGGTTTGTTAGCTTGAGAACAAACTCTTTGGCTTTGAATGGCAGTGGGCTGCCTGCCGTGAATAGGCTTTTTCCATCGTAAACAGGAAGCCGCTCGCCCAAGTGTTGCTTGTCAAAGTTAACGAGCTCGGTGATGATCCATCTGTTTCTTGCCCGTGAGGCCGATTCGGGAGTGATTGCCACCTGTGAAATAAAGACATATATATACTGATTGAACTTATTAATTAATTAGATGCAAATAAAGATGAAAACTGCCGTGTGCTTCTTCTATATACACCTAGTAAAACGACTGAAGCATCGTCGGCTACCTGGTGATACGAAGTCCCACCTATCTGTATAGCACCAGGTGATACGAAATCCGGCTACCCATATATAAAGCACCCAGTGATACACAGTCTCCATGCGTCCAATATAAAGTCCTATCTTGTTTCCTACGTGACCCTGCCTACCGTTTCCTACATGACTCCATAGCCTACGTGATGTGTCTTCCAGATTTCCGAATTGTCTCTGGCCCCGACCACCACGTCCTGCCCGAGCTCCGCGCCGAGCAAAGTCCATGACAAAGTCAGCGTCGATCGGGCGTCATGGAGCATAGGCACGACTACCAGATGAACGGCCCATCGGCGGTGCCCACTGGTCCGTGACCTCCATGTCACCGGCAAGCCAGCCGCGAGCATCCAAGTCGCCCTGCAGCCCGCCGTTGCAGCTGATCTTGGTGAGCCCTAGGAGCTCCAGCGATGACGTGTCGTACATGGGCAGGTCAGTGTAGTTGGAGAAGGTCAGGAACCCAGCGGCCCTCGCCGAGAGGCTGTACTCACGGCCGGGCCTGACGTGGCAGTGTATAAGGTCAGTGTGTGCAGCGGCCTGATGGGGAGGTCCACGCCGCCAGAGGCAACGATGGAGTGAAGTAGCTTGTCCGCTCACGTGCCCACCATAACGACTCACCAGGCGCCGCAGAACACCTCGCTGCCAATGGCCTTCACCATGACGCCGCAGTTGCTCCCCTTGTCGATGCCGACGAACTCGGTGTTGTCCCTGACCACAACACCCCTGGCTAGCGACGACGAGCGATTGGAACATGGACAAAGCCTTGGTAGCGTCGAGCATATGCTGCCATGGTCGCTGACCATTGTGACCCACCTGTTCGCTGGGGGCACGACGAAGGCCCTGTCGCCATGGGCGTGAACAAAAATTTGTAGCCCCGGTGCAACACACGGCCCCTGTCAATGCCGACAAACTCGGTGTGGGTCCCAAACCACGGCGCCTAGGGAGGCGCGCGAGTGACTGGAACATGGCCATGGCTTTGGCAGCGCTGAGCATACTGCCGTGGTCGCTAACCGTGGTGACCCACCCGTTGGTCAGGGGCACGGCAAAGGCGCCGTCGCTGTAGGCGTGAATAAAAATTTGCAGCCCGATGCAACGAACGGACATATATCTAGTTCGTGAAACATGCATGTAGATTTTGTTCATCACCGGAAATCGGCTCTTTACTGTGTGTTTTTATGTTTGCCGAGTATATTGCTTTGGGCACTCGGCAAACAAGCTATTTGCCAAGTGCTATGAAAAAAAACACTCAGCAAAATAATTGCATTCGGCAAACAAACTTTTTATCGAGTGCTGCAAAAAAACACTCGGCAAAGAAGTAAGTTTGCCGAGTGTTTTTTTTTCACACTCGGTAAAGAAGTAAGTTTGCTGAGTGTTTTTTTGGCACTCGGTAAAGAAATAAGTTTTTCCCTCTTGTAACCTTGAAACTTTTTCTACACTCCACATAGAACATGTGGTACTCCATGTTAAAATTTGGTATATTTCTGGATCTGTTTGCTATATTTAATTAATTTATTACATTTCAATCCATTTTTTGAATCAAGTCAAATTTGAACTGGAAGTGATTCAAATGATATAATAAAATGAGTAGAAAAATGATATTCATGTTATTGAGTCCAGTGTGAGGCCTTACCCGGGAAATAAAAAGAAATTTCGAACATCTTGTCCAAGAAACACGACAACAAACGTGTGGCCGAATGGTTTTTAAATTCTAAAAAACGCAAATGAAGTCTGAAAATCATGAGATTTGTCATGATCTGATGATATCATATGTGGAGGCTGTGGTAAAAAATTAAGAAGGTTTCGCACAATTTGTCACATACGATGTTTACAAACAGAAGCATCTCAAAAAAAGAATCGTAGCGTTGAGAAGGAATCAATAAGATTTAGAGTCAAAGTCACGGTCGAATTGGGGTTTGACTTCAAAACTTTTTGTATAGGCAATAGAGAACATAGATTGTTTCATGTGAAATTTTAGTAATTTTTTTGGATCTGTTTGATAATTTTAATTTATTAAGTGCAATTATAGAATTTTAATTGATATAAATTAAATTTGAGCTGTAACTTTTTCCATCTGTTTCTTGCCCGTGAGGCCGATTCGGGAGTGATTGCCACCTGTGAAATAAAGACATATATATACTGATTGAACTTATTAATTAATTAGATGCAAATAAAGATGAAAACTGCCGTGTGCTTCTTCTATATACACCTAGTAAAACGACTGAAGCATCGTCGGCTACCTGGTGATACGAAGTCCCACCTATCTGTATAGCACCAGGTGATACGAAATCCGGCTACCCATATATAAAGCACCCAGTGATACACAGTCTCCATGCGTCCAATATAAAGTCCTATCTTGTTTCCTACGTGACCCTGCCTACCGTTTCCTACATGACTCCATAGCCTACGTGATGTGTCTTCCAGATTTCCGAATTGTCTCTGGCCCCGACCACCACGTCCTGCCCGAGCTCCGCGCCGAGCAAAGTCCATGACAAAGTCAGCGTCGATCGGGCGTCATGGAGCATAGGCACGACTACCAGATGAACGGCCCATCGGCGGTGCCCACTGGTCCGTGACCTCCATGTCACCGGCAAGCCAGCCGCGAGCATCCAAGTCGCCCTGCAGCCCGCCGTTGCAGCTGATCTTGGTGAGCCCTAGGAGCTCCAGCGATGACGTGTCGTACATGGGCAGGTCAGTGTAGTTGGAGAAGGTCAGGGAACCCAGCGGCCCTCGCCGAGAGGCTGTACTCACGGCCGGGCCTGACGTGGCAGTGTATAAGGTCAGTGTGTGCAGCGGCCTGATGGGGAGGTCCACGCCGCCAGAGGCAACGATGGAGTGAAGTAGCTTGTCCGCTCACGTGCCCACCATAACGACTCACCAGGCGCCGCAGAACACCTCGCTGCCAATGGCCTTCACCATGACGCCGCAGTTGCTCCCCTTGTCGATGCCGACGAACTCGGTGTTGTCCCTGACCACAACACCCCTGGCTAGCGACGACGAGCGATTGGAACATGGACAAAGCCTTGGTAGCGTCGAGCATATGCTGCCATGGTCGCTGACCATTGTGACCCACCTGTTCGCTGGGGGCACGACGAAGGCCCTGTCGCCATGGGCGTGAACAAAAATTTGTAGCCCCGGTGCAACACACGGCCCCCTGTCAATGCCGACAAACTCGGTGTGGGTCCCAAACCACGGCGCCTAGGGAGGGCGCGAGTGACTGGAACATGGCCATGGCTTTGGCAGCGCTGAGCATACTGCCGTGGTCGCTAACCGTGGTGACCCACCCGTTGGTCAGGGGCACGGCAAAGGCGCCGTCGCTGTAGGCGTGAATAAAAATTTGCAGCCCGATGCAACGAACGGACATATATCTAGTTCGTGAAACATGCATGTAGATTTTGTTCATCACCGGAAATCGGCTCTTTACTGTGTGTTTTTATGTTTGCCGAGTATATTGCTTTGGGCACTCGGCAAACAAGCTATTTGCCAAGTGCTATGAAAAAAAACACTCAGCAAAATAATTGCATTCGGCAAACAAACTTTTTATCGAGTGCTGCAAAAAAACACTCGGCAAAGAAGTAAGTTTGCCGAGTGTTTTTTTTTCACACTCGGTAAAGAAGTAAGTTTGCTGAGTGTTTTTTTGGCACTCGGTAAAGAAATAAGTTTTTCCCTCTTGTAACCTTGAAACTTTTTCTACACTCCACATAGAACATGTGGTACTCCATGTTAAAATTTGGTATATTTCTGGATCTGTTTGCTATATTTAATTAATTTATTACATTTCAATCCATTTTTTGAATCAAGTCAAATTTGAACTGGAAGTGATTCAAATGATATAATAAAATGAGTAGAAAAATGATATTCATGTTATTGAGTCCAGTGTGAGGCCTTACCCGGGAAATAAAAAGAAATTTCGAACATCTTGTCCAAGAAACACGACAACAAACGTGTGGCCGAATGGTTTTTAAATTCTAAAAAACGCAAATGAAGTCTGAAAATCATGAGATTTGTCATGATCTGATGATATCATATGTGGAGGCTGTGGTAAAAAATTAAGAAGGTTTCGCACAATTTGTCACATACGATGTTTACAAACAGAAGCATCTCAAAAAAAGAATCGTAGCGTTGAGAAGGAATCAATAAGATTTAGAGTCAAAGTCACGGTCGAATTGGGGTTTGACTTCAAAACTTTTTGTATAGGCAATAGAGAACATAGATTGTTTCATGTGAAATTTTAGTAATTTTTTTGGATCTGTTTGATAATTTTAATTTATTAAGTGCAATTATAGAATTTTAATTGATATAAATTAAATTTGAGCTGTAACTTTTTCCATCTGTTTCTTGCCCGTGAGGCCGATTCGGGAGTGATTGCCACCTGTGAAATAAAGACATATATATACTGATTGAACTTATTAATTAATTAGATGCAAATAAAGATGAAAACTGCCGTGTGCTTCTTCTATATACACCTAGTAAAACGACTGAAGCATCGTCGGCTACCTGGTGATACGAAGTCCCACCTATCTGTATAGCACCAGGTGATACGAAATCCGGCTACCCATATATAAAGCACCCAGTGATACACAGTCTCCATGCGTCCAATATAAAGTCCTATCTTGTTTCCTACGTGACCCTGCCTACCGTTTCCTACATGACTCCATAGCCTACGTGATGTGTCTTCCAGATTTCCGAATTGTCTCTGGCCCCGACCACCACGTCCTGCCCGAGCTCCGCGCCGAGCAAAGTCCATGACAAAGTCAGCGTCGATCGGGCGTCATGGAGCATAGGCACGACTACCAGATGAACGGCCCATCGGCGGTGCCCACTGGTCCGTGACCTCCATGTCACCGGCAAGCCAGCCGCGAGCATCCAAGTCGCCCTGCAGCCCGCCGTTGCAGCTGATCTTGGTGAGCCCTAGGAGCTCCAGCGATGACGTGTCGTACATGGGCAGGTCAGTGTAGTTGGAGAAGGTCAGGAACCCAGCGGCCCTCGCCGAGAGGCTGTACTCACGGCCGGGCCTGACGTGGCAGTGTATAAGGTCAGTGTGTGCAGCGGCCTGATGGGGAGGTCCACGCCGCCAGAGGCAACGATGGAGTGAAGTAGCTTGTCCGCTCACGTGCCCACCATAACGACTCACCAGGCGCCGCAGAACACCTCGCTGCCAATGGCCTTCACCATGACGCCGCAGTTGCTCCCCTTGTCGATGCCGACGAACTCGGTGTTGTCCCTGACCACAACACCCCTGGCTAGCGACGACGAGCGATTGGAACATGGACAAAGCCTTGGTAGCGTCGAGCATATGCTGCCATGGTCGCTGACCATTGTGACCCACCTGTTCGCTGGGGGCACGACGAAGGCCCTGTCGCCATGGGCGTGAACAAAAATTTGTAGCCCCGGTGCAACACACGGCCCCTGTCAATGCCGACAAACTCGGTGTGGGTCCCAAAACCACGGCGCCTAGGGAGGGCGCGAGTGACTGGAACATGGCCATGGCTTTGGCAGCGCTGAGCATACTGCCGTGGTCGCTAACCGTGGTGACCCACCCGTTGGTCAGGGGCACGGCAAAGGCGCCGTCGCTGTAGGCGTGAATAAAAATTTGCAGCCCGATGCAACGAACGGACATATATCTAGTTCGTGAAACATGCATGTAGATTTTGTTCATCACCGAAATCGGCTCTTTCTTGAAGAGTGTTTTTATGTTTGCCGAGTATATTGCTTTGGGCACTCGGCAAACAAGCTATTTGCCAAGTGCTATGAAAAAAAACACTCAGCAAAATAATTGCATTCGGCAAACAAACTTTTTATCGAGTGCTGCAAAAAAAACACTCGGCAAAGAAGTAAGTTTGCCGAGTGTTTTTTTTTCACACTCGGTAAAGAAGTAAGTTTGCTGAGTGTTTTTTTTGGCACTCGGTAAAGAAATAAGTTTTTCCCTCTTGTAACCTTGAAACTTTTTCTACACTCCACATAGAACATGTGGTACTCCATGTTAAAATTTGGTATATTTCTGGATCTGTTTGCTATATTTAATTAATTTATTACATTTCAATCCATTTTTTGAATCAAGTCAAATTTGAACTGGAAGTGATTCAAATGATATAATAAAATGAGTAGAAAAATGATATTCATGTTATTGAGTCCAGTGTGAGGCCTTACCCGGGAAATAAAAAGAAATTTCGAACATCTTGTCCAAGAAACACGACAACAAACGTGTGGCCGAATGGTTTTTAAATTCTAAAAACGCATAAATGAAGTCTGAAAATCATGAGATTTGTCATGATCTGATGATATCATATGTGGAGGCTGTGGTAAAAAATTAAGAAGGTTTCGCACAATTTGTCACATACGATGTTTACAAACGAAGCATCTCAAAAAAAAGAATCGAAGCGTTGAGAAGGAATCAATAAGATTTAGAGTCAAAGTCACGGTCGAATTGGGGTTTGACTTCAAAACTTTTGTATAGGCAATAGAGAACATAGATTGTTTCATGTGAAATTTTAGTAATTTTTTTGGATCTGTTTGATAATTTTAATTTATTAAGTGCAATTATAGAATTTTAATTGATATAAATTAAATTTGAGCTGTAACTTTTTCCATCTGTTTCTTGCCCGTGAGGCCGATTCGGGAGTGATTGCCACCTGTGAAATAAAGACATATATATACTGATTGAACTTATTAATTAATTAGATGCAAATAAAGATGAAAACTGCCGTGTGCTTCTTCTATATACACCTAGTAAAACGACTGAAGCATCGTCGGCTACCTGGTGATACGAAGTCCCACCTATCTGTATAGCACCAGGTGATACGAAATCCGGCTACCCATATATAAAGCACCCAGTGATACACAGTCTCCATGCGTCCAATATAAAGTCCTATCTTGTTTCCTACGTGACCCTGCCTACCGTTTCCTACATGACTCCATAGCCTACGTGATGTGTCTTCCAGATTTCCGAATTGTCTCTGGCCCCGACCACCACGTCCTGCCCGAGCTCCGCGCCGAGCAAAGTCCATGACAAAGTCAGCGTCGATCGGGCGTCATGGAGCATAGGCACGACTACCAGATGAACGGCCCATCGGCGGTGCCCACTGGTCCGTGACCTCCATGTCACCGGCAAGCCAGCCGCGAGCATCCAAGTCGCCCTGCAGCCCGCCGTTGCAGCTGATCTTGGTGAGCCCTAGGAGCTCCAGCGATGACGTGTCGTACATGGGCAGGTCAGTGTAGTTGGAGAAGGTCGGGAACCCAGCGGCCCTCGCCGAGAGGCTGTACTCACGGCCGGGCCTGACGTGGCAGTGTATAAGGTCAGTGTGTGCAGCGGCCTGATGGGGAGGTCCACGCCGCCAGAGGCAACGATGGAGTGAAGTAGCTTGTCCGCTCACGTGCCCACCATAACGACTCACCAGGCGCCGCAGAACACCTCGCTGCCAATGGCCTTCACCATGACGCCGCAGTTGCTCCCCTTGTCGATGCCGACGAACTCGGTGTTGTCCCTGACCACAACACCCCTGGCTAGCGACGACGAGCGATTGGAACATGGACAAAGCCTTGGTAGCGTCGAGCATATGCTGCCATGGTCGCTGACCATTGTGACCCACCTGTTCGCTGGGGGCACGACGAAGGCCCTGTCGCCATGGGCGTGAACAAAAATTTGTAGCCCCGGTGCAACACACGGCCCCCTGTCAATGCCGACAAACTCGGTGTGGGTCCCAAACCACGGCGCCTAGGGAGGGCGCGAGTGACTGGAACATGGCCATGGCTTTGGCAGCGCTGAGCATACTGCCGTGGTCGCTAACCGTGGTGACCCACCCGTTGGTCAGGGGCACGGCAAAGGCGCCGTCGCTGTAGGCGTGAATAAAAATTTGCAGCCCGATGCAACGAACGGACATATATCTAGTTCGTGAAACATGCATGTAGATTTTGTTCATCACCGGAAATCGGCTCTTTACTGAGTGTTTTTATGTTTGCCGAGTATATTGCTTTGGGCACTCGGCAAACAAGCTATTTGCCAAGTGCTATGAAAAAAAACACTCAGCAAAATAATTGCATTCGGCAAACAAACTTTTTATCGAGTGCTGCAAAAAAAACACTCGGCAAAGAAGTAAGTTTGCCGAGTGTTTTTTTTTCACACTCGGTAAAGAAGTAAGTTTGCTGAGTGTTTTTTTTGGCACTCGGTAAAGAAATAAGTTTTTCCCTCTTGTAACCTTGAAACTTTTTCTACACTCCACATAGAACATGTGGTACTCCATGTTAAAATTTGGTATATTTCTGGATCTGTTTGCTATATTTAATTAATTTATTACATTTCAATCCATTTTTTGAATCAAGTCAAATTTGAACTGGAAGTGATTCAAATGATATAATAAAATGAGTAGAAAAATGATATTCATGTTATTGAGTCCAGTGTGAGGCCTTACCCGGGAAATAAAAAGAAATTTCGAACATCTTGTCCAAGAAACACGACAACAAACGTGTGGCCGAATAGTTTTTAAATTCTAAAAAACGCAAATGAAGTCTAAAAATCATGAGATTTGTCATGATCTGATGATATCATATGTGGAGGCTGTGGTAAAAAAATTAAGAAGGTTTCGCACAATTTGTCACATACGATGTTTACAAACAGATGCATCTCAAAAAAAGAATCGTAGCGTTGAGAAGGAATCAATAAGATTTAGAGTCAAAGTCACGGTCGAATTGGGGTTTGACTTCAAAACTTTTTGTATAGGCAATAGAGAACATAGATTGTTTCATGTGAAATTTTGGTAATTTTTTTGGATCCGTTTGATAATTTTAATTTATTAAGTGCAATTATAGAATTTTAATTGATATAAATTAAATTTGAGCTGTAACTGCATAAAATAATGGAATTATATTCATAGAAAAATCATATATATATATATATATATATATATATATATATATATATATATATATATATATATTGTTGAGTCAATTTGACAAGGTATTTTCAAAGTACATCGAACAAAAAAAAGGAAAAACACGTTATGGAAAACAAGGAAATGAAAAAAGAACTAATATATTTGCTGAGTGCGCCAAACCTTGACACTCGGCAAAGCTATCTTTGCCGAGTGTCCTAGCTCCACACTCGGCAAACTCAACACTTTATAAACTTAAAGAAACATGTTTCGCCACATCAGCGATCCGTGTCTCCAAAATCGAGCTCTCCCATTGGCCCGAACCTCCTCTCCCTGGATCCCTCCCCTCTTATCCCTTCCCTCTCCCTCTCTCCTTATCCATTCCTCTCACCTCATCTTCCAAGGGGCAAGGGGCAGGAGGGTGGCGGCGGGCATGGGACACTGGCCGGCGGTGGGCGGTGCGGCACGGCGGCAGGAGGCGGCCATAGCCGGGCGGGGCGGCGCAGGCGCAGGACACCGGCTGGCGGTGGGCTGCACGGCACGATGGTAGGAGGCGGCCATGGCCGGGCGCGCGGGGCGGCGCGGGCAGGGCGGCGTGGGCGTGGGACACCGGCTGGCGGTGGGCGGCGCGGTACGACGGCAGGAGGCGGCCACGGCCGGGCGTGTGGGGCAGGCGGGAGGGGCGGTGTGGGCGGTCAAGGTCGAGGCTATGGCGGCGCGGGCAGGACGGCGTTGGCGACGGGAGCGGCGGTCGCTGCGGGCGCATGGGCGGCTAGAGCGGGGAGCGGCCGAGTGGCGGGAGCGGCGGGAACGGCAGCTGGAATACTATGACATGGCAGCGCCAGTGCGTTCCGTGGCCATCATCGCGGCCGTGCGGTGTGCGCTTGTTGGACGACGAGCGGCCTCTGGTGTGGACCACGCCGGTCAGGGACGGGCACGGCGCGAGCGGGCTTTTTTTCGCAAAAACCATTGTTTGCCGAGTTTATTTTTTCGTCGACACTCGGCAAACAAGACATATTTGCCGGGTGCTTATGCCGCTAGACACTTGGTAAATGCGCCATAAACGTCTTCTCACCGTCACATTGATTTTTTTTGCCGAGTGTCGGTTTTAGCACTCGGCAAAGTCTTTGCCGAGTGCCTGATAAAAAACACTCGACAAAGAAACGTTTGCCGACTCTGTGTACGCCGAGTGCCGTTTGCCGAGTGTAACACTCGGCAAAGCCTTTGCCGAGTGTTTTTTTGGGCTTCGCCATGTGCCGTGGGCACACGACAAACTTCCAGATTTTGGTTGTGGTTGGATAACTATTTGCAAGGATGAAGAATATATATGATCGAGATATATAGCACACGATTGAGATTTGCAATAGAGATATGGCCATAGGGGTTATGCATGCATACGTACTCCCTCCGTCTCAAAAAATAGAGTCGTTATGGAAATCGGGCTGGTCAAACTTTCTCAACTTTGACTAGGTTTATAGAAAATACGTGTAATATTTATATCTCCAAATAATTTATTATGAAATTATATTCAACGATCTACCTAATGATACTAATTATGTACCATAAATATTAATATTTTGTTAAATATATTTGGTCAAAGTTAAAAGTTGCTGACTTTTTGGAAGCGAGAATGACTCTTTTTTTTGTGACAGGGGGAGTACATCGTACTGATAGATATCCTTGTCGGCGAGCTAGACCTGTAGATGGTTGGTGCGCACCCGACACCTCCGCCCGACGGTTCCATACCCCGGTCGCGCGGGGAACACCATGGCCTTGCTCGAAGCCGGAGGCAGGAAGCTACCTGCAGCAGGCGCCACTTGATCCGCTGGTGCCTTCCCTTGCATCTACGGTACCGCCGCAGCCATAGGTGCCTGGCCTGATGAGCTCCCTACCGATGGTGGCGGCTTCACCACTTGCATGGTCGGTCGCCCGGCCGACGTAGGGCCCTAAATTGGCGCCGACACTGGGCACGACGATGATGGCCTCACTGCTAGGCCTGGCTTCATCCCTTGCATGACTAGTTGCACCGCCATAAGAGCCAACTGACCGAGCGCCGGCGACAACGATGACACAACGGGCTCCCTGCAGGTGCTAAGGGCATGTTTGGAGCGTTGGCCCATTGGCCTGGCAGCGCCCCCAAGCTGCAGTGCATGTGTTTGATGTCCATGGGCTGTCTCCTAGCCCGGCTCCCCAGATGTATTTCGGTCCCTCGGCCTGGCTCTAGGGAAATGCTCCCCCTTTGTTTTTCTAGGGCATGGCCGTGTGCGGCTCCTCTAGGGCGATTCATGGCGGTGGCGGCTGGCTCGCGCGTGCTCACTCAGGAAGTGTGAAACCTCCGTGTGCGCTTCCGATACTGGTGAAATCCATTGCCTTTATAAGTGGCCCCTGCCTTGGCGAGCTCCTCTCCTTCGTCTCCATTGCTTGTCCACCAAATCCTGTGAGAGACCAATGGTGTGTTGAGGTGTGGTGTCCGGCGAGGCGGTGTTCTTCCCTGGCGAGCTTCCTCTCCGTTCCCCCGGCCCAGATCTGGTGGGATGTGGCGCCGCACCTTGTTCCTAGCTGGGACTCCAGGAGGCGGTCGTATTCTTCCTTCGTCTTCCTCGGTTTCGGTGGTGCGCGTGGTGGTGCTGTGTACCGGATCTGCTTCCTCTCCGTCGGGATCTGCTTCTTCTTCGTTGCCTCATCTTCTTCTCCATTGTTCGCTTCGCGTTTGCTCCGTCCACCACCCCGAGGTGAAATCCACCCCTAATGGACCTACTCTTTGGTTTGGATGATGCTAGGGTTTCATTGTACTTGTATAAGGTGCTATCTTTATGGCTTGTCTGAGCTTTTGGTGACGGTTGATTTGTTATGCGATGTTGGATTTAGGGTTTGCCTTCAACTGTTGTTACTGTTCTTACTTCATTATGGTTTCATGTTGTTTGTTTACCTGTTATTATGGTCGATGATGATGTCCATTCCACTAGGAGGCATGTTCTATCATGTAGCCATGCCTACTTTTGTTGTTGAATGATTTCACATCCATGTTGAGGCCAGCCAGGGTCAATTGAACTGTGTTTGTCTTGAATGTTCATGCATATAGATGGATCTGGCCCAAAATCGTGAGCTGATGGCCAATCAAGCTACTACTTTGGTAGTTGTTATGGTGTCTTATGTTGTCACTAGGCTTGGGAGGTCTAGGCCTGAACCAGACCCACTGTTGTATCATCTTAGGAGTGATGCTGAGCAGCATAGGAAGCAGACCCTGCAAGCCATTTACAACTCTACATATGCAGAGTGTCTGTCCATGTTAAGGATGACTAGAGATCCTTTTTATGCTTTGTGTAACCTATTTAGAAATAGGGTCCTTGTACTAGAAAAGGCTGGGTGCATAGTTGAGGAGCAGGTTGCTATGTTCCTCCATGTAGTTGGACACAACCAAAGGTTTAGGGTGGTTCACCAATCCTTTAGGAGGTCAATTGAGACTATCCATAGGCACTTCCACTAGGTTTTGTATGCTATTGGTGAGCTTAGAAGTGAAATGATTAAGCCTCCTACACATGGCATACATCCAAAAATCCTTGGGAGCCATAGATGGAACCCATACATGTAGGTAATTGTAAATTTAACTATTAAGCCATAATTCACTATAGGTGTGAACCAATGCACTTATCGCACTTACACCTTTTTTAGGACTGTATTGGTGCCATTGATGGCATCCATGTTTTGGCTAGGGTGCCTAGACACATGCAGCAGGCTTTTAGGGGTAGGAAATCAAACCCCACACAAAATGTGATAGCTGCTATGGACTTTGACTTGAAGTTCACTTATGTATTGGCTGTCTGAGAGGGCTGAGCACATGATGCCCTCATCCTTGCTGATGTCATTGAGAGAAATGATGGGTTCATTATGCCTGAAGGTAACTGAAACCAACTGTCTACTGAACTTATGTCCTTACCATGTCATAGACATTCACCAAGAGCATCTTTGGTGCACTTGTAGGTAAATTCTATCTTGTAGATGCAGGGTATGCCTGCTGCAGTGGCTTCCTCCCTCCCTACAGGGGGTGAGGTACCATCTTTCTGAGTATGGCAGCAGAAACCACTCAACCAATGCAAGGGAATTGTTCAACTTGAGACACTCCTCACTTAGGGTCACAGTTGAGAGGGCTTTTGGGGCTTTGAAGACAGGTTTTGTATTTTGGACAACAAGCCATTCCACCCTTACAAGACTCAGGTCAAGCTCGTGCTAGCCTGTTGCATTCTTCACAACTGGATTCTAGCCTTTGGCATGGACCAAGTAGTGCCACTAGAGGACTAGTTGCCACCAAACCAGCCTGATTCTCAGCCTGTCCATGAGCTGTTGTCTCAAGACTTTAATGTCATGTCCACTAGGAGGGATGCCATCGGTACTACAATGTGGAAGGGTAGGGGTACCTCTAGGACCTAATTCATGCATGTTTATTATTGTATAACTTAGTTTGTTGACCCTGGTATGGAACATGTGGTTTGTGTACTTCTGTTGTAATAATTATTGGACAAGGCTGAGACCAATGAGCTTCAATACTGTATATTGTTCTTACTGTTATGGCTTTATGGATACTCTGTTGCTGGTTATGGATTTCTTGTCAAAGTTGTGACCATGAGAGACATCCATACTATGTTAATGTTTTATTGGTTAAATAAATAGGATGGCTTCAGCTCCTATTGAGGGTGGGTTTGTGGCTGCTGCTAAGGTCATGGCTGAGGTTGTTGGGGCTGAAGCAGCTCCTGCAACTAATGTTGCTGCTGCAGCACCAGCTGCTGGGCCCATGAGGTGAAACAACAACACCTTTGGGTTTGTGCTTAGAAGGATGGCCCAGTTGCTTAGTGATGGCACTAGACCTAACAAGGTGTTCAAGGACAAGGATGTTAACCTTGTAGCCAAGTGTCTTAAGGACTATAGTGGGGATGCAGTGAGCCCAACTCAGGTGTACAACCACCTGAGGAAGTGGAGGCAAAAGTGGTCTAGAATTTGTAAGCTAAAAGATCTTAGTAGTGCCATTTGGGACAGTGATGTCAATGCAATCATGCTTGATGGGGAGCACTACCTAGGCCACTGCAAGGTACAACACTTGAGTTGCTAACCATGCCACTATGTCTTACCTGTCTTACCTATCTTACCTCATCTGCAACTGTATCCCCTACTATAGGACCACCCTAAGGATGCAGAGTTCCTTATTTGTCCTATAAGGTTCTACTCTGAGATGGATGCCATATTTGGGCATTCTATGGCCACTGGTAGGTATGCACTTGGTTCTGGTGAGGCCCTTGGGGTGAACCAGGCTGATAGTGTAGCTGCTAAGGTTGAGGGCTCTACCTTCCACCATGTCCCTAAGGAGAAGACCAACACTGAGGTTGGGGAGGGCAGCAAGGCCATAGAGAAGCTGCATTCTACTGTGGGTGGGAAGAGGAAGAGAGGGAACTTCACTGAGGATGAGATGCTCTTGTTGACCAACATGTCTGATGCTGTCAACAATGTTGCCAATACACTTAGGGAGACATGTGCAGCACATGTGGATCCTGACCTCTATCTTGCAGTCATAGAGATGCAAGGCTTCACCATTGAAGCCCTCATTGTTTCCTACACCTACTGCTAGAAAACAAGGCCATTGCCACAGGCTTTGTGAAGATGGCAATCAGCCATAGGGACATTTGCATGAGGAACTACCTTACCAAGAATTACTATATGTAGTTGTGTCCAATTAGGACAGCAAGACAAAGTGGGGGTTGACTGTTGAGATGTATAGTTCCTCCACCTCGCTCACCCACTCTCTTATCTTTTATACACACCTAGGTGTAGCTTTTGTCTAGCTTAGTTGGTTGATTCACACCTGTCCTTTTTGGTTAGTGTAGTTGGAGGTTGGCTGACTATAGGTAACATTAAGCAAGATGGGCCTTATTTGAGCTTACATGTGTGAGGTTGTACTGGTATCCGTAATGCACTATTAGTGGCCTCTGTTGGCTGCTGTATTTGGTACTGTTCATGGTTTCTTTTATTTCTGTTGGATTTTGTTCTTTTGGCTCCATTTACTACATCATCTGTCACTTATGTGTGTTACTTATGACCTGTTGGTTTTGTTTCTTTTGATTGGTGGTAACTGTGGGAAAAGTGGTCTAGGATTTGTCATGTATGTCATCACATCCATGTGACACATCAATACCCTAGCAATAGCCCCTTCTTTCTTGTGCTGATGGTAGTGTATAGATGTGCACATGGATTCCATGGCAGCCATGAGCTTGGATTTGCTGCACTACTGGTTTTTATTTTCTATGGCAACCACCAATGATTTGAACTAAAAGAACACGACCACATTCTAAAGCTGAGGCCAACCTTTTATTACAATGCCTGTGATGTCAATTCTCTTACATATAAACTTGATGATGCTGGTCATCAATGGGGGACTTAAGATCAATGATTTGTTTCGCCGTAAACCGTAGATCTTCAAGTTCCACACTCATGGCTAGTTTCATACATTATATTTGACTGAGGCTACAACACTATTTTATTTCGCAGAAATGGCAGCGTACTATGTTGTTTTCAATGGGAAGGGTCCAGGGATTTACCTGAGTTGGCAGGACTACAATAAGCATGTTCTTGGGGTGAGAAATGTTATATATAAGAAGTATAGCAACTATGACCAGGTTGTTAGAGATTATCAGGCAGCCATGAGAGGTGTCCATATGTCGGTGTTTCGAATAAACACCGGCTAGTAAATTTGTAATTGTTGCGCGTTAGGCCCGGATGGTGCACTAAAGGACACAAGGTTTATACTAGTTCGGGCTGAACGTCCCTACATCTAGTCTGCTGCTGCTCGTGTTATTAGTACCGAAAAGGGTCCGTAGTAGGGGGTCCAAACGGTCGAGAGAGGGATGGGTCCCAAGTCTCTGATGGAATGGTCGAAAGGTCGCCGAGAGCTTAGTCGCTGCTCAGTTGTGTGTGATGTAGGTTGTCGAATCGTATCGATTGATCTCACTGTGAGTTGATCCATCCGTCTTTTTAGTGGGGTGCCCTGCCTTCCCTTTTATAGACCAAGGGAAGACAGGGGTTACATTTTGGAGAAAGGGGAAAACCAGAGGCCAAGAAGCCCTTTTGAAGGCGCTGGGTCTTCCTTTTCCTCTGAGCCAGCTTCGCTGACACGGCCAGACGGTGTCAGGGATTGGCACGTTCGCCGGGCACCTATGAGCTGACGACGCCATGCCCTTACTTGATCGGCAAGTGGTCACGTCCCGGTCCGCCCCCCTAGGCAGTGTGTTGGACAGGGGTGTTGACCTGTAGCCTTGTGGGGAGCAGACGGCGCGGTGACTGCATGTTCGTCACTGTAGAGGACGCGAGTCTCTTCTTGGACAATAGTGGTTGTCGTATGTTTATGTTAGGTTCCGCGCCCGAGTGCGGCGGCGCCTACAACACTATTCGAACACTGCCATGCCCGGAATGGCCTAAAGCGCCCGTCCCATCGTACCCTGATGGTACTTTCCTGCAGCGGTGCAGGGCATGGTCCTTGGTACTGTGTTTGACCCAAATGTCCCATCGTACCCTGTGCCTATCATTATGAAGGAGCAGGGTGCAGTCGTCGGGCGAGGCGGAGTCTGCCCTCGGCCGTCGGGCAAGGCGGAGCCTGCCCCCAGTCGTTGGGTGAGGTGGGACTTACCCTCAGACATTGGGCGAGGCGGGGCCTACCCTTAGCCGTCGGGCAAGGCGGAGCCTAGCCCTCAGAGGTCAGGCGAGGCGGAGCCCGCCCTCGCACGTCGGGCGAGGCAAAGCCCGCCCTCGGGGGTCGAGCAAGGCAGAGCCAGCCCTTAGCCGTCGGGCGAGGCAGAACCACCCCTTAGCCGTCGGGCGAGGCGGGGCCTAACCCGAGGAGGTCGAGTGAGGCGGAACCAATCTTCCGTCGTTCGGACAAGAAGCGCAGTAGCGTTCTCGTCTGACCAGAAGTGTCAATGTTCGATGGTCATTAGTTCCACCTCATTAGGTACCCTGGTATTAGGTCCCTGACAGTAGCCCCTGAGCCCCCGGGTGATTCGGGCAGAATCGCCTGGGGGTGTTTCGGTTCGCTAGAGGGTGCGCATGAGCGCACCCAGTGGGTGTAGCCCCCGGGTGATTCGGGCAGAATCGCTCGGGGGGTGTTTTGGTTCGCTAGATGGTGCGCGTGAGCGCACCCGGTGGGTGTAGCCCCCAAGCCCCTGGGTTATTCGGGCAGAATCACCCGGGGGGTGTCTCGGTTGGCTAGAGGGTGCGCGCGAGTGCACCCGATGGGTGTAGCCCCCGAGCCCCTGGGTCATTCGGGCGGAATCACCTAGGGGGTGTCTCGGTTTGCCAGAGGGTGCGCACAAGCGTACCCGATGGGTGTAGCCCCCGAGGCCCCGGGTGATTCGGGCATAATCACCCAGGGGGTGTCTCGGTTCGCCAGAGGGTGCGCGCGAGCACACCCGATAGGTGTAGTCCCTGAGCCCCCGGGTGATTTGGGTAGAATCGCTCGGGGGTGTCTTGGTTCTCCAGAGGGTGCATGCGAGCGCCTCGGACCCTTCGCGGGTAAGGCTATGAGATTCGGTTTTTGTCAACTAGATAGTTTTAAGGTAACCTTGGTATCCCGTTCGTGGGGATTTCATCCAGGGTCAGCCTGGCTGGGGCTCGACTGCAGATCGAGGCCCCACTGATGCTCGTGTACCTACATCTTAGTTGCTCGCGGGCCTGTCCCTCATTGGGATGGCCATCGAGACTGTCTGGCCGACCCTTGGACTTTCTGGGCCTAGATGGACCGGAGAAGAAATTTTCTGACCTGTATCCCCTCTGTGGGAAAGGAGTCCGCTCCGCTTGGGAAGGCGAACCGTCCGGCACGATTTTGGTGGGAAAGGATAGGGATCGTGGGAGCGTATCCGATGACGCGACGTGGCGGTGTGTCGTGGCAGGCTCAGAGATTGAGGCCGATGGTTGCTCTTCTTGTATCCGTCGCCCCTATAAAACCACGGGGTTCACCCCCAAGGTTCCGTATTTTGCCTTTTCACCTTCGCATCGTCAACCTCTGCCGCCAATCGCTAGAGCCTCCTACACTCACATCGCGGCCACCGTCAAGCTCGCATCCGCATCGTAGCCACCATTGAACTCACATCTGCCCCCCTCCCAATCGTCTCAATGGATCCATGGTGCAGATCCAGCATCACCCCTCATTGCCTGGAGGGCCTCGTTCGCCGTGGCCTCGTTCGCTCATTAACCGCCACCGAGGAGTGGCGGCTGCCCGATGATGAGGATGAGCCGTTGCCACTCGAAGGGTACGTCGTGTCCTTTGCTTGCTTCCATGAGCGGGGATTCGCCATACCTACTCACAAGTTCCTTCGGGGGCTGTTGGACTACTACCAGGTGAAGCTGCAGCACCTTACCCCCAATGGGATCTAGCACATTGTGGCGTTTGTCGCCCTGTGTGAGGGGTTCTTAGGGATTGATCCTCACTTCGACCTGTGGCGGTATCTCTTTGCCGTCAATCTTCTGAAGAAGCGGGTCGAGAAGCAAGAGCTGCACGCGCCGGTGGGATGCACCGACATTCTCCTCTGCAACAACTGGGCATAAGCATACCCGTTAATGCGTCTGTCGACCTCCAACAAGGGGTGGCATTCACAATGGTTCTATGTCAAGGATGACGTCGCCGCCCCCTGCCAGTTTTCTCTGGGTGCGTCGTCGAGGAGGCCCCGGGGTCGTGGAAGTGGGGCGTCCCGGTCAAGGAGAAGAAGAACATCAATGACCTTCTCACTGCCCTCCAAACATTGAAGGACAGGGGCGTGAAGGGATCAGGGATCATCAGCGCCTACCACGCGAGGAGGGTGGCACCACTGATGGCGCGCGCACTTCCCCTACACCAAATGGTGCCCAGAGCGTCGTTTAAAGGGATGGTGCTTGTCGATGAAGCGCTCCCTCCCTCCGAAGTGGCGCAGCGCATCAAGGAGGCGATGGAGCCTTCGAAAAGGACACCACTGGCGTCATCCTTGACTTTGTGTTTCCTGTGTCGGGGCATCCCCCAATGCGGCCGAAACCGGGGTTTATTGACTTTGTAAGTTTTCTTTCTCCGTACTCCTTTTTTACTTGAATTTCCAACCCCTTGAAGCTAACCTTGGGATGGTAGGACCAGCCGAGGGTACTATTCTTCAAGGATAGCCTGGCTCCATTGCCGTAGGATCTGACCCCGGCGAAAGCGAATCGTATCGTGGTCAAGTGGGACAAAATGACAAGGGAGCTTAGGAAGAAGAAGCTGCTACGGAAGCAGCAAGCGCGTGATCGAGGAGAGGAGACAGGCAGTGATGACGATGACAACGACGACGACGACGAGGTAGCTGCCGACATGGATTGGGATGTCCTGGAGGATGAGGATACGCTGACAGATGCCCACCGGTCCATGCAGGGACCCTTCCTATTCCACGCAGAGGGAAGTGAGTCTGTGAGGTCGGTGGAGGTGGGCCAAACCATCGGCCCGTCCTCGGGGCCGGTGGGAGCCGGAGAATCCGCCACTTCACCTAGGTGCTAGTGGAGGATCGGTGGATGGGGGGAGGCGGATCTGCCGCTGCCCCCCGAGTTGCTGATGGAGGGGGGCAGCTCTGCTGCCGTGCCCCACGAGCTGACGGGGGCAGGTGGATCTGTCGCCACACCCGAGGCACCAACGGAGAGGGGTGGCTCCGTTGTCGCGCCCTCGGAGATAATGGAGACGAGCCCCCTGCCCGGGAGCAGGGGGCAGGCTCAAAATGGTCCCGCCCAGACGAGTCAGAGTAGGGGTCTGGGGGTTCATCCCCAAAATGTTCCCGCCGCCCAAAGGCGCAGAGTAGGCCACTAATTCCCCTGTTTTCCCCCCTTTTTATTTTTCTATCTTGACCTTATGCCTTTTACCTCTTACTGATTCTTGCGATGGGGCCGCTCTCTGGGTCTGGCGCCCAAGAAGAGCCTTGCCCTTCAAGCAGGGTGGACGCCGCTGCCTGACGTCGCTCCTGTTTCGGGTAGGAGCGGCGCTGATGTTGCGGCCTCATCGGCCGATCTAGCGGCGCCCATGGTGGCGCCCTCGCCCTTGGTGGTTGCTGAGCAGCAGCGGTGGCGGTGACTCTGCCATCCACATCAGAGCGAACGGAGCCGCTGCCCGTGCTGGTGGCGTCTTCCGTGGTGGGTGCGACACCGCAAGCCGAGGGTCCGGCGTCGCCGATGGAGGTGGCCGTGACCGCGCCAAGTTAGGAGCAGCCGGACGCAGCCACGGTGGTGTCTGAGGGGGCGGCGCAATCCGTGCTTCCAGCGGCCCAAGCGACGGCGCCTGATGCGGGCCGGATGGAGGAGGACACGGTCGGAGGGTCCCCAACCCTGACGAGCCAGGCGCAGCCGAACGCAGCCACGGTGGCATCCGAGGGAGCAGTGCGGTCCATGCCACCAGAGGCCCAGGTGGAGGTAACCGCGACCACGACAAGCCCGGTACAGCTGGATGTCGCCACGGTGGCGTCCGGGGTGGCACAATCTGTGCCACCGGTGGCCCAGGCTACGACACTCGAGGTGGGCTGGATGGAGGAGGACACGGCCGGAGGGACTACGGGCATCGTGGTAGTGGTGGAGAGGACCAGCGGGGGGTTGCCCTCTGGCCTGGTGCCGGGGGTAGCCGCTCACCCACGCGGGGTGAGCCGCCGCTCCACTGGATGGATCCCCAAGACCCAATGTCGACCCTTTTCTCGCTCGACGATGCTACCACGAGCATAGAGCGGGGGAGTCTTGACGAAGGGATCTCGGCGATGATTGGTGTCCTGGATCAGGCCCGGGTCATCCTGCGTGACGTCATTGTTCCCAATGGCCGGGTATCCGCTTGATCTTTCGTCTTGCTTTCTTCTCGTCATCATGTATTTTTGTATTTTTTTTACACTGGTCTTCCTTTCAGTCCCTCATTGCTCGTAGCTGGGAGAAATCCTAGTTCCTCTATGAGCAGAAGGTGGAACAGGACCGCCTCACCGAGGAGGCTCGGCTGTGCAGAGATTTGAGGGCCCAGCTCACCGCCGCTTAGCAGTGGGAAACCGAGGTGATTCGAGACGCCGAGGAGATCCAGGGGATGTTCGAGGACCTATCAGCGAGGGTGAAGCAGGACGAGGAGGCAGCCGCCAGGATCCGAAAGGAGCGGGATGAGCTGCTCTAGAAGGATGCCGAGGCCGGTCAGCGGGCCGTCGAGGTCCTAGCTGAGCTAAAGATGGAGCGGGATCTCAGGCGGAAGGCTGAGGAAAGGTCCACGACCATGCAGTAGAGGGTGAACTAGGATGCCGAGGTGATCTCCCAGCTATGTGGGGAGCGGGATGAGCTACGTCGGACTGAAGAAAGACTTCACTCGGAGCGCAGCACGGCCCATGAGGAGCGCGACCGGGCCATCCGAGAGCGCGATGAGGCGCGTCGAGAGGCCAGGGCCCTCCAGGCGGATCTTGGAGACGCGGTGGTCCAAAGGCTGGAGGCCGAGGAAATTTCTACCGGGCTAGGCATGGAACTCACCAAGGTGTGGGGGATCCTTCAGGCCAAAAGCGATCATCACGATCTTTTGCGTGCCGCCGTCGTGGTGGTCTGTGATGACCTGCAGGTGGCACAAGAGGAGAGGACCAGCTCCCTTTTGACTCATGCCACTGGTATCACGGCACTGGTGGGCCAGCTTGAGGAGGACACCTTTCACGCCGAGATCACCCAAGCCTTCACTGTTGCCCGTTCTCATTATGATTGGGAGATCAACTTGGTGGTAATGAGACTCGGCTTCGCGCCTGGCTATGAAGACTCTGAGCTGGATGAGATTGAGAAGGCGGTGACTCCCCTTTCGCGGAACCTGGCGAATAGGCTGAAAGAAATGGTTCTCCCTCCGTGGAAGTAGTTAGTTGAATAAGTTTGAAAAACATTTATCTGTAATATGTGAACAAGTGTCGGTCCTTTCGTGTCTGAAAACAGATTCGTGACTTTGTTTCATAATTTCATTTTGTTTGTTTGATCTTACCTTCTTCATTTTTGCAATGAAAAAAGATTTATGCGATCCGACCCTTTCATTTGTTAATACCGTAGGGCCCAAGGTGTTTAGGGGAAATTTTGATTGTGCTGGTGAGCAAAATTACCGTAGCCGTCTAGGCGTGGACTTTTTGTGGTCTTACCTATCTGTTCCCCCAAACCTTGCCGCCAGTCTTGATGCGAGGAAGAGGTCTGATGTAATGACTATTTCGAAAAAAGAAAGGGGGTATTTGTACCTTTACCAGCCCCTGAGTGAGATCCGACCCCTTGTGGTCGCTGGGGTCGGATGTTACTAGAGACCGGAGCGAGGGTAGCAAACTTACACTTGTGTTCGCATGTACCCCTTACTTAGGATTTTGGCGATGGCTGCGTGACTGTGCGTTTGGTCTTATCACTGGCCCGGCCTTCCCCGAGCCCCCACGCGTGGTGGGGATTCGGTTAAGGGTTGGCTCATTTTGTGACCGTCACCCTGTCCGTGGTTTTTTGCAACTGGATTTGTCGAGGCAACGTCGCTTGCCTCGGTGGCTCGAGTGACGTGCCTGATGAGCTCGCTAACGGGGATGTTCGAACGAAATCCAATCCTGCTGCTTTGCGATAGGGTCGACAAAGTTCTCGGGTGGGGTTTCGTTGCTCCATGATCTGCCTTCCAACAGATTCCCCCTTAATGGGGACTCTATGGGCTCGACAAGAGGGTGGATTGAACTTAGATGGTTGGGATGACCCTTCCCGCCTCAATTTGGGTTGGGCAAAGGCCGCTGAGGCTCATCCACGTTTTTCTCCCCTGGCTCTTATTGGACGCGAGGCGGCCTCAGACCCTTCATGGGTCAGCCTTCGAACCTCGATCTCTCAATCTCGGATCGAGCGGCTTGAGTTCCTGAGCCCCTTAGGGTCTGATAGGGGTCGGCCGTGTTTCACGCGTCACCCCGTCCTCGGTTTCCGCAACTGGAGGGGCTGAGTTGACGGCACTTGCCTCGATGGCTCGAGTGTCGTGCTTAATGAGCTCGCTAACGGGTATGTTCGTGTGAAATCCGGATCCATCATTTGCTGACGGGGTTGGCAGAGCCCTCATGTGGCATTCCACTACTTCTTAACCCGCCTCCCGACAGATGCCCGAGCCGTTCATTGGGCTCAGGTGGCCCATTGGCCTCTCCTCGGCGGAGATTCTGTGGGTTTGGCTCGAGGTTAGAATCGAACGAGAAGGGTCGAGGTGTCCCTCTCCGCTTCTGAGCGGGGTCGGGCATGGCCACTGGGGCTCATCTTGGTTTTTCTCCCGTGGCTCTATTTGACGTGAGGCGGCCTCAAGCCCTTCGTGGGCCAGCCCTCGAACCTCGGTCAGTCGCCACTCATATTGAATGAGGCGGCTGCCGCTTCGTGACGCGACACGAAGCGTTGAGATGCAGCAATTTGCATATGCAATGTTTGGATGTATGGAATTAAAGTATAACTTAATTGAAACAAAAGTGGGGGTCGGTAACGTTACCTTGGTGGTATGAGCGATGGGAAGCTCTTATCAGACATGTCCGTGCGAGCTTCGGATCTGACGTTTGCGATGAGGTTGGTGTAACCTGCATAAGTATTGCCATTTTTCATTTCTGTCTCTCGGCGGCGATCCAAGCCGTTCGATTGATTTAGGCGACCAGACAGCCTCTCCTCGAAGGAGATTCTGTAGGAGGACCCCTCCGAACCCTTCTTGAGAAGGCGGGAGCTAAAACTTGCGGTGCGGGTAACTGTGAATTCGATTATGCTGGTGAATAAAAACACCATAGTCGTCGGGGCGTAGGGTCTGGTGGTTCATCTAGTTGTATTCAAAGTTTTACACCCACACACCGTGCTTCTAGTTTTAGACGTAAGGAGGGGTCGGGCAAAGAGGGTGTCTAAACAGGTAAACACTCTCGGCAGCCCCCGAGCGGTGTCTGTGCCCCTGTCGTTGCTGGGGTCGGAAACTCTATAATGAAATTAACGTGGAAAATAAGAAAATAGAAGTACTTATCTTTCAGTGGCCATTCGTTTGTCGTTTCGCCTGGGCCGTCCGATCGACCCAGGGGCCCGTTGGGCCACCCTGGGTGGCGGTTCCATCGTTGGGTCATTCCATGGTCCTGCCTAGGGAAGCGGAGAGTCACCTACATGCGGGTATGCCCTGGTTCTCGTGTCCGGCATGCATTAGTGGTGGGCCATACCCAGACAACGTCCTATTTGACCAGGCGACGTCTCGTCGACCAGAGCGCGTCCCATCGGTTCCGGCGTGTCCCCTCGGGTTCCTACCGGCATTGATTTCCATTTGCATTGAATAAGGGAAGGAAGAGAGTTTTCCGCCCCAACCTTTCGCCTTTCCCTAGCCGCCGCGCCTCTTCCTTAAATAGGGAGGGGGAGGGGAGTTCTCATCCTAGTCTCTCACCTATTCTTGGGCCGCTACCTTTCTCCTTTTTGCCGAGCGCATTCATATGTCGCGATGGTTCCTAAGTGAGAGAGGGTAATGTGAGGGGGAGGAGAACTCATAGATCCATTCATGAATCCGGAGTGCGGTGTCGAGCTAGAGGTCATCCAACGTAGATGAGATGGTGCTGTCCGGCTTCGCCGAGAAGAGGCCGCCTCTGCTGAAGGAGGAGGTGCACTAGAGGGTGCTGAGCGTTGTCGGTTTCACCATCGTTCATGGCGGCCTTTCTTCGGCGGGGAACGCCCCCCGCCCAAGCATCGTTGTCAGGGTTGCGGCTAATGATGATGGCGTAGTCCCTAGATGCCCCGGTGGAGGCACCACAGTCGCCGGCGTGGTGCTCGACGTTGCAGATGATGGCGTCCTTGAGGATCCCACGGAGTGGTAGGACGTCGCCGATGAAGAGCATGGCGCGGCGACCATAGCAGTGCTCACAGTAGAGCTGGGCAGAAACTGTAATTGAATAAGTTGTGTGGAAGCCCCCGAGTGAACAGTTTTTTTGTATTTATGGATACATTAGTCCTTTTTGTGATGAAATCACTTTGTAAGCGGTGAATTTGTGCAAAAACGAACAAATTTTCAACTTTCGTTATGGCAAACAGCTTCCTCTTTTTGTAGAATAGGTTTTGGTGCCTTCCGATCCTTCTCATGGTTCAGGTCACAAAAACTAGGAGTGCGGGCGAATCAATTCTGATCACGCTGGTGAGCAAGGAGGCCATAGCCGCTGGAGCGTGGGTTTCCCACATTCCTACCAGTTGTACTCAGACTTTGTTCCCAAAATCCTAGCCCTTGGGACTTGTTATGAGAACAATGGAAAACTTAGAGAATGTTTGCAAAGATAACACATGGAGTGTTTTCAAGATAAACATACTTATATCACTTATATCAGCCCCCGAGTGAGGTCCGACCCCCCGCAATTTGGAGGGGTCAGATGTCACTAAAGATCGGGGATTTCTGAAGGTAAAAACTGACAAGGAAAAGTATGCATTTATTTAAGGGTAAAAATGACGTAGCTGCTCAATGTTCCAGGCGTTGGGGAAGACCTCACCGTCGATGGTTTTCAACTTGTAGGCGTCTGGCCGGAGTACTTCTGCGATGACGTACAGCCCCTCCCAGGGTGGGAAAAGCTTGTGGCGGTCCTTGTTGCTCTGCACGAGGCAAAGAACTAGGTCCCTAACGTTGAAGGCTCGGTCCCGCACCCGTCGGCTATGGTACCGACGCAGCACCTGCTAGTACTTGGCCGAACAGAGGAGGGAGATGTCGCGGGCTTCGTCTAGCTAGTCCATGGCATCTTCGTGGGATGCCTTGGCTCCCTGTTTGTCGTATGCTCTGATTCTTGGTGCTCCATAGTCGAGGTCCGTTGGGAGGATGGCCTCGAAACCATACACCATGAAGAAAGGCGTGTAGCCGGTGGCCTGGCTGGGAGTTGTCCTTAGGCTCCATAGCACCGCTGGGAGCTTGGCGACCAAGCGTGCGCCAAACTTGTTCAACCAGTTGAAGATCCTAGACTTGAGGCTCTGTAGGAGCATGCCGTTCACGCGCTCGACCTGCCCGTTCATCCAGGGGTGTGCGATGGTAGCCCAATCGACCCAGATGTGTTGTTCATCATAGAGTTGAATGAATTTATTGCTGGTGAACTATGTGCCGTTGTCTGTGATGATGGAGTTTGGTACTCTGAAGTGATGGATGATGTCAAGGAAGAACAGTACGGCCCGCTCGGACTTGATAACGGAGATCGGTCGAGCCTCGATCCATTTTGTGAACTTGTCTAAGGTGACAAGTAAGTGGGTGAAGCCTCCGGGTGCCTTTTTGAGAGGACCAACCAGGTCAAGCCCCCAGACCACGAAGGGCCACGTGATTGGGATCATCTGGAGTGCCTGGGCTGGGAGGTGAATCTGCCGAGCATAGTACTGACACCCTTCGTAGGTGCGTACGATTTGCTCAGCGTCGGCTACTGCAGTGGGCCAGTACAAGCCCTGTCGGAATGCATTCCCAACCAAGGTTCTTGGTGCGGCATGGTGACTATAGACCCCACTGTGGATATCGCTCAGCAGAAGTCTTCCCTATTCGATGGGGGATATAGAGCTGTAGGATCCCGGTGTGGCTTCGTTTGTAGAGTTCACCCTAGAGAAGAACGAAGGACTTGGCGCGATGTGTGAGCCATTGAGCTTCTGTTTTGTCCATCGGTAGTGTGTCATGGAGGAGGTAGTTGAGGTAGAGCGTTCTCTAGTCGTCCAGAGGGTCGGGTTCTGCCACTGGATCCTCTTCAAGCTCCATGACCTCGGGGTCGGACGGAGCCATTGGTTGGTCAGCCCCCAGTGCTGGGTCAGAGGGGCCATCGTCGGCCGGCTCTGACCCATCATAGCACACCAAGGGTTTGTGTTGGTCGCTGGCGAAGACACCTGTTGGCACCAACTCTTGACCGGATGCTGCTTTTGCAAGCGCGTTGGCCGCTTTGTTGAGGCGCCTTGGGATGTGATTTAGTTCGAGGCCGTCGAACTTGTCCTCCAGCTGTCGGACTTCTTAGTAGTACGTGGCCATCTTGGTGTCGTGGTAGCTTGACTCCTTCATGACTTGGTTGACGACCAACTGAGAGTCGCCCCAGACATCGAGGCATCGGATGCCCAACTCGATGGCGATGCATAGACTGTTGATGAGTGCTTCATATTCGGCCACATTATTTGATGAGGGAAAATGGAGACGAACCATGTACCTCATGTGGACCCTGAGGGGTGATATGAAGACCAACCCCGTGCCGGCGCCCTCCTTCATCAGCGATCCATCAAAGTACATCATCCAGTACTCTTGATCGATGACCGCCGGTGGCATCTAGACCTCGGTCCATTCTACGATGAAGTCAACCAACACCTAGGACTTGATCGCCGTTCGGGAGGCATACGTGATGCCTTGATCCATCAGCTCGAGAGCCCACTTTGCAGTTCTTCCTGTGGCATCCTGGCTATGGACGACCTCGCCGAGGGGGAACGATGTCATGACAGTCACAGGGTGTGACTCGAAGTAATGGCATAGCTTCCTCTTGGTGATGAGGACGGCGTATAGGAGCTTCTGGATTTTGGAGTAGCGGGTCTTTGAGTCAGATAGCACCTCGCTGACAAAGTACACAGGACGCTAGACCTTAAGGGCGTGTCCCTCTTCCTCCTGCTCCACTACCAGGGCGACGATGACTACTTGCATGGTGGCCGCTATGTATAGCAGGAGGGATTCTCCTTCGCTTGGAGGAACCAGGATCGGGGGCCTTGTCAGAAGCAGTTTGAACATGTCAAGTGCCTCCTGGGCCTCTGACGTCCACTCGAAGCGGTCGACATTCTTCAAGAGTCGATAAAGGGGGAGACCTCGTTCGCCGAGGCGCGAGATGAATCGGCTGAGTGCGGCGAGGCACCCTGTGATTTGCTGAACCCCCTTTATGCTCTGGATTGGGCCCATTTTTGTGATGGCTGAGATTTTCTCTGGGTTGGCCTCGATGCTACGCTCGGAGACAATGAAGCCGAGCAGCATGCCCGTCGGGACCCCAAAAACATATTTTTCGGGATTGAGTTTGATGCCATTCGCTTAGAGTTTTGCAAAGGCCCGCTCAAGATCGGCAACTAGGTGGTTGGCCCATTTGGACTTAACTACGATGTCATCGACGTAGGCCTCAACGGTCCACCCAATGAGGTCTCCGAAGCATTTGAGCATATAGCACTAGTACGTAGCCCTAGCGTTCTTCAGACCGAACGGCATCGTGACGTAGCAGAATGATCCAAAGGGGGTGATGAAAGATGTCACGAGCTGGTCGAACTCTTTCATCATGATTTGATGGTACGCGGAGTAGAATGATCCAAAGGGGGAAGCAGAGGGTTTCACACCTCGAGGTAGAATCGACTATTTGGTCTATGCATGGCAAAGGAAATGAATCCTTTAGGCATGCCTTGTTGAGACCTATATAATCAACACACATCCTCCATTTCTCACTCTTTTTTCGCACAAGAATGGGATTAGCTAACCACTCTAGGTAGTATACTTCCTTGATGAACTCGGCAGCTGATAGCTTTGCTATCTCTTCACCGATGGTCCTGTGCTTCTTCTCGTCAAAGCGACGCAGGCGTTGCCTTACCGGCTTAGAGCCTAGGTGGATCTTCAAGGTGTGCTCAGCGACCTCCCTCGAAATGCCTGGCATATCCAAGGGTTTCCATGCAAAGATGTCTTTGTTGTCACAGAGGAAGCCGACGAGCGCGCTTTCCTATTCAGAGGATAGCGTGGTACCGACGCGTACCGTTTTGCCCTTAGAGCTGTTGATGTCCATGAGGACTTCCTTAGAGCCCTTTGGCGGTTCGAATGACCCGGTTGACTTCTTGGTGTCGGGTGCTTCTTCGGTGACCTCTTCCCTGAGGGTGACGAGCTCTCCGGAGGCGACGATTGCTACGGCATGACCGCAGCACTCGACTTCGCACTCGTAGGCGCGCTGGAAGGAGGTGCCAATGGTGATGACCCCACGGGGACCTGGCATCTTCAGCTTGAGGTATGTATAGTTGGGGACGGCCATGAACTTCACGTAACATGGTCATCCCAGGATGGCATGGAAGGCTCCGGGGAACCCCACCACCTCGAAGGTGAGGGTCTCAGTCCTGTAATTGAACTGATCCCCAAAAGTGATGGGCAGATCAATCTGCCCTAGTGGCACGGCCTGTTTATCGGGTACAATGCTGTGGAAAGGAGCTCGGGTCGGGCGGAGGTTCGTCCGATCGACGCCCATCTCGTCGAGCGTCTTGGCGTACATGATGTTGAGGCCACTGCCTCCATCCATCAGTACTTTCGTGAGTCGCTTTGGGCCAATGATTGGGTCGACTACAAGCGAATATCTTCCTAGATGCGGGACGTTGTCCGGATGGTCTATCCGGTCGAAGGTTATGGCGGACTCTGACCACCAGAGGAATGTAGGCGTGGTCGGCTCGGTCGTATAGACCTCACGGCGCGCGACCTTCTGACGACATTTGGAGTCATAGGCTGCTGATCCTCCAAAGATCATGAGGTAGCCATCCGGCATGGGAAAGCCATCGTCCTTCTCCTCGACATCGTCCGTAGCGGGGGGCGGGTCCTTCCCCTGCCCCCCTTTGTTGGAGCTTCCAAACAAGAATTTCTGCATGAGACCGCAATCCTTGTACAGATGCTTGACCGAGAAAGCATGGTTTGGGCATGGCCCCTCGAGTAATTTTTCGAAGTGGTTCGGAGTGCCCTCCACGGGCTTTCGACCACCCTTGCGATCAGTGGCGGCCACGAGCGAGTCCTCGCGCCGTTGCTTCTTGTTCTTTCTTTTGGCAAAACGATTAGAGGCGCCTTCGCCAGCACCCTCATCTCGCCTTGCCTTGCCCTCAAAACGGTCGAAGATCGCTCCGACCGCCTCCTCTCCTGAGACGTGGCTGGTGGCGATGTCCAAGAGTTCCTTGGTGGTTCGCGGGCCCTTGTGTCCTAGCTTATGAACCAAGGACTCGTAGGTAGTCCTGGATAGGAAGGCTCCTATCACGTCGGCGTCAGTGATGTTAGGGAGCTCGTTGCACTGTCGGGAGAAGCATCGGATGTACCCGCGGAGGGTTTCATCGGCTTTCTGGCGGCAGTTCTTGAGGTCCCATGGGTTCCCAGGGCGCTTGTATGTGCCTTGGAAGTTCCCCACAAAGATTTCCCTCAGATCCACCCAACTCTGGATGACGTTGGATGGTAGGTGCTCCAACCATGGTCATGCTGAGTCGGCCAAGAACAATGGGAGGTTGCGAATAATGAAATCGTCATCATCCGCACCGCCGGCTTGACAGGCAAGCTGATAGTCTTCGAGCCAAAGTCCGGGGTTTGTCTCCCCAAAGTACTTAGGGATATTGGTAGGCGGACGGTACCTTGGCGGGAAAGCAGCGTTGAGGATGTGCCGGCCGAAGGCCTAAGGGCCTAGCAGGCCAGGACTCAGGCTCCGGTCCTCGCCGCTGTCGTAGCGTCTGCCATGCCGAGGATGATAGCCACGACGAGCTCCTTCCCTCGGGTCGTTGTAGGCATGTCTGCGGGCGTCGAGGGTGCTGCGAGCGTCGCGGTTGCGGCCGAGGCATTGACACACCGAGACCGCGGTGCGCTGCCTGTTGCCTTGCGGTGACTGGTGGACCAATGCGTCCTTGGCGGGGTGCCCCAAGGGCGTGCGCTGGCTGGTGTTGAGCTTGCATCACCGTGACAACGAGCTCTCCACCTACTGCGCCGCCGCACGCTCGAGCAGCGTGTGAATTTCATGGTGGGCCCGGCGATCCTTGGGCATTGCAGGCTCTGGAAGGCCATGGAGCAAGGCCGTTGCGGCAGCGATGTTCTGGCTCGCACGAGCGAAGTGAGGAAGGGTTTCATCATCGGCGATGATCCTTCGGTTTACGTCGCGGGCCACGGCGCGTGCGTACCCATCGTCTCCACGGCGTTCGATATCCTGGTTGACCAACGCGTATTCCTGAACAAGCTGTTGTCCAGCTTCGTTGATCTCCCGCTTTTGGGCTTTTAGCCGCTCCACCCTACATGGGCCAGAGCCACCATTCTCCCTTCGGTTCCGTCGCCGAGGTTAACTACCGGGGTAACTTCCTTCTCGGAGGCGCTTTCGACGTGCCCGTCGGGGGTACCCGTCATGAAGCAGTCCCGAGAAAGGTGATGGCTTCCCCTGCTGGAGCCAGAATCAGAGTTCGATCCTAGGTCCTCCGCGAGGAGGCCATGGAGGGATTCCATGATGCTTTCGATCATCCCCATGAACTCGTTATTCATAGGTGGCCGAACCATGCGTCGTGCCACAAGGTGGCTAACGGTTGTCGCAGTGTTGCGGAGACCGAACAGAAGCGCTATCGGGGCGCTCCATAGGCAGCGTTCCAGAGAGAGGGATCCTCCTCTGGAAGACCGTGTTATGTCGTTGACATTGGAAAGGGTGAGGCGACGCCTGTCCTCCCTGGACTGCTAGGGCCGAGGGAGATGCCGAGCTGGCACCCAAGCTTCTTGTGGTTGAGGCCGATGGAGGGGAGAGGTTGGATGGCGACGTGAGCCAAGACCAACTCTCCTCCCACCGTGATGATGAAGTCTAGACTCCCAAAGCGCACGTATGCGCCTGGGACCCAGCTGATGCCGTGGTTAGCCATCCGTGGCCTGGTTTGGAACACGCAAAGGCCCCTACTTGGCGCGCCAACTGTCGGTGTTTCGAATAAACACCGGCTAGTAAATTTGTAATTGTTGCGTGTTAGGCCCGGATGGCGCACTAAAGGACACAAGGTTTATACTAGTTCGGGCTGAACATCCCTACGTCTAGTCTGTTGCTGCTCATGTTATTAGTACCGAAAAGGGTTCGTAGTAGGGGGTACAAATGGTCGAGAGAGGGACGGGTCCCAAGTCTCTGTTGGAATGGTCGAAAGGTCGCCAAGAGCTTAGTCGCTGCTCAGCTGTGTGTGATGTGTGTTGTCGAATCGTATCGATTGATCTCTCTATGAGTTGATTCATCTATCTTTTTAGCGGGGTGCCCTACCTTCCCTTTTATAGACCAAGGGAAGACATGGGTTACATTTCAGAGAAAGGGGAAAAACCATAGGCCAAGAAGCCCTTCCGAAGGCGCTGTGTCTTCCTTTTCCTCTGAGCCAGCTTCGCTGACACGGCCAGACGGTGTCAGGGATTGGCACGTTCACCGGGCGCCTGTGCGCTGACGACGCCACGCCCTTACTTGATCGGCAAGTGGTCACGTCCCGTCCCGCCCCTCCAGTCAGCGTGTCGGACAGGGGTGTTGACCTGTAGAACTGTGGGGAGCGGATGGCGCGGTTACTACACGTTCGTCACTGTAGAGGATGCGAGTCTCTTCTTGGACCATAGTGGTTGTCGTATGTTTATGTCAGGTTCTGCGCCCGAGTGCTGAAGGCGGTGCCTACAGCACTATTCGGACTCTGCCATGCCCGGAATGGCCTAAAGCGCCCGTCCCGTCAGGGCATGGTCCTTGGTACTGCGTTTAACCTGAATGTCCCATCGTACCCTGTGTCTGTCATTATGAAGGAGCAGGGTGCAGTCATCAAGCATCGAGCGAGGCGGGACCTGCCCTCGGACATCGGGCGAGGTGGGGCCTGCCCTTAGCTGTCGGGCGAGGCAGAGCCTAGCCCTCGGAGGTCGGGTGAGGCGGAGCCCACCCTCGGGGGTCGGGCGAGGCGGAGCCAGCCCATAGCCGTTGGGCGAGGCAGAGCCTAGCCCTCGGAGGTCGGGTGAGGCGAAGCCCGCCCTCGGACGTCGGGGAGGCGGAGCCAGCCCTTAGCCATCGGGCGAGGCGGGGACTAGCCCTAGGAGGTCGGGCGAGGCGGAACCAATCTTCCGTCGTTCGGACAAGAAGCGCAGTAGCATTCTCGTCTGACCGGAAGTGTCAACGTTCGATGGTCATTAGTTCCACCTCATTAGGTACCCCGGTATTAGGTCCCCGACACCATACATCTTGTGGAGCAGCACCTCCCCTCCCCTGTGATCCTGTCCCTCTTGATGTTTTTGCTCCAATCATTCCTCCTTCTGATGGTAATGGTAAGGCTAGTTGGTGGAAGAAGTTGTTAATCACCTCACTTGTTATCTTGGTGGTTGGACTATGGATGAAGGAGGGCAGAACTGGCAGCTACAACTGCCCCACTTAGGCCTGTGATGACTACAACTACATGATGGGTGAGCTGCTGCTGTGTCTTACTGATTTCTGTCTTCCATTTCTGTTACCTATCTCCTTTGTGTTGTTCAAGGACTGCTGATTACTGATTAGGCTGCTGATGTTGTTATTTTGCCTTGCTTCATTGGTACTTTTGTAAAGTTAGAGCAGCTATGACTCCATGCTTATTTACCTAATTAGTCTGAGGCCTGTTGGTTATGTGATGTTGCATTACTCTTATCTATCTCCTATCTGTTGATTTCTGTTGTCTGCTCTATATGGTTGTTGGCCTGGCCGGGGATCGAACAAGATCTGGGAATGGCAGTTGGTGGTAGTTGGCCTTGGGCCTGGCTCTTAGCTGTGGAATCAAACATAATCTTCTTTGGGCCTTGTCAGTTTGGTATAGGCCACCAAACAAGGGGTCTTGCACTGGGTCAGCCAGGTTGTAGCTGTTCTGGGCCTGGCCTGCAGGCCTGGCTACCTTCAGGCCGCCTACCAAACACGCCCTAATTGACCGGGCGCCCTACCTTGCGTTATTGCAGGTCTCGGCGGCGCGGCCTTTGGCGCCGGCTGAACTGGAACAGGCACTATCGTCACCTGTTGGCCGCGCCCCTAAGGCACCCCAGACCCGGAGTAGCCGCGATTGCCATGGCCAGCTCCTCCGCGCCTGTCCTCGCAGAGTCCTCCACGGTCCGCGGCGCCATGGCCACCTCCGCCTCCGCTGTGTCTGCCCCGGCCCCCGCCGCCGACGCTCGTGGACATAGCGCAAAACCCTAGAACATGCACAGTACAACCCACCAACGCAAAAAAAAAAAGTTGCCCTATTTTTTCATTTATACAAGCAACCACATGCCCACGCGTCTCGGAATCAAACTCCAACGACCCCTCTCCAGTTTCTATATCTTTCAGACGGAAACGGGAACCTTCTGGAAAGCCGGAATCCAGACATACATTATAGATATATATACGGAGATTGACAAATACGGAAGCAAAGCCAGAAAATTAAGTTAGATCAGATCACATGATCTGATATGCGTATATTCTTAAGTATGTATGCATGTCACGTGAGATAACATGCACAATTGGTTAGTAGTGGTGTAGTAACGTATCACACAAGACAATAATTGTCACTAGCGGAGCTAGGATTTTATATATATCAAAGGGTATACCGTATCAAAAAATTCATGTGCATTTGGGTAAAATCCATCTGTCAGTGCGGTAAATCCATATCTCTTCTCTACCTAATAATATAATATAATATAATATAATATAATATAATAATAATAATAATATTATTATTATTATTATTATTATTATTATTATTATTATTAAAGTACTCCTGCAAAATAATTTTGTGAGACACTGTCCAAACATTAATCGAGGCGGTCACAACTAATCGTCTCGTAAAATCGATTTACCGTCTCGTAAAATCGATTTACAGAGGTAGGCCTCCTAACGGCCGAGCTCGCAGCCAATATATGTTTGGCCTAGTTTAGCCGAATAGCGCAATTCAAGTATATATAAGACACCCAGCGTACCGGTATAGGTATCTACATATTGGCGGTTCATACCATGGGCCTATACATCTGTTTCTACTGGCAGCATGCTCTTCATGAACCACTGAAAAAAACAAGCGTAAACAAAAATTGTTTCATCCGTTCTTGTGTTAGAATCATTTTATAGAAAGAGTTTATCCTAGATAATCATATCGAATCATTTCCTGTGAACAATCGGGAGCAGAAGGAGACCCATAAAACAGGTCGTCAAGCACTTTGCTAAAAGGTTTGCCAAAATGGCTTGAGACTATTTTTCGAGAGGATGAGTCGGTAAAAGCTAAGGCTCTGTCTAGCACAGCTCCAAACGGTTCCATTTCCTTGATACAGTCCGCGGAGAGCTAGAGTTGGTGAAGACAAAAAAACCATGGCTTCATACACTCTGAGAAGAGAAATAAAAACAACTCTTTATTGCAGTGCATCGGTGGAGTCAGAGTCGGCAAAGCTCTACCAAATGGTGCCTAAAGATTTTATCTTTGGCTCTATTCCAACACCTTTGCGGTTTTAAGGGGAAGCCTTTTTTTTAGGGAATGCAGATTCTATTACTCATTAGACTCAGCACAATCGCTGGTCAAACTCGATCCTCCACAAAGGAAGGAAGTAAGGAACAACATCCCAGGTGGTCTGCACGCCACCAGAAAGATTACACCCAAAGGCCGCTATAGCATCAGCTGCCTTATTACATGAACGAGGACAAACAAGAACTCTACGGCTTGTAAACTCTGAAAACAAAATATTCTGCAGTTCAGCTACTAGGCCACCAAATGGCGACAGGAGATACTCCTCTCCTTCAGCTGCAGCTTTCACTTGAGTTGCATCCGTCTCCAGAATAAGTCGGGATATTCCCAAACTCGCTGTTGCTCAAGCGCCTTCCACACAGCCAATTAACTTAGCATTGAGCGTTCTGCTCAAACGGTTCAGCACCTGCTCCAGCTTGGATCATTTTCTCCATGTTCGACACGAATTATGAAGCCCCATCCACCTGAATTTGTTTTATAATCAAAGGCTCCATCTGAAATTCACCTTCAGGACGCCCGGCTCCGGTCTGCTCCAATTGCTTCTCTGGCAGGGAACCAACAACAGCGGCTATCCCCTTTCTCTCATCTCATCTCACAACTAAAAAGACTAAAGAGGAGACACCGTTTTGGTGCGACAAAAACTTCGTCTCACCTTCGCTTCACCCAGTGCGAAAAAAAGTTTTCCACCTCGACGCTCTGCCCGCCCGTGCGACAAGGAAACTCGCATCCATGGCCTCCCTCTTTCTGTGCGACCTTCCTTCCCGATAGTTAATCACGTAAGTCAATCACGATCCATTACTTCCTGATCCTTCCTTCCAGATAGTTAACTCACGCAGCAACCGCGTCCTCGCAACCGCGTCCACCGGCGCCGCCAGCACCGCCCTCGCCCTCTCCCTGCACTCCTGCAGTCCACTGAGCCCAACGAGCCTGCAGTCCGCTGTACGGTCGCCCTCGCCCGCCAGTTGCGGAGGTAAAGGCTGGTTCCTGTGGCCCAAGTCGCTTCATCTTCTTCCGTACGGTGCGGCCACCGTGCCCCTTCAGACTTCATGTTCGTAGCGCGCGTGTGATCGGAACTCAGGCGACACCACGACGGCAGCAGTGCTGCAGCGGCGGCCGCAGCTTCCAGCATCGGTGACCGTGACTTGTGAGCGACCACCAGTGTTTGCGACTAGCAAGCAGCCGAGCGCCGAGCAGCAGCCTAGCAGGCAGCAGGAGGTATGTCTCGTCGTCCGTCTCCAACTGCTGTGTTTTTTTTGCCACTAACATTCTGAGTTTATTTTCCCCCCTGTCTACTGTTCATGGTCCGGCAATTGGATCCAGAAGTGGTTCCATGGTCGATTTCATCAGGAAATTCTATCCGCAAATTGTTTGATTGTTGATCAACGCTTTATATTCAGTGGTGTGCCTTTGTTTTGCTCTGCACACGTGCCTGCACTTTGAGCGAGTAGATTGATTGACATCCAAAACATGTGTGTTGTGCCGTAGTTAGAAATCAGCTGGTGTGGTTTATGGTTTCATCCTATTCTGAATCATAAACAGGTACTCGTTCTGCAGCACGCAATTTGATATTCTTCTTCAGTCAGTAGACCATGAACGAGGTCCATGGTAACAATGAACTAATATACGACTCAAAGGTCCTGGCTGTTTCAATATATATTAGATCATGACTGAAAAATATCAGATATATGAGCTATGTACAAGCACACTCTCCATCGTTTGCAAACTGACAAGCATTTAATTATATGTAGCAGGCTTTAATTTCTGTCTGGTTCAAGCACGTTCTTCTAGGATCAATGCTTGTTTTTTATTCATAATATATGAGCGTGCCGCTCTTCTAAGATCAATGCTTAAGAGCGTGCTAGTGCCATGTAGGTGTGTTTTGAATCTTCGGTTTGCCATCAGATAATCTAGTGTCACACCAGATTTTAAGGATAAAATAGAATGCATAAATCTTATGTGCGCCCAGAAATCAGTCGCATAAATAAGCTGACAAATTACAAAGTATCATCACAATGTTTATTACATCACAAACAATAATCCATTACAATACTATCAAGTCTCATGAAAGCGAAAGAACTAGATAACTACTCTCCACAAGAGCCTCAAAATTCCACAGGGACGTCGACTGATGAAGCACAAGTCTAGTAATCCTCATGATAGTCCTCATAAACATTGCTATCTGTTACCCATCTGGAATTTTTATCCAAATAATAAAAACAAACAAGCGTAAGTACTTCTCGTATTCAACAGGAATAATATGGGTTTATGAAGCTCAGGAGGCTGACACTGGCTTACTGCGGTTAGCATTTTAGTAAGTCAAGTTTTAGCACTATATTAGCACTTAGATGTGCTCAAGCCCCAATTAAACCACATGATCATAAACATGAGCAATAGTCATCATTAGAATTGTCATCATTAATAACATCATCATCAAGTGAGCAACTATTCCATCAATTTTCCAGGCCGCTCGTGTCCGTGAGCACGGCTGATATATCAATTTTAATACTCTGCAGAGTTTGTACATCTTTACCCGAGAGCCGTGATTTACCCTTTCGCCCGAGGTAGCTAATCTCATGACTACCAAGGAAGGTCGGCAGGGTTCACTATGAAGCCTTTCAAAGGTTTTCCTAACAAATTAGTAACAGCTAGATTTACCCAGCAAGGGAATGTAGAGCCCCCTTCCGAATGGCACATTTCGTGTAAGCTATACACATAAGGACAGAGGCCGCACTATACTCAGCTCGGCAGTCCCCATTTGCGCCCTTTCGGGTAATTACTAACAAGCTAGAAAAGGTCCTACTACTGAGCTAAAGCCAGAGCCATGTGGCACCCCCGGTTGTACTGTATATCCCAGCTTTTGCCAACAGATAAGTCCTTAGGGAGGGCCAAGAGCATCTTGTACAAAAGCCAATTGCTCTCTCGCCCTATCGTCCAGTTGCTAAGTGCAAGTTTTACCATTCGTTCCATAGAACCATTAATCAGCATTCAGATCATGTATAGTTAATTTGAGCGCTAGCAGCAACCCATATGCAGTTATAACCCATCGTTAATCAAGGTATAAGGTAACAATAACTAGGAGATCCTTACAGGTATCAAATTAGACACATGCACATGACTAAATAATTAAATGACGAATAGGACAAGGAGATCCTATGCTATACTTGTCTTGCTCAAAGTTTCCTTGCTGGTCCTGGTCATCAAAGCAGTACTCTTGATCACCCGAGAATTGCTCACCATCTATACTTGATCATCACATCAACATACAAGCATCCGCGAGCAATCATGCATAGCAAACAAAGACTACAGATTAGAACAGTACACCAACAGAGATAAAACAAGATAAAAAGGTTTATAAAATGAATCTACGTCTCGCTAAGAACATACAGACACGAAGATCATGAAAATCAGAGTAAAACGTGAAAATTATGGGTTAAACAAGATTTCCTATAGTAGTTTAATAGATTACATTTAACAACGAATTTTAAAAATGGAAAACATGATTAACAGTACCATAAATATGTAGATTACGTAACTACAAACCTAACGCAACTTGAACAGAGAATAAGTTATGATGAAAATATAAATTGGGTGGCAATTCTGTAAATAACGCGAACTTAAACGAATTAAAATAATTCAAAATTCGGGTTTTTGAATAAGGCCAAGGACTGCGCGTACAAATAATAAGAATCCGAGGGGCTCTTTAAGAAAAATGCCAACGAAGGGGTATGGCGCGATCTGGACCGTTCGATCAAGATCAGACGGCTCAGATTAGAACGAGGGAGGGGGAGAGAGAGAGAGAGCCGCCGGGGAAGATGGCCGGCTCGGCCATGGCCGGCAGTGAGAAGGTCGCCGGTGAGAACGAAGAGGGCCCTACGGGCCACGGTTTGACAAACCAAAGGAACCAGGAGAGAGCGGGGGTGAAGGTGAGTCCACTCTGGGCTTAACACGGCCGGAGAACGGACCGCGCGGTGACCGCCATGGCCGGCGAAGAGAAGAGCTCACCGGCGCACGTGGAAACGGCCCTAGAGGCCACGATTCGAGACGGGAAAGACACAAAATGAAAGAGGAGGAAGCGGGGATTCTCACCGCGGATGAAACGAAGGCAAAGATGGATCCGAGACTGCTCGTGGCTAGGAAGGGCGGATGGCGAAGCCCCTGCACGTCGGTGCCGCGATAGGATCAAATAAGGGCGAAAATAAAGGAAAAACCCGCGCGGGAAGAATCATTACCATGCGAAGAAGCTCGATAGCCGATCCAAAACGACGTCGAGGCGGCTGAACGGTGACTCGAGCTCGGCGGCGCGAGCTAGGGTTGCGGCGGCGCTGTGTGCTCGATAGGGGCGACGGCTGCGTATAGATGGGAAAAGAGTGCGAAGGGAGGGGTGGCGGGTCTTATAGAGCAGGTGTGGGAATCGCGCCGAACCACGGAGAAAACAGGAGCAGGGCAGTGGGATGAGGTGCTCGGCGGCGGGATAAGGGAGAAATCCTCCCGTTTTCGACGGGAGGTTGGGGACGACACTGTAGTGGCGGCGCTGGCAGGTGGGCCCAGCGGTCAGCGAGCTGAGCAAGGGAGAGTGGAGGCGGGGCGCGTCTGCGTGGCCTGGGTGTGGTTGGGCCGGCCTAATGGAGAAGGGAGTTGCGGGCCTACGCGAGAGAGGAGGGAAAGGGCGGAGGCATGCTGGCAGGGCCAAAACTAAGAGAGGGAAGAAGAAAAGAGATTTTCCTTTTTTCTTTTTATTTTCAGAGTTTTTAAATCCAATTTCAAATCTCATTTTGAAACCTTTTCAATTTTGGTCAAAACCAACCACCGCAAAAATAAATATGCAGCAGCATGAATGCATCAACATGTATCTACCCTATATTTGATTTTGATTTCATAAAAATTATTATTTCCCTAAGTTTGAATGCTCACAAAGTGCACAATTAAATCAATTTCACCTATTTTGAAAAGATGCAAATTTTAGGGTGTTACACTGCGGTTTGGGCATTCAATTATATATATGTAGCAGGCTTTTCATCATTTAGTTTGATGAGATTCATAGTTTTAGATTTTTACACAAGTCTTGCGTCGTTTCAGGCTTGCATCTCCCAAGGTCGGCTACTCACGGATACCTCCGATCACTGCCGACAGTCAGGTAATCCTTCAATGATCTTAGAAGTCATATTCTACATGTATTGACGGTAGATGGAACCATATAAATATCAGTAGATGAGGTGATTATTGAACCATTGCACAACGCCTTGCCTGTTGCCGCCAAACAAAAAACTAATATACAGTCAATTGATTAGTGTGGCTCTGAACCTTTTCCTTCACCTCTTACAGTCCTAGCTAATTTTACATGCCATGTAAATAAGTAGACATTTTGTTATAATGTTTATAGATGCACCTCGCCTATGTGTTTAGCCATGGCTGTGCTGTACGCCTAAAAAATCAACCTACTACCGAAAAGACGTACTCCTGGAGACCACCATGACTCCAGCACTACTTAACTATAACTTTATGAAGAGCCATTGCATATGGTCCTACTAGGCGAGTGTAATTGTTTAGCTACTTGCAAGCTAACTGAAAACTGTAGGCATGGAGATGGCGCATGGGAGCTCTCGTTTTGTAGCTGACAGACTGCGTGGGGAGTCAGTTGGGGTTTGGATTTGGATTCAGTACTGCTTTGGTGGATTGAGAATGATTTGCTATCAACCAACTGTTATTTAGATAGGGTTCTCATATTTTTGGCAATGCTTTGGCACTGCTTTGGTTGATTGAGAATGATTTTCTGAATTTAGGGCTGTTTGTTAAAACAGAGCTTCAACTTGATTAGTTCTAGGAACAAGCAGTTAATCCATTGCATCTGTGTATATCATGGAAAAAGATTTCAGACCTATTCATGTGAAGGTTCAGTATATGCAGCTGAAGCTCTCCATTTCGTTCAGTGGCCAGTTTCTTGCAAGTGCTGCCCATGATCAGAAAATTGCATTTTTTTTTTGTCCAGCACCAGACTTGCTATTTGTCCTCATTCCTATTTAAATATTTTTTTGTTGGCATGTGCTAAGTATCTGAATTCCCTAATAGATTGGTTCTAATGAAAGGCCTTGTTTTAGATTTTTCAAACTATACAGGCTTATTTTTATACATAGTTCTGAGTAATGTGTGGCCTCGTTTGCGCCCAGGTGATGACGCAAACTGCACCTGATCCTTACTAGGAGCTCACGCCGATTACTGCGAGTGGAACAGAAATCTATCTCTCAAGGTACTTATGATTTTGGTAGTAATTCTGTGAGATTAGCTAGAGTGCAGCTTGACTACTTATGATGCATTTATTAAGTTGGTTGCCGAGAAAACTAAAAGAATCAGATTGTTTGTTGCATGATCAAATGAAACGGGCTTTATTATAGATCTTCTAAAATAGAGAGAAAATTGTAAAAAATAAAAAAGGTTGTATAGGAGTTTCAAAAATAGAGAAAATAATTATCAAGAAAGAAAAAAGAAATTAGCTTCTCACGTGATGTGAAACACCTGTTGGAAGTTGCTATCCTTTTCTGATGAGCACCCACTTTTTTGTTGCTCGTGCAGTTGTGCTTCTTTATGAGTTGCTCTTCAGTTGTCTTTCATTTTGAGTTCTACCTGTCATAGCCGATAGCCTTCAAACATGCTTTCTCAATTCGACTTTTGCCAAAGTTATCCAGTGTACTACATGTTGTGAGAGATATGTGACAGGTAGTGTTGATGGACACACTAAGGCCAACCAGTGATCGGGGGACCTTACAAATACAACACATGGAGGTATATAAACTTTTACAGCATCTCTACATATCTATGTTCATATGTTTGCAACTCCTCACCATAATTTATTGAAGGGAATCATACCCGACAGGGGTTGGTGCCACTAGATGGGGATCCTAATGAGCAGAAGAGGTAGAGGGAGAGAGAATGGTATGCAACAATGTCTGATGAAAAGAGTAGTGAAAGAAACAAAAAACGCCGTGAGAGGGATACAACAGATCAAATGGACGAAAATAGTGACAGACCCATATGCACTCAACCTACAGTAATGGCGCCTAGCAACTATCAGGTTACTTATTCTGCTAATAAAAGTATTTATTGGTGTGGCGACTGTAATTATCGTGGTGACATAGTTTACTTATTGTATGGATCAATTTGTATTGTATGGATTAATAACAATTTATTACATTTAAACTTGTAGATGGGAATACAACAAATGAAATGGACGAAAATAGTGACCGGCTCCATAGGCACTCAACCTACTCTAATGGCTTGCAACAATTATCAAGTGACTTATTTTGGAAATAAAAGTATTGCTTGGTGCAGCGACTGTAAGTGACATAGTTTGGTTATGGAATGGTTCAATTTGTATTGTATGGTTACATTTGTAGATGGTCGGTACCTTTAAGCACCATTGGTGGCACTAGTGACGTGGATAACATTGACACTGAGGAAGATAACAATACTGTTCATGAAACGGGTATATTTTTGTATCCATTGCCGGAGATTCTGGTGAATCATGCATGTGTTTGTTTATTATAATTGTGCTTAGACACCATCCTAGCGTGCGTTGATTAAAGTGGCATTCCATTATATATACGTTCTGGATACGCATCAGGTCCCATCAACCGGCTTGTCACGTGTCCAAAAGAGCGTAAACGCGATCGTGACAGAGCACGAAATACTACAATGTCTCCTGAACAAAGGGCGCTACTCAATAAGAGACGGCGTGAATTGTTTGCAACGAAAAATGCACTGAAAAAATCTACAAAGATGCTACAAATGACTCAAAAGAAGACTACCCAGTCAACAGGTATGGTAATAAAATTGATTTCTTTACGGTGATTATATCGTGGTGCCGTAGAATACTTATTATATAAATAAATTTTTAGAGTTCCTGGTGATATTGACGACGGTCCTGTCTATAAAGTAGAGTTTGTGAGCCTGCATTGCCGCACTCTTCGTGACTGTGTTAATTTCACAAACTTTGTTTTTTTATTAAATGTCACTTTAGCGTTGGTATTTATTTTTTATAGTCTTGTTATCTTATCTTACGATCCGTATGTTTTAAATATAAAATGTTAACTATTCCGTAGCAACGCACGGCATGTTACCTGGTGTCTCAAAACGATCAATTAGTGCTGCCGTCACATATGCAACTTCCATTGTCGTTCTCCGTTAATTACCCATTTAGTTGAATAAAAAAATTACCCATTTAGTAGGTCTTTTTTAGAAGCTAAAGCTACGAATTATATGACAATTTTAATATTTATCTATATATAATGTATATTTAAGTGTAGAGTAAAAACTATGCATCTATAAAATTTAAAATATATCTTAGAATTTCAAAATGAAGGAGTACCTTTCTTTTGTTTTTTTAAGGAGCCGAAGGGCTTCTAGAAACTGTGCTCAACCTAAACGTGGAGCTACCGAGGCCACATAACACAATCATGCTTTATGAATTATTACGCTATATATTATTCTTTTATTATGCGCTCAACGTCTTCAGATGCGAAAACGATAACACGTGTTTTGTAGACCCCAGCAATTGTGATTGATCGGGAAAAAAAAGTTTGGGCTCTCCACCCACTGCTTGCCCCCGCGCGACGCATCAAACCAGTGTGTGCCTGTCCCAGAAGTATCAAGAGGAAAAAGCCGGGCATGTCGTCGTTGGCGCCGGAGCCGCGCGTGGTGGAGGACTGCCGCGGCGTGCTGCAGCTGATGAGCGACGGCACGGTACGGCGCAGCGCGGAGCCGGCGGCGCTGTTCCTGGTGGACGTCCCGGACGACGACGACTGCGGCGTGGAGTGGAAGGACGTGACGTGGGACCTGGAGCACGACCTGAACGCGCGGCTGTACCGGCCGCGGCACCTGGGCGCGGCCAACGACGCGCGGATCCCCGTGGTGGCCTACTTCCACGGCGGCGGCTTCTGCATCGGGTCCGCGCGGTGGCCCAACTTCCACGCCTGGTGCCTCCGTCTGTGCTCCGAGCTCCCCGCCGTGGTGCTCTCCTTCGACTACCGCCTGGCGCCCGAGCACCGCCTCCCTGCCGCCCAGGAGGACGGCGCCAGGGCCATGACCTGGCTGCGCTCCTCCTCCGCCGAGCCCTGGCTCGCCGACACGGCCGACTTCGCGCGCGTCTTCGTCGCGGGCGACTCGGCGGGCGGCAACATCGCGCACCACGTCGCCGCCGGGCTCGGAAAGTCCGGCCTCGCCCCCGCCGTCCGGATCCGCGGCTCGCTCCTCCTCGCGCCGGCCTTCGCCGGCGAGGCCCGCACGCGCGCGGAGCTGGAGTGCCCGCGCGACGCGTTCCTCACCACCGAGAAGTGGGACAGGTACGCGCGCCTCGCGCTGCCGGAGGGGGCCACCAGGGACGACCCCGTGATCAGCCCGGCGGGGCCGCGCGCGCCGGGGCTGGAGGCCGTGGAGATGGCGCCCGTGCTGGTGGTCGCCGGCGGGCGCGACATGCTGAGGGACCGGAACGCGCAGTACGCGCGCCGGATGAAGGAGGAGTGGGGCAAGGAGGTGGAGTACGTGGAGATCGCCGGCGTCGACCACGGCTTCTTCCAGACGGACCCGTGGTCGGAGCGCGCCGACGAGCTCGTCCGCATCGTGCGCCGGTTCGTCGTCGAGCACATGGACTCGGAGTAGGACGGGTGGTGAGGGGTGACCTGGCCTGCCGGAGGACCAATCATGGTTGTTTGTTGCCACTTGGATCATGAATAAATGAATGGCTTTGCTTTTCTTCTTTCGTGTTCGTGTCATTTATTTTCTTGATTATGATGTTTGATTATTCTTGGGTGGATGTGGATTTGTTGTTTTTTTTCTTGATTGATTGATTTTATCACCTTTTATCCACCACTTCGAAATCTGAATGTTCACTCCTTGTCGAAATCATGCTCGCACAAACGTGCATTTTCCTTTCTCAGCGTTCCAGAGTGAGATTTGCGTGATATATATATATATATATACACACGCGCGCGCGGCGCTATTCTACATCTAAGTGTAGAACAGCGCGTATATATATATATATATATATATATATATATATATATATATATATATATATATATATATATATATATATATATATATATATATATATATATATGCGCGCGCGATGGGAGCAAGACGACGATCCGATCCACATCCACCCCACGAGGGCCCTCAGTAGTGGACAGTACTGTTTACTTTAACATTCGCATCAGCAGCCTATTAGACGGAGAGGATACTATTAGCACGAGGGAACAGATACACCGACGGTCCATGTATTTGTTCAAGTGAGTCTTAATAATAATAGGATCAACTTGCTAGCTCATACTCGTACAATTTTAGAAAAAAATAGAGTAAATTAACATGCTAGTGTAAAAAAAAATGTATAAGCATAGACACATAAATCATAGAAAAAAAAGTGAACTTAGCTCTTAACGAAGAGCTAGTTTATCATTCTGTATTCTTTTTTATTAAAAATATGAAATATTCTATAAGCTAGCTCTTTTAATACGGTTGGAGCTGCCATTAGGTCCATAAGTCCTATGTTGAGCTTCCCGAGTGATTCACGAGAGGTCCAAAACATTCTAGTTACTGTTAATATTCTAATTTGGCATCTCCGTGGCATCCATTGTGTCAATCTAATGCTACCAACTCAATCATTTTGTAACACTACTCGACTGGTGGCCAGATGACGATAAACAGAAGGGAGGGAAATAAACACTATTGTTGAAACACTCCTGCTCTGTCTGGCCCTAGCAGCTCACGATGGGCCACTAATTGGCCGGGCCACTAACGGCACCGAGCAACCCGAGATAGCTGTACGTGCTGAAAAACTCCGGTCATAAAAGAGCAGGAAAAACATTGCTTGTAGCTACATCCATGAACTTTTGTAGGGCCCCAGCCTGATGGCAGACGAAACTATCCAAGGATTCCCACTGATAGGTCCTAGTACCTCTAATATCGTAGATCAGGGGATAAAATTCTTACTTAGATGGGAAAACTGTTCCTGTACCTCGCCCTAGCACAGTTGGGTCCATGGCGAGCAGCAACAGCAACAGCAACGTGGACGCCGGTGTCGTGGCAGCATAGACACGGTGGGGCCGATGCAGAGGCGACGGTGAAGTCGGTGACGGAGAGAAACCATGGAGCCGTTGCCGGCACCCTCGCCGGCGCGCGCGCTCCCCAACGGGTGAGCGCGCCACCGTCGAGCGGCCTGGCCATAGCACCCTAGCATGAAGCTCGCATAGGCCCGACGAGCATCGGCTCAGAGTACTTCTCGCGCGCCGACATGGCTACAGTGCGGTGGAGCGCCGAGGTAGGCCTCTTCCCCTCTTCCCTTTCTCTCTTCTGTCTTTGGATCTTGCTGTGTTCTTCTCGGTTCTTTGCCGATTGCGGATTAAGGTTAGGGTTAGGGTTAGGTTTAGCTGTTCATCTTCCCCGATGGAATTAAGGTTCAGGTTGATGCTTAGGGTTTGAGTTAGGGTTCAAACCCTCTGTCTCTTTGCTTTTTCCCCTTCCCCGGTCGTAGATATGGCTGGTTAGGGTTTGACCGAACCCACTGTTCATCTTCCCCGCTTACCAATTGCAAGTTTGGGTTAGGGTTCATGTCTGGGTAAATCTGAATCGAGCCCTCTTTCTTCTGTTGTTCTTCCCCTTCTAGGGTTAGGGTTAGGAACCCTCTCCTTCGATCCAAATTGGATCTTTCTCATCTCCTTCTAAATTGCTACTCTCCCTATCTGGATCTACACATTAGATGAACCTAGCTCTGGTACCATTGATAGGTCGTAGTACCTCTAATATCGTAGATCAGGGGATAAAATTCTTACTTAGACGGGGAAACTGTTCCTGTACCTCGCCCTAGCACAGTTGGGTCCATGGCGAGCAGCAACGTGGACGCCGGTGTCGTGGCAGCGTAGGTGCGGTGGTGCCGATGTAGAGACGGCGGTGAGGTCGGTGGCGGCTTCCCGTCGCTGGCAGCACCTTCTCTCTGGATCGGTTCGCATTAGGGAATGGTCGGTGGGCGCCTGGTAGCTCTGGGGAACCTCGTGTCGTGTGCCCCGGCCCCCACCTCTCTTTTATCGTGTCGTGTGCCCCGGCACCCACTATCCAATGGTTGCCTTCCAACTTGTCGGAAGGTTCTTGGAGTCCCTTTGTTTCCACAAATGCCACAAAAAAAACTAGATCAATGACGCCATACAAATTTCTCTTGTCATCTTTTGAGACACAGAGGCCGCTCTTCCACGAGTCAAAAGCTAAGGGCTCGTTCGGATGTGCTGGAACAAGCCCAGGAACCGTTCCGTCTGATGAAGCTTATACAATATTAGCTACGTAATTCAGCCGGAAATCTTCCAAAGAGTCATTCCCTTGCACCGAACATGCCCTAAGAGAGATCGATGATGTGGCCTTCGCCGCCGTTCCTATACGCGCCGTCGCCGTTCGTGCACAACTTTAAAGCTAATTAAGCATCTTTAGATGTATCAGCTTAGGTAATAATAATAATGTCCCCCCCATATGAAGAACTAAAAATTATTAGCTGCATCCTGAATAAAGTGGTCATGCATGCGTGATACGTCCCTCGATCATCCAAGCCAGGATACATTCATTCACACTGCTCGAGTACGGAGTATATCGTCGGCTGGAACCACAACAAGTTGCATGCGCTCGAAAACAAAAACAACATGCCATGCGTCTCAGGTGCTGGAATTTTTATTTATTCAGCTTGTTTGCTTGTTGGTTTCAGCCAGAGCTTATCAGTCAGTCAATGGTGTTTTCCTCTCACAACAAACCAGCACTAACCGGACTTATCAGCGCAGAATTCAACCAACGAACAAGACGATTATTAGTTGCTGCCGCCGTGCCGCGTCGATCGATCGAGCGCAAAAGATAACAATAATTAATATAAGCTGATGCTTGTGCCTCAGCCCTGTGCAGTCCACTCCGTGTTGTCTGTGTGCACGATAAACATTTCTATTTGTATTTGTATAACATTGGTCTCAGCTGGAACCTGGATATCATCGCCTCTGCTTTCATTCCATGAATGAAAGAGGAAAGAGATGAAAATGAGAGGGCAACGGTATCGTGCATGTGAATGACTTCGCCACTTTGGGCAGTTCTCGACGGCTCGATCAGGACTCGATCGGGAGCAATCTGCATGCACGTCGGCGCAGGCACGGTTTCATGAATTCTCAGTCAGCAAAAACTAGAGTTGGCTACGGCACCGAACTGCAAGCTAGCCTTCACACCGTGTCGCTCCTCGATCTTCTTCCTCTCGTCTGCTGCGACTGCGAATCCCATTTCTCTACTTGCACTCGCGTTCACACGCTACCGGACGCGACGCGGCTGATCTGCTCTGCTCTTTTCCCGCGTCGCGCCGGGCGCGGGACACTATATAATACGTCCCGGCGCCTCGGTTATGCCAGCGTTCCATCAGATCATCCAAAACGCCGCCGTCCTACGCAGCTCTGACTGAGAATCCCCGCCGGCGCCGGCCGGCCTCCCTCGCTGCCTCTCCTCCTCCTCGAGAATCTCACGCGCGAGAGCTAAGAGATGACGTGGCCTACGCCGCTGTTCCTGTACGCGCCGTCGCCGTTGGTGGCGGGGGCGTCGGCGGCGGGCGCCGTCGTGATGGCATTCCTGGCCATCTCCGAGTTCCGCGGCGACAACCTGACCTACTCCAAGTTCTGGCGCTGCCGCGGCGGTGGCGGCCAGGGACGGGAGACGCAGCAGCAGCAGCAGCGGGCCGCCGACTCGGGATGCTGCTGCTCGTCGCCGCGCTCGCGTCCTTCGCCGTGCCGGGCGCCGTCCACGGCGTGCATGCGCACCTCCTCAGCGCCGCCATGGCCGTCCACTTCCTCAAACGCGTCCTCGAGGTACGTAAAAAAACAAATTCCACGTGTACTTTATACCGCTCTATGAACGGTTTAATTCTCGTGGAAATAGTCCTGACACGTTCTATCTCGAATCTCGATCAGGTGCTTTTCGTCCACAGGTACAGCGGGAGCATGCCGCTGGCGACGTCCCTGCTAATCGCCGGCTGCTACCTGTTCAACGGGGGCGCCATGATCTACGTGCAGCACCTCAGCCGGGGCCTCCCAGAGCCCTCCATGGACCTGCTCTACCCCGGCGTGCTCGCCTTCGCCGTCGGCCTCGCCGGCAACTTCTACCACCACCACCTCCTCTCGCGCCTGAGAGCCGACAGCGGCGGCGACGGCGACGACAAGAAGGTGTACAAGATCCCTACAGGCGCCCTGTTCGGGCTCGTCACCTGCCCGCACTACCTCTTCGAGATCCTCGCCTTCTTCGGGTTCGCCATGATGGCGCAGACGCGCTCTACGCGCTCACCGTGGCCGTGGGCACGGAGGCGTACCTCGCTGGCCGGAGATACGCCACCAGGAGGTGGTACGATTCCAAGTTCGACGAGTTCCCGTCCAGGATCAAATTAAGCGCTTGTGCCCTATGTCTGGTAGTGTGTAGACTCGTAGCGAGTTGCAACTTGCAACCAGACTTTTGCCTGTATGTATTCTTTGTGTGTAATAATAAGATATGGCGACCTTCTCATCAAGGTGCTATGGAGATTGATTTGGATATAGTGTGTGTCTATCATTAATACTACTTTTTTCAAAGAAAAATAACATAAAAACTTAACTCCACGGGTCCAGTTACTGCATTTTGCTGAGTTTGAGGTTTTCAGGCTAACGAATTGATGGAGCTAGTCTCTGTACTGTCCAAACTAGAATAATCTCCCAGCAAGGCTGTTCGTTCATTCTCCGTTAGTCACTTTCCAGAGACTCCATGTACGGTATGAGAAATTAAATATAATGCATTATAATGACACCATTACCGTTTGCTATTTCCGGTTCACACGTGAAATTATATATTATATTAGCTCTATATTAGCGCGCACAGGCGCGGCAGTAGCGTGCCGGCAGGCGGGCAGGTCCGTACGTCCGGCACCAGTCTTTCCCCTGCAATACTCTTCTTCCATCCATTGCTAGGCTACACTGCCACAGGCTAGTAGCATGATTTGGAGACCTTGGTCTGACGCTGAGATACTGCTGCCTGCTCCTCCCAATGTTCGGATTGCTGGTTGGTATTATTGCTGGTTCATTTATATGAGAGAGAAATACTACTGGCTGGTTCATGTAAATAGTATCCATATGAGGGCTGGCCAGTCAGCCCAGCCAGTCAGCCCCAGCCGATCAGGGCGCTAATCTCTCCTGTATGCAATAATCAAGCTTGGGGTACACCGAGTTGAATGACTGTACGCCACGAAGCAACCACACAAAGTGTGCGTTTTTTCTTCGAGGCTGCTGCTCTGTTCTATTTGCAGTGGCTTCTTCAGCGACAGATAATAGTCAGCTAGCTGACGGATTCTGTTTGGATTCAGCCAATAAACCAGCTAGTCCATTACCAATCATCCACCTATAAAAAATAACAATTCATAATAAATAGCTAAAAACGCAGATAATAGCGAGCTGTCAAAATTGGCCGGAAGCAAATACTTTTTCTGGTGTGCTTTAATGTGGTCAAGCTCCGTATGTCCTTTGAAGTTTGAACCACATTTTAGTTTGAACCACATTTTACTAGTACTGTAGCAGCAATGTTTTTAAAGTCGTTTCTCTCTCTCCTTGTAGAATGAATATGAAGCAGAAAGAAGCCACAATTTACGGCTCATCTGATACTGTAGCGCGGAGTCGGTCCAAGCTACAGGCAAATGAACCCGGTGTACTGCTTAATTAACTTACGCAACTTTATTGAAACATATGGTGAAAATAAGGCATTGAATGGCAAAAAAAAAATTACCCTGATGCCTGTGCACTAGGTAACTTCAATGTGGCTTCGCCCCTGTCGGTCGTTAAGGCCCAGTGTAGTTTCCAAAAAATTTTACCTCAAACTATCACATCGAATCTTGCGGCACATACATAGAGTATTAAATATAGACAAAAAAACTAATTGCACAGTTTGGTTGGAAATCGCGAGACGAATGTTTTAAGACTAATTAGTCCATGATTAGCCATAAGTGCTACAGTAACTAACATGCGCTAATAATGGATTAATTAGGCTTAATAAATTCGTCTCGCAGTTTCAAGCGAGCTATGTAATTAGTTTTTTTTTATTAGTATTCGAAAACTCATTCCGACATCTCCGAAACATCCGATGTGACATCCAAAATTTTTCATTTCGCAAACTAAACACAGCCTAAATACATGTACACGTGTGTCTGCAGCTCTGCAAGGGTTGTCTGCGTGGGATGAGCTCGTCGTCTCGCGAAGCAACGAGGACCGCTCATGCTCCCATGCTCGAAGCGATGATGGCTCTGGCGTCGTATTGCTCCTCGTCGAGACGTGGATCCAATGCATCACGCGTGAAGGTTGGCGCCAAATTCCCTCTCTCCTTCCATTTCCTTTTCCTTCTTCCCCTCGTGCAAATCCAAAACGTCGAAGTTGAGGAGGCGGCGGCAGCGACCACGGAGCTTAAGGGCGCGGCAGTGTCTGTGGGTTAAACATGTCCTAAGAGCTCGGCTAAACAGGCCCCGAGTGATGTGCTGAAAATTAGTCCTCCCAAAGAGTAACAAGAAAAAAGGATGACAACACACTATGCTGTATGTGCTATTGTTTTAGCCAGATCACAGCAGATTTATTACTTAGACCTTGTTTAAATTTAGGATATAAAATTTGAGGGTGTCAGATCGGTCGTCACATAAGGATGTCGTATAGAGTGTTCGATATTAATAAAAAACAAATTACAGAATCCATCAGTAACCCGCGAGACGAATTTATTAAGCCTAATTAATCCGGCATTAGCACATGTGTTACTATAGCACCGCATTATTAAATCATGGACTAATTAGACTTAAAAGATTCGTCTTGTAAATTAGTCGCAAACTATGTAATTAGTTATTTTTAATTTATATTTAATACTCCATGAATATGTCTAAGTATTTGATGAGATAAAAAGCAAACTTTAGAAAAGGAACTAAACGAGGCGTTCTCAGCATGCATGCACTTGCACAAGAGAAATAAAACATGTGGCGCGGTGAAAGCGCTTGGTGGCAGCGTCACGAGATTATCGATCCGTTCGCTAGTTGATTTCTAAACTAATAACCTGGCTGATAATGATTTAGGGCGCATGCAAAAAAATTTAGATTTTGGCTAATGTAGTACTGCGTTTGTATTTGGTAATTAGTGTCTAATTATGGACTAATTAGGTTTAAAAGTTTCGTCTCGTGATTTCTCATCCAACTGTGCAATTAGTTTTTTTTCGTCTACATTTAATACTCCATACATGTGCCGCAAGATTCGATATGATGGCTCTGCGTAAATTTTTTTTAGGACTAAACAGGCCCTCGGTGTGAGAGGAAATCCTGAAACCAACGAGCCAACGACGAGAAGCGTCCCGACAAGCAAACCGGCCCGGCCCCCAAGTCCCAACGACTCCGGGCCTCCGGCCCCATCACCGAGCCCCACCGCGCTCTGGCTCAGACGCTGCGCGGCGCCGGGGAGGCGGCGCCGTCCCCGCCATGCACGAACCGCCGTAGGACGCGGACCAGCTCGCCCGCCGCCTCGCCGTCCGGCTCGAAGATGGCGAACCCGTGGCCCGCCCCCGGGAACTCGACGAGGTCGACGCGCCTGTTATTGTTCCCCGCGGCGGCCGCCTGCACCCGCGCCACGTACTCCCTGACGCGGTCGATCAGCATGTCGCGGTCCCCGGCCGCCACGAGCATCGCCGGGAGCTCGCCGGGGGCGGGGCCGCCCGGACCGCCCGCTGCCGCCTCCGGCCCGAACGGGTTCGCGGCCGGGTGATCCCTCGTCGCCCCCGCCGGCAGCGCCAGGCGCCACATCTGGTTGTACAGCGGGAGCGTCAGGAACACGTCGCCAGGGCAGGCCGCCTCGGACGCCGTCCGCCGCTCGCCGCCGAAGTAGGGCCACAGCAGCACGCACCCGGCCAGGCGTAGGCGCCGTCCCGACGCGGCGCCGGCGCGGGCGGCGGCGTGGTGCGCCATGTTGGCGCCCGCCGAGTCGCCCGACACGAACACGCGGCCCAGGTCCGCCGCGTCGGCGAGCCACGGATCGGTCTGGCCGCCGAGCCAGGAGAGGAGGGTGTCCGCGTCCTCGACCGCCGCGGGGAGGCGGTGCTCCGGGGCCAGGCGGTAGTCGGCGGAGAGCACGACGGCTGGGAGCTCGGCGGCGAGGCGGAGGCACACGGTGTGGAACTCCGGCGAGGCGAAGCTGCCGATGATGAAGCCGCCGCCGTGGAAGTAGACCAGCACCGGGAGCTTCGTCTCGGCGCCGCCGTCCCCCGCTCCGCCGGCGGACGGCACGTACATGCGCAGGTTGGTGTTTGGCGTGCGGTTATATTGCGCTTCAGCTGGCGACTTTGCTGGACTTACTAGTCCTCACTCCTGACAGCATGTATATGTCTGGCAAATTAGCAGTAACGACATACCATATTATTGCAAATAATAAGGCAACATTTGGATTCACTAGTCGTAGTATACATTTAGCTAGCAAATTCTACTAAATATTAGCTAGCTAATTATTAGCTGAGGTTGTTCGGATCCACCACTGAGCACCACCAATAGAGGTGGACAGGTGGTTGGGTAATTGTTATGAGGTGCAAATGAGCTATGAATATTTAGGCCCTTTTGTATCACCATCTGGATTATTAGAATCTAGATTATGCATTTGATTGTAATAATCTAGATTATATATTACAATAATCTAGGTTATTTTGGGTCCTTCGATTGTAGGTGATGGATTACTGTAAGTCCAACGGCTAAATTCCTATTATACCCATGACTTCGGCGCTCATCCTTGTTGCTGGACGTTTTCCCTGTGTGCGCTTGGCTGCTTAGTGGCGGTAGTTGCCTTGTTTTGGGCATCGGAGCTGAGGTTGATGCCTTTCGTTCCACAGTTTGGTAGCCTGCGCCAGGCTCGGTCTGGCTAGCTGCTAGATGCAGGTCCAACTTAGCCTGGATGCGTGGATGTAGGCTTAGATTTGGTTGGCTGGCCCAAGCTGCGCTTGACTGGGGCTCATTCCGTGTTTGGTTCGCTGCAGGCCATCTTTTGTTGCATCCAAAGGTGCATGTGAGTTTGTTTGGTTGTTCGTTTCGGTGGAGCTGCTACGATCGTTTTCTTGGTTGTGCTGAACAGCTGAAGTTACCCTCACCTGCGAGTTCTAAAAATCGACTAAGTTTGGGACAATCATAGCAATTTTTTACGAGTGTCATAAACACATAATCTTAGACATAAATAAAATCAACAATTGAAACAATCCAAGACCTAGTTAATGACAACAACAATATTTCTACTAGTTAATTGACACACAAATAGTTCTAGCACATATCAAATTACATGCTACTTCAGCATGCATATCAGAACAACAATGACAATGAACTGGACTAGGATCACAAGATTTTTTTATTGGCACCCCTGTTGTAGCCATCATCTGTTTAACCTCGTCAATGGCACCGTAATTCAAATTTCTTTATATAGAAGATTTTAAGCAACGATTGTGTCATCTTCTTTTTCAAATTTCTTTTTTTATATTTATGATCCAAGAAATTACTAGTCCGTCCTTTTGATGTTTCAAGCTGTATTATGTTTCATTAGGACAATCCTTTTGATAAAAAAATTCTTTATATAGAAGATTTTCAATGTGTAATTTATGTGATTAGATTAGATTAGATTATATAAAAATACTTAGCTATGTAAGATTTTGTAACACATAAAAAAGATAGTATACTTGTAGAGTAACTGTGAGTCAAACGGTTGACTAATGATTACAGGAGATGAGTCCATCGAATGAGCATATTATAAAATATATTTTATAGTAGATGATTAGAACTAACAATTTGTTCGATCATAAATATAGGTTCATAAATCGGGGGTCTCTCATGGACTGGCTTCCTAGCAAAGGCTCGGCCCAGCAGACGATGTTGCAAACGACGCGCAACTCCTGGGCCGACCCAAGAAACCTAACGACAGGCCAAAAAGACGATCCAATCGCCGACCGGAAGGCCTCGCTAAGGAGGAACAACGCTCGCTTCTAACTCCAGCCCGCCTCTCCGACCGGAAGGCCTGGCCAAGGAAGAACAACACTCGCTTCCGACTCCGACCCGCCTCTGCGACCGGGGATGCACCGAACCCTTGCTTACAGCTCTTCTCTGACTAGCGCAATGGAGCCGATCGGGACCAACCGACCGGGGGCGCTTTTGCTTTCGGTAAAGACCAGGAAAGGGACGGAGCAAGTAAGGCAGGGCACCCAAGTCAACCGCAATACCGAGGACTGTATCCTGCACACCTGCAGGACAGTAACCGACAGGACAGATCAGAAGGGTGCCCTGCAACCTTCCAGGCATGCCAGAACCCAAGCAGTGTTGTGGGCGCCGACATTTACCCTACAGTGTTGTGGGCGCCATCAACTCCCATATAAAACAAACGTAGCAAGGCTCCCCCACATGCCTCTGAGCATCAACAGTGTTGTGGGCGCCGTCATACATGGTGAATACGGTAAAACCTTCCACATGCGTCTGACAACAACAGTGTTATGGGCGCCTACCATCATCTTGTACCTGATGGCGTGGGCAATAAGACTTAGTAGCACACATACTCTCTCTCTCTCTCTCGTTTGTAAGGCCGCCCCCTTCATCTATAAAAGGGGATGCGCTCTCTCCCAACAGGGGGATCCCAGAGTTCACTCACACACAACAGCAGAACCACTAGGTTCAAACCTCGAGCACACTCTCAAACACTCAGCGCACGTAGGAGCTCCCGTCACTCTCGGCCCTTAGACCAGAGTCCGACCGGGCCTCTTGCACCCCCCATCTTTCTCCCTCCGTTTGTAACCCCACATCAAACTTCGAGCACCTGGGCTCAGGAATAAAGTCACCGACCGACTCAAACTAGATGTAGGGCACGTTGCCTGAACCAGTATAAACCCTGTGTCATTGAGTGCTAGGCCACATCTGATCACAACGTACAGCAAAACTACAAATATTTACGTGTTGGTCACTTTCTGCACCGACAGTTGGCGTCGTCCGTGGGGAAGACGCTATACGTTCACACTTTTGGTCATCGGATGGCTCACTTTTACGCCATCTTTGCCATGGCGGGCTCAAGCGACACGACTTCGCTTGGCTCATTGGAGTTTTCCGCACTCCCTCCCACCTGCTGGGATGTGGGTTCCACCATCTTGAGCCGTCCCAGCCCTCCCTCTTGAAGCCTGGACTTCATCACCAACTAGCTCGGCGTACTACACCTCCGCGAGGAGGCACTTGTTCCAGCACCCTTCGGAGGGGCGCCCTCCATCGGCTCTGGGACACATGACGACTTCAACGATGAGGCGCCTGCGCTTCATTCCGAGCAAACGCTCTACTCAAACCCTGCTGTGAGTAATGTACATGCTTTTATTTATTCGCTATTTACTATCTTCTGTCGATTCTCCGGAGGGACCCCACTGTCCCTACCGCAATCGCCATTCGATAGGTCCCCCTACGGCCTCGCGTCCCCCGTGAACGCGTACACCTGGGGGTTCCGAAAGATGCTGACGCCGCCTCCTCTCACATCCAAATTCGTGGGGATGGCGAGCTACGCTCCCACCTGTTTCTACGAACTCGTAGATGACGAGGTTGAGAGTGACGGCTCCAGCATCGGCGACGTGGCACTTAGCCACCGTCCGTCTCGGGAGTGCGCTATGGCGGACTCTCTAGGACAGTCGCCGGTGGTAGCAGAGTCCCTGCAGACTCACACCCCTCTGGACTCTCGTGCGGGGGCCCTCGCACTCGCACAAGAGCACGCCGAGGATCTACGACAACACCGGCAGTACCAGCTGCCACATGCTCCGGCATGCTCGGTGCAGCACGTTGCGCCCCATGCATGTAACCTGACGAGCGCTGCCCGGGGTCGTGCCCACCAGGTCCTGCGTTACATCATGGACGAGGGGAACGACCCCCCATAGTTCGCTCGGGCTAGCCAAAACATCGCCGCTGCGGCAATGCTTCAGCGCGGCGTTCCCGAGCCCGTCGACCCCTAGGAGCGGGCAGTCCACCGGAACCTCCGGGCGCTGGTGGAAGCTGCCGCCGTGCAACAGGCGGAAAGCTCCACATCGCGACTCTGATTCGCGGCCTCTCTCCCCACCAGGGGAGTGGGGACGCACCAAACGGATCGCTCCATCCGCTCACCACTACAGCCGCCAAGCGCAGCACATGAGGCCACAGCTGTGCCACGGTCCGACCTAGCGCCTGCTCCACAGTGACCACCGGTACGTGAACAGCTCGGTACGAACCAAGATGCTCGCAGCGTCATCAGCAACCGTCATCAGGCTCGACGTGATGATGACGTCCATCGGGTGGCGGTGAGGGCAGGCGATACGAGCCCCGGCCAGACCATCGAGGGGAGTGGTGAAACACGCCCTAGGCATGATCACCGCCCAGACGACTGGAGCCCTAGCCCGGATGGCCCAGGACCACGGGCCTTTGGCCAACGCATCCAGAGAGTGCCGTTCTCATAGCGCTTTGGACCGCCCACCAACATCGCCAATTACACCAGTGAGACAAACCCCGGTATATGGCTCGAGGATTTCTGGCTCACCTGCCGAGCCGGAGGGATGGATGATGATCTTTTCATCATTCAATATCTCCCGATCTGTGTGGGGGAACATGTTCGGGCATGGCTTGAATTCCTCCCACACGACAGCATTCGCGACTGGGAGGACCTCAAGAGGATCTTTGTCAGAAATTTCCAGGGGACGTATGTCTGCCCTGGTAACTCCTGGGACCTCAAGAGCTGCCAGCAGGAGCCCAGCGAGTCCCTACAGGATTACATCCGTAGGTTCTCCCATTGATGCAACTCCCTCCCTGATGTCGTCGACGCGGATGTCATCAGCGCATTCCTCTCTGGGACAACCTGCGAGTCCCTGATCCACAAGCTTGGCTGCCTGAAGCCCCGTACCACCCGTGACCTGCTCGACGTCGCCATGAACTACGCCTTCGGTGAGGAGGCGGTCGGAGCGGTCTTCCACGGAGGCTAGGACAAAGGCAAGGCCAAGCGTGAGGACCAAGACGAGGGCCCCTTCGTGTAGAGGGGCAAGAAGAATAAAAAGGATCGACGCCGACCGGCCAACACCTCGTTGGTCACCGCGGCTGATCACGCGGGCAAGCAGCCCCGGCAGGGCCTGCCTGACCACTTCAATAAGCTCATGGATAGCCCATGCACCAACCACGCCTACCCCATCAAACACCTCTACAAAGACTACGAGCTCCTCAAATGTTTCCTGCGATAGGCCGACGGGCCGAAAGAAGGAGATGGCAAAGAGGCGGGCAAGGACGAGGACAGCTTCCCCGACCTCGAGGAATGCATCATGATCTTCGGGGGATCCAACGCCATCTGCTCCAAGCGCCAGCACAAGGTACACTGCAGAGAGGCATGCGCCACCGAGACGGCCATCCCTTCCTTCCTTAGCTGGTCGGAGTCTCTGATCACCTTTGATCAGTGGGACCATCCCTCCCACGTCGCTAGACCGGGACGCTACCCGCTCGTCGTTGATCCCATCGTCTGCAAGAAGTGCCTCACCAAGGTGCTAATGGACGGAGGCAGCAGCCTCAACATCCTCTACATCGACACCCTCGACGCCATGCACATCCCCCGGTTGGAACTCCGCCTAGCGGGCTCTCCCTTCCACGGTGTGATCTCGGGAGCGCAGGCGTACTCGCTCAGGCAGATCGACCTACCCGTCATGTTTGGCAACCGAGCCAACTTTCACTCGGAGGTCCTCACCTTCGAAGTGGTGGACTTCCTAGGGTCATACCACGCCATCTTGGGGCGGCCATGCTACGCCAAATTCATGGCGATCCCCAACTACACCTACCTCAAGCTGAAGATGCCGGGACCGAACGGCATCATCACCATGGGCAGCGCCTTCTCGCACGCCTTCACGTGCGACCGTGAGCATTTCGAGCTCGCCACCGCCATCATCAACTCGTTCGAGCTCCCGCGGCTCGGGGAGTCGTTGACCCCAGCAGTCCTGGACTGCAACAAACCAATCTCCTCGATGGCCTTCCGCCCACTCGAGGAAACCAAGGCGGTGGGGATCGACCCCACTAACCCAACCAAGACGGTGCGGATCGAGACCCAGCTCCCGGCCAAAAAGGACTGCGAGCTCGTCGACTTCCTGTGCGCCAATCGTGATGTCTTCTCATGGAAGCCATCTGACATGTCGGGCATACCGTGGGTCGTCGCCGAGCACGCATTGCGCCTTATCCCGGGCTCGAAGCCCGCCAAGCAACGCCTGTGTCGCTTCAACGACGAGAGGCGCAGGGCCATAGGCGAAGAGATCACCAAACTCCTGGCAACCGGATTCATCAGAGAGGTATTCCACTCCGACTGGCTTGCCAATCCTATTCTTGTTAAAAAGAAGAGCAGGAAATGGGGAATGTGCGTTGATTATACTGGCCTCAACAAAGCGTGTCCAAAGGATCACTTTCCTTTGTCGCGCATAGACCAGATAGTCGACTCCACCTCAGGATGTGAGATCCTCTCCTTTTTGGATGCCTACTCAGGCTATCACCAAATCACGATAAAAGAGTTCGATCAGCTCACAACCTCATTTATCACCCCATATGGTTCATACTGCTACGTAACCTTGCCTTTTGGCCTGAAGAACGTTGGCACCACTTATCAGCGGTGCATGCAGCAATGCTTCACCGATCAGATCAACCTGCTCGACCAACCTGATCAAGTCGACCGGCCAAAACCAACCATCACTGTCTGTCGGTGTTTCAGACCGGGGGGTCCTCCACCAACCAGTGAATTCGAACTGCGTGCCCCTAATCCTGGATGGTGATGCAAAGAGACACAAGGTTTATACTGGTTCAGGCAATTGGTGCCCTACGTCTAGTCTGAGAGATCGATCTTGTATTCCTTGCACTGAAGTGCTTGTAGTAGGGGGTTACAAGCTGGTTGAGAGAGGGAGCTAGTCCCAGGTCTCGGCGTGGAACGGTGCGAGCTGCTTGAGACATTGCTCTCATGCAGCTTGGGAGAGCGTGTGTTACAGAGTGTCGCTTGCGCGTGTGTGAGAGCATGGTTCTTTCATATGTTTTTCACCTCTCCTAGAGCTATCCCTGGCTGCTTCCTTTTATAGCCACAAGGAGGGGGGCAGGAGTACATGAGTGAGTTGCACGTGGAGCCTACTATAGTTCAGTCCTGTAGCAGCATGGTGTTGGGAATGGCGATCGGTACCTGACTGGCGCGTCGTGCTGGCTAGGCCCGAGGTTGTTTGAGGTCGTGGGAGTCCTTGTTGATGTCTAGTTAGTATGGCCTCCGCTGTAGGAGACATACCGTGCCTTGTGGATTCTTGACTTGGTGGAGTGCTGAGGCCTGGCGGGTGCTGTAGCTGATCGCGCCGAGGCCTCGGAGGTGACCCGTGTATGATGCAAGGGTCTTGATGGTCAGCGTCGTACCCGGTTTAGGTGGAAGAGTGCGGAGCGTGTGTCCGCAGGGCATGGTAACCCCTGCACCGTCAGTAGGGGATGGTAAAAAGGGGATTTGACCATTGTCCTATTGCCCCTGTTGCTGTACCCTGCCAGTCGTGGCTGACGTAGTAGGTGTGACCAGGCGCACTTTAAATGGATGGGACAGCTCGCTAGAGGGATGGTTGAGGCGGAGGCGATGAGGATGCGGGACGAGCCCGGCCTCGGCCAAGGCGGAGAAGGAATAGTACGTCTGAGGCCCTGCTGGGGGTCTCGGATGAGGCGGAGGACGAGCAGTTGGTCTTTCATGCTGATTTCGAGACTACAGGGACCCGGACTTGACCCTCCACGCCGCTTTGTCCTTGGCGCAGGAGTTAGGTAGCACAGGGCAGTACGGGTGTCAGCAGGGGACACAGTGATGAGCATAGTGGCAGGTAACCCCTGCTGCGCTTGGTCCCCTGTCCCGTCGGTCACTCTGCTTGTACTGCGCCAACGTGAGGCTGACGTTGCAGGAGTAGTTGGGTGCATTAACTGGACGTGACGTTTTGTCAGAGGAGTCGGTCGCGACGGAGGTGACGAGGTTGTTGCCGAGCCCAGCCTCGGGCGAATCAGAGAATTGGTATCCCGTTCAAGGCCTTGCGGGGCGGGGCCTCGGCGAGAGGGCCTTGGTGAGAGGGCCTTGTCGGGGCGGAGAGCTTTGGCCTTTCGTCTGAGGCCTCAGCGCAAGCCTCAGGCGAATCGGAGAATCTGCCGAGACCTTGTGGTTGTCCTTTGGCTTTGATTTTTGCAAGGCTTAAGCAATATTTTCGGTTCTTGCTTAGGGTACCCCTTCTTGTTGTATCCGACAGTAGCCCTCAAGCCTCGAGAGGAGTGTGGGCACTTTCCTGAGGTTTTGACGAGACTTGGCTCGCATCAGCCCCCGTCGGGATTGTGTTTTGTACTTGGTGGTTCTGGTGGGTGCGCGCGAGCGCACCCGCCGGGTGTAGCCCTCGAGGCCCTGGAGGAGTGGGTTTACTCCTCTAGGGGCTTTTTTCTCCATTGAGCAAGGAGTTTTATCATGTTTGCCGGGCCCATGAATGCGAGTTTGGGTCGCTGGGACTTGGCCCAGTTTCAGGAAGAACCCTCGAGCCTCCGCACGGAGCGAGAGGGGATCAGTGGTTTCCCTATCTTTTTTGACGGCCCTCACGCATCCTTTTCGCTCGGAAGGAGGGGTTGGTTTGCCGAGCCCCCTCGAGTGCAAGCCTAGGTCGCTGGGTCTCGGCAAGGTTTGCAGGGAGTGCCCCCGAGCCTCTGCACGGAGCAAGGGCGGTTAGGAGTTCCCCTAGCTTTTTATGCGACCGTCGCGCATCCTTTTCGCTCGGAAGGAGGGGTGGAATATGCCAGGCTACCCTCGGTGGGCGCGAGGGGTGGAATATGCCAGGCTGCTATCGGGTAAGTCCGAGTGGAGGCCCGTGCCCCATTCGATAGGGGTCGGCTAGTGGTCCAGAGACGCACTCTAAAAGTACCAGAGGGCTTCTCTAGTGGGTCCTAGGGCTCTTCGATTGGCCCCGGGGGCTCGGCGCCTCCCTACGGTGGGATCCCATTCGGAGAACTCCCTGCTAGTCTCAGACATGACTTAGGGCATCCCAAGCGATCGCTTGCTCGGGCCTCAGCCATGTACGGGCTCGCCCATAGCTATCCCTGACTCTGTTGTCCTGGGGCGGCTGTCGAAACCCTCGGGGGTCCAGCCTTCGAACCCCTGGACCATAACGGGCTCGGCGCCCTTTTTGTCGCATTTTTCCGAATCTCCGAGTGCGAGCTTGGGTGGCTTGCTTTCGTTTTGGGTGCAGGAAGAGCCCCCGAGCCTCTGCACGGAGTGAGAGGGTGATCAGGAGTTCCTCTGGCTCTTTAGGCGACCCTCGCGCATCCTTTTCGTTCGGAAGGAGGGGGTTGTTTGTCGAGCCCCCTCGAGTGCGAGCCTGGGTCGCTGGGTCTCGGCAAGGTTGCAGGGAGAGACCCCGAGCCTCCGCACAGAGCGAGAGGGTGGTCAGGAGTTCCCCTGGCTCATTATGCGACCCTCGCGCATCCTTTTCGTTCGGAAGGAGGGGTTTGTTTGCCGAGCCCCCTCAAGTGCGAGCCTAGGTCGCTGGGTCTCGGCAAGGTTTGCAGGGAGAGCCCCCGAGCCTCCGCATGGAGCAAGAGGGCGGTCAGGAGTTCCCCTGGCTTTTTATGCGACCCTCGCGCATCCTTTTCGCTCGGAAGGAGGGGTTGTTTGTTGAGCCCATCGAGTGCGAGCCTAGGTCGCTGGGTCTCGGCAAGGTTTGTAGGGAGAGCCCCCGAGCCTCCGCACGGAGCGATAGGGCGGTCAGGAGTTCCCCTGGCTGTTTATGTGACCCTCGCGCATCCTTTTCGCTCGGAAGGAGGGGTTTGTTTGCCGAGCCCCCTCGAGTGCGAGCCTAGGTCGCTGGGTCTCGGCAAGGTTTGCAGAGAGAGCCCCCGTGCCTCCACACGGAGCGAGAGGGCGGTTAGGAGTTCCCCTGGCTTTTTATGCGACCCTCGCGCATCCTTTTCGCTTGGAAGGAGGGGTGGAATATACTAGACTACCCTCGGTGGGCGTGAGCGGTGACACTTCCGGTGAGCTGCTATCGGGTAAGTCCGAGTGGAGGCCCGTGCCCCATTCGATAGGGGTCGGCTAGTGGTCTAGAGACGCACTCCAAATGTACCAGAGGGCTTCTCTAGTGGGTCCCAGGGCCGTTTGATTGGCCCCGGGGTTCAGCGCCTCCCTACGGCGGGATCCCATTCGAAGAACTCCCTGCTGGTCTCGGACACGACTTAGGGCATCCTGAGCGATCACTTGCTCGGGCCTCGGCCATGTATGGGCTCGCCCATAGCTGTCCCCAACTCAGTTGTCCTGGGGCGGCTATCGAAACCCTCGGGGGTCCAGCCTTCGAACCCCTAGACCGTAATGGGCTCGGCGCCCAGTGCCTTAGTCTAGAAGGAATTGGCTGGGGGAATATTCCCCTCCCATCGGCTGACAACGGCAGGCGCGCCTTTTGAGGCGGTTTCTCGAGGCTTCTTTGTTGCTTTCTGAGATTGGAAGCGACAGCAGTGTCGTGAAAGGTGACATAACCGTCCATACGATTAATGAGGAAAAGGTGGGCGTGTGGGCGGTGAGATCAGATCTGGATTAACTGTGCCTGGACTCGAGGGAAACTTCCCCGATTTTGTCGCCTGACCGTTTCGTCCTTTCCCTGCATAAATACGAAACAAGTCTCGCCCCTCCCCTCCTTACCTTGCCCGTACTTGCCTTTTCTGCCTTCGAGCCATTGCCAAGAACAGAGAGCGCCGGGGAGAAGAAGGGAGAAGGGCGAGGGAGAGAGGAAGAGCGAGAGAGAGAGAGAGAGAGAGAGAGACTTACCGCCGTAGCAGCATTCTCCATCACGCAATGGCCAGCGGCCCTCCTGTCATCCTCCCGGCGGATCCTTGGGATCCATTCGATGTGTCCGTGGAGACACTGCAGTCGCTTGTCGACGACGGCCTTCTTCGCCCGATCACTGACCCCGATAGGCTGGAGTGGATTGCTCCATTGGGCGAGCCAGAGCCGAGGCCACCCACGGGGTACGTCATGAGCTTCGTGACCTTCCATGAGCGTGGTCTTGGCTTACCGGTGGACCGATTCATGCGAGCGCTCCCGCATTACTACGGCGTGGAGCTACATAACTTCAACCCCAACTCCATCGCGCTGGCGGCCATCTTTGTCGCCGTCTGCGAGGGGTACTTGGGCATTGCCCCCCATTGGGAGCTATGGCTCCATCTCTTCAGGCGGGGCATACCACCAAGCCCTCTGAGCACAGTGGTGCGAGGAAGGCGATGAGGGCCAGCTGGTGTGCTGCACTCTCCAGTGCTAAAAGCCAAGCAGACACCTTTACATCCCGGCCCAGCTCGCGTCATCCAATCGCCGCTGGTACACCAGCTGGTTCTACCTCTGCAACAACGATGGCGGATTTCCCCCCTATACTGGGCGGATCATGGAGGACTGTCCGGAGAAGTGGGGGTATGGCGTCCCGAAGGAGGATCAGCCCAAGCTACAGCCGCTCCTAGAGGGGCTAGAGAGGCTGCGGGGCCGCTGCCTTACGGCGGTTGTGGTCATGGTGGCCTTCCATCACCGGAGGGTGCTGCCGCTGATGGCTCGGAGACGGCGCCTATTTGAAAGGTCCTAATATGGCTAGAGGGGGGGTGAATAGCCTATTTAAAAACTATAAATCAACTAGAGCAATTTGATTAGTAAGACAAATAGCGAAATGCAAACTTGCTCTAGCTCTACAAGGGTTGCAAGCCACCTGTCCAACAATTCTAGTTGCAATGATCAATTGGCACACAATCTACTTGACTACTACTCACTAAGAGCTCTCACAAATGCTACACTAAAGAGCTCCACTAGATATGTTTAAAGCACAAGGCAAGCTCTCAATTCTAGTTACACTAAAGAGCTTGCTATATCTAGTTTGCGGAAATGTAAATGAGTAAGTGATATGATTATACCGTTGGGTCATGGAGTGAACCAATCACAAGATGAAGATTGAGCCAATCACCGGGAGAATGCAAATGACAAGAGATAACCAATTTTTCTCCCGAGGTTCACGTACTTGCCAACACGCTAATCCCCATTGTGTCGACCAACACTTGGTGGTTCGGCGGCTAAGAGGTGTTTCACAAACCTCGTCCACACGATAGGACACCGGAAGAACCGACCCACAAGTGAGGTAACTCAATGACACGAGCAATTTACTAGAGTTACCTTTTGGCACTCCACCGGGGAAGGTACAACTCCCCTCACAATCACCGAAGGCGGCCACGAACAATCACCAACTCGTGCCGATCCTTCACCGCTGCTCCAACCGTCTAGGTGGTGGCAACCACCAAGAGAAACAAGCGAAATCCGCAGCGCAACACGAATACTAAGTGCCTCTAGATGCAATCACTCAAGCAATGCACTTGAAATCTCACAATGATGATGAATCAATGATGGAGATGAGTGGGAGGGCTTTGGCTAAGCTCACAAGGTTGCTATGTCAATGAAAATGTGCAAGAGTCTTCCCTTGAGCCGGCCATGGGGCTATAAATAGAGCCCCAATCAAATAGAGCCATTATACCCATTCACTGGTCAAAACGCGCTCTGACCGGACGCTCCGGTCATAATGATCGGACGCTGGCCCTCAGCGTCCGGTCGCCCGATGGACGCCACGCATCACCAGCTTCAAACGTTGTTCGACAGATTTCAACGGCTACAAAGCTGACCGGACGCTCTGGCAAAACTGACCGGACGCTGAAGCCCCAGCGTTCGGTCGTTTCCAGTAAGCTCACCGAGGCATATTTCTTCGACCGGACGCATCCGGTCCACCTTGACCGGAGACAGACCAGCGTCCGGTGCTCAACCTTAGCCACTGTGCCGTCTAACAGCACGACCGGACGCAGTCTTTCAGCGTCCGGTCGCTGAGTGACCCAGCGTCCGGTCAGTAGACCGACACCAGCATCATTTCGACCAACTCCATTTCAACTCTAACTTCTTCACCCTTGCTCAAATGTGCCAACCACCAAGAATTTTCATCCGGCGCAATAGAAAATAGGCATTCTATTTTCCCGAAAGCGCCGAATCCACCTCCTTTGTAAATGTGCCAACACCACCAAGTGTATCACCTTGTGGACAAGTGTTAGCATATTTTCACAAACATTTTTAAAGGTGTTAGCACTCTACTAGATCCTAAAATGCATATGCAATGAGTTAGAGCATCTAGTGGCACTTTGATAACCGCACTCCGATACGAGTTTCACCCCTCTTAATAGTATGGCTATCAATCCTAAATGTGATCACACTCTCTAAGTGTCTTGATCACCAAAACAAAATAGCTCCTATGGTTTATACCTTTGCCTTGAGCTTTTTGTTTTTCTCTTTCTTTGTTCCAAGTCCAAGCACTTGATCATCATCATGGTATCATCATCATCATGCTATGATCTTCATTTGTTTCATCACTTGGAGTGTGCTACCTATCTCATGATCACTTGATAAACTAGGTTAGCACTTAGGGTTTCATCAATTCACCAAAACCAAACTAGAGCTTTCACTGTTCGACATGAGACCGAATGAGCCGATCGAGGGCATCCGGATGTCTGCCGCCGCCCTCTCCGGCGAGGAAATTCTACGTCGGGTGAGGGAGATGGTGGATGGGAAGCTGAAGAGCAGTGGTCTAACCCACATCATCATGCTTTCCCGTCGTGAGGGTATCTCTCTCCACTGGTAAGTCACGTGCACTGCAGACCCCGAGGCCTCCTCATTCCTCACCGCTTTTCCTATTTCCTTACTTGCGTTCGCCGTTCTTGGAGGGGATGAGGGATGTGCGAGCCTCCCCGCCACCCATTCCCGAGGACGCAAGGCGGCGGGCGGCGAACCGAGCACATGCCGAGGCGTAGAAGAAGAAGGACGCCAAGGAGGCAAGGCGCAACAAGAAGATACTCGAGCTCGAAGAGCTGGAGAAACGTCGCCAGTGTCAAAAGCAGGACGGTCTCCTAGTGGAGTTGTCTCCGTCGCCGTCGCTATCGGAGGATTCTTTGGACGAAGATGACAGGATCGAGATGGGGCGAGGTCCCTAGACCATCTCCCCGATGTCGGGAGACAGCGCTTCGAAGCGTCGGCGAAAGCGACAGCCAGCGTTCCGGGAGGAGGAGATGGCGCCTCGGGGTCGCAATCGCTCACCTCCGCGTCCGAAGCCGACACGCCCGAGGTACGGGCATTTGGGAAGCGCAGCGTCGGCCCGGCTGACTCGTCGGCGAGTGGTGGAGCAGCGGCGGGGCGATGATGAAGCGCCCAGCAGAGGGTCAAGGGCGCCGGAGTCCGACGAGGGCCTACCGCATCGATGGTTACAGGCGCGCCTCCCCACCGCCGTTGCGGAGGAGAGTCGAGTGCCGCTGGTACCGCAACCCCGCCGAGGTGAGTGTTTTTCAATGACGTCAGATTGCCTCCTCTGCTCGCTTCATGGTCATATGCTGACCAAGTGGGTGTTTTGCGTTCAGTCGGAAGCGTCAGGTGGAGGTGCCCGCCTTGGCGCTACGCAAGGCACTCAAGGTGAGCGCCAGCTCCACTGCTCAACAGGCGGTAGAGAGGCAAGCCGCCGTGCAGCGTGGTGCGGCGTCGGCCGGGGCCGACCTGGAGGGGCCGGTCGCTCAGGAAGAGGCTCCCGGGGTAGCCATAGAGCAGATGGAGGAGGAAGGCCCTACGCCACGCGTTGTCGAGGCCCACGAGTCTGATGGGGCTGGGGCGCCCCCAGTAGCCAAGGCCGGGAGCGAAGCCGAGGCCCCTGGGACTTCCAAGGCCGAGGTGGTGGAGGCGAGCGTGGCGGGCCCGGTGACTCGGGATACGGAGATGGAGGTGGGGCAACCTTCGGTCCCGCCCCTGTTCCAAGGCCTGCCGCCGTCGCAGGAGAGCGCCCGGGAGGTGGAGGCTCAGGTGACCTTTCCTGATGCTACTTCCCAGGGGAAGGAGGCAGCAGATGTCGAGGTGGCCAGCACCGCCGAGCAGCCAGTTCTAGCTGCTGGCGAGGGAACCTCAGCCCTCATGCGGGTACGACCTGAGTCCCACGGGTGGAATCACCCGCGTGTATCGTGGCTGAGCCGGGATGACCCAGAGGGGGAGCCTCTATTCGCCCTCGAGGATGCGGTCGAGGGGGGGCGCTGGAGCTCCTTCGAGCAATATCGCCGGCTGGCGGTGTAGTCGCTACGAACGGCGCTGTTCGTCATGGACGACGATCTGCCCGGCGTCGCCCAGGTACGCGTCTTCTTTTCTCATGCAGTGTCGTCTTGTTCTGAGTCTTTTCACAATGCATGACCCCCTGTTCTACCTATCCAGGAGCTCGAGGCCCGGTCTCTTTGGAAGTCGTTGTTCCTTCATCAGGAAAGAGACGTCTGGGACCAGCTCGGGCAGCAAAAGGACCTGCTCGCCAACGCCAATAGGCTTCTATCGG